>SSNP01000331.1:57100-122423 GCA_006937955.1 Pachypanchax playfairii
GGGGGGGGGGGGGGGGGGGGGGGGGGGGGTTGGACTGTTTACTTCACTGTGCACTTTTATTGGACGCTAAGAAATACGTAGGATGAAATGCCACGTAGGAAAAAATGGTGCTTTCCGATTCAACCGTTTTTTAAATATGAAACAAAGCGGACCGCCCACAAACGGGAACTTCGATACTCACTTTGGACGTTCACACGGCCTCATCAGTGCACAACACATCATGATATACCCCAAAAAACTCAAAAAAGTGCATTTTGATGTCATAACCCCTTTAAGGGTGAAGAAAAGCAAAAGGTCTGATGCTATAAGCCTTGAGTTGTAAAGACGGGGGGGGGGGAACGCAGCGCACACCGTATTTTTTAAGACGTGCTGGCGATGAAACACACAGTTGGGGGTGGTTGCTTCTTAGTCAACAAAATGAGATGACAAACTCTGAGGTTTTGGTTTCAGATTAGATGTTCTATGTTGATTTAATTAACTCTGTATGTTGGCTCTGAGAAACCGCAACGAATAAAATCCATCATCAATGGAGCTTAGATAAAACGCCAGTAAACAGAAGAGATCCTTCTACTCTTTGCTGATTTATGGTTCTTCTGTTGTGTTTTTGCCAGTCACATGGCTTCATTTAGAAAGTCGACTGTATCAGTGAAGGAAAGAGTAATGACGGAGAAATTACAGAGTTGATGCGCAATTTAAAGATTCAGTTGCAGTTAGGCTGCTTCTATTTTGAAAAAAAAAAACACAATAACTTTGTACCAGCTGAAGATGACATACTTTAAAACGCATTTCAGACATAAACGTAACAGACTGGATGGATTCAATTTATCAATAATAAAATGAATAATCCAGGTTAGATTTGATTAGATAGAACTATTGAGCCCTTTGGGAGGTTTCTTCAGTAAAATTACCATTCCAGTAGCACTGTTATAGCAATAACTAATATATAAAGAAACCAAAACATAAAATACATGCTGTTTCATGTGAAGTATGGACATACTGTCAGTAGGGTTTTCACAATACTAAAATTTCAATCTCGATAACGACACTAAGGATAAAACTCGATACTAGTTTTGATAGTATAAAGGGGAAAAATTTCTAATTGCAAAGAGTCAACAAGTAATTTAAAGTTTAGAGTTCCAGTTCAAGATACTTGGAGTTCCCACATAACCCACTTCATGAAACAGTCCACTGAACCATTAAAAAGAAAGAAAAAAATTAAAAGTAAATACATAAGTAAATACAGGACTGTAGCAAATGGCTGCCTGGTTCTTTAAAACCCCTTGGGTCCAAGTTGATTTGGCGTATTGTACGCCCAGGCTATTAAATGGGGAAATACGGTATGTTCTATGAAGCATGTTACATCTATGAATTTGATCTATGAAGCTAATTCTATGATGCATGAAGAATTTATCCAGTTGCAATGCCTTTATTTTAGTGAGGCAAGTCTGCATAACAGACCCCTGTCTAGTATAACAGATATCACTCTGATCAGAGGAGCACAGAAAAATTCAGCTGAATATTTACCTTATGTTTACTTTCTACCTTCATTAAAGATCCTAAGACTAATTGTGATGTTGTATAAATGACTTGTAACTTGTTAATTTTTGCAGGAAGAATGAAAGCCTGATTACACATCATGGTTTAAACTAAAAACTGCATGGTCCGAACCTTGGACCTGTTGTCACAGCTCTTGTCCCTGCAGCACAGTGACTCTGCACCCAGTAAAGCATCATCTCTATGAGGTTGTTCATGAGGTTAATATGAAGATAACTATCTCTCAACTATATATTATACCTTATATATTTGTTTTCCTAGGTACATGTCTAATAATTTCTTTTATATTTTTTTGTTCTTTTTTCTGTTGAAGGCAGTCTATGTATATGGACACTCATTACTTGACCTCTCTTCAGTTCTTTTCGTCTTTTCTCCACAAGCAGACTCACTGACAGACCACTCAGGTAACAATTCTAGGACTGACCCACCCACCCACGGCCCTACCACGAGTGTATCTTTTACAGGTATGCAAGTTTTTTAAATAAAATACATCACATTGACCTCAAACATGTAGTGACCTTAACCAAAGTCCTCAGTTATGGGAAAATGAACTGGAAATGCAAGTTGTGCAACTTCACAACAACAAAAAGATTAGACCTGCTGAAACACAGTCGGCTAATACATGGGCATTTTGGTCGAGTCCACTCCATACCCTGTCTCTATGCAGATTGTCCTTGCACCGTCAAGACATGGGGTGCATTAAGGACACATTTATCGAAATTGAAATCAACGCCTTAAAAAGGAAGCATCCATCTAATGCAGTGCCATCAAAAAATGTAAAAAAGCCCAAAAAAGCAGAGGTTAATTACCTTCCTCTGCACCCTACTGGTGAAAGCCAAGAGACACTGGAGAAAGAGAGGCTTGAATTAATCTGTGAAATAACAAAGAAAAACAATGCAAAGATAATTGCAAATAAAATGAATAAAACGTTCTCTAGCCGAAGATTTGAAGTGGTCAGCCTCAGCCCCTCTGTGGGCGTGTTTAAAGAAAGGTGGCCAGCATTATTCACAGAGGCTCAGGTGAGAATGTCTGATCATTTTTCCTTCCCACCAAGAAACATTTATGTGATTATTATTAGATCTGGTCTGTCATCTAAAGTTTCATCTTTTGTCCTTTTCCATTTTAGATCAAGGAAGAGTTCAGACGTATCACAACAGTTTCCTTGGAGGAGACGTTCATGCTGAAGCTTGATGAGTACACACCAGGTCTTTTGCAGCTGATGCGTGCCAAAGGAGGAACTGCTGGTTCCAAGATGCGCCCTCTACTGGACACTTTAAATGGCGTACGTTATTTGACTTTTTTTCACAACTACTGTATGTAATTATTTATAATAAGTTTATTTAAAGTAAAATCATCTGTAAACAGTTGCTTTGTTGTGAGCAAAGGTGAGCTCCTTACAAACTTCAAAAACTACCTTTTAACATCAGTCTTTGATATGTCAGTGAGTGTTTTAGTTTTTAAGGAATTTGGTCTTCATGTATGTAAATCATCCCTACTCCACTAACAGTCTTTTCACTAAATGGTATCTCCCTACAGACACAGAGCTTTGACAAGAAAAGGGATGCAGTTGTCTGCTGCCTCATCAACTACCTTGGTGAAAGACAGGAAGATCTTTTCCATGACTGCCAGGTATGTCATATTGATAACAGATGATCCTCTCCTCTCCTCTCCTCTCCTCTCCTCTCCTCTCCTCTCCTCTCCTCTCCTCTCCTCTCCTCTCCTCTCCTCTCCTCTCCTCTCCTCTCCTCTCCTCTCCTCGCTCGTCTTCTCGCTCCTCTTCTCTCTTCTTCTCTTCTCTTCTCTTCTCTTCTCTTCTCTTCTCTTCTCTTCTCTTCTCTTCTCTTCTCTTCTCTTCTCTTCTCTTCTCTTCTCTCTTCCCCTCGCCTAGCCTCTCTGCCCTTCTCTTCTCTTCTCTCTTCCCCTCGCCTAGCCTCTCTGCCCTTCTCTTCTCTTCTCTCTTCCCCTCGCCTAGCCTCTCTGCCCTTCTCTTCTCTTCTCTCTTCCCCTCGCCTAGCCTCTCTGCCCTTCTCTTCTCTTCCCCTCGCCTCTCTTCTCCTTGCCTCGCCTCTCTTTCCTTCTCTTCTCTCCCCCTCACTTCTCTTCCCCTCTCCTCGCCTTCTCCTCTGGTACCTCCCCTCTCCCTTTCTCCCCTCGTCTTTTGTCCACTTCCCTCTGCTCTCCTTTCAATAAACACAAAATGTGTTAAAATAGCATCTTAAATAACATTAAAATGTGAATGCATTTTGTTTTTTTCTAACATGTGGGAATGTGAGGACTACACAGACAAAACGATGAAGGTAAACGTGATGCACAGTATCATGGCTGAGGAGGATCCATCGGATGTGTCTATTGTGATTGAGGGAAACCAGGTAATGGAAGGCTGTGGAAGCCGAACAAAGGCATGTGTGCTGCTGATGGGACTCATATATGCCCTCAACCTGGAATATCCAAAGCAGCTGAAGAACATGTTTGAAGCCTTTCAAAAACTTTTTTTGGAACTTGATGGGGCAAAACTACTGAAGAAGGTCCACAGCCTCAAAAATAAACTCGTGCAATAGTCCCATACAGTGGGGCAAAAAAGTATTTAGTCAGCCACCAATTGCGTAAGTTCTCCCACTTAAAAAGATCAGAGAGGCCTGTAATTTTCATCATAGGTATACCTCAACTATGAGAGACAAAATGAGGAAAAAAAATCCAGAAAATCACATTGTCTGATTTTTAAAGAATTTATTTGCAAATTATGGTGGAAAATAAGTATTTGGTCACCTACAAACAAGTAAGATTTCTGGCTTTCACAGACCTGTAACTTCTTTAAGAGGCTCCTCGGTCCTCCACTCGTTACCTGTATTAATGGCACCTGTGTGAACTCGTTATCAGTATAAAAGACACCTGTCCACAACCTCAAACAGTCACGCTCCAAACTCCACTATGGCCAAGACCAAAGAGCTGTCAAAGGACACCAGAAACAAAATTGTAGACCTTCACCAGGCTGGGAAGACTGAATCTGCAATAGGTAAGCAGCTTGGTGTGAAGAAATCAACTGTGGGAGCAATTATTAGAAAATGGAAGACATACAAGACCACTGATAATCTCCCTCGATCTGGGGCTCCACGCAAGATCTCACCCCGTGGGGTCAAAATGATCACAAGAACGGTGAGCAAAAATCCCAGAACCACACGGAGGGACCTAGTGAATGACCTGCAGAGAGCTGGGACCAAAGTAACAAAGGCTACCATCAGTAACACACTACGCCGCCAGGGACTCAAATCCTGCAGTGCCAGACGTGTCCCCCTGCTGAAGCCAGGACACGTCCAGGCCCGTCTGCGGTTTGCTAGAGAGCATTTGGATGATCCAGAAGAGGATTGGGAGAACATCATATGGTCAGATGAAACCAAAATAGAACTTTTTGGTAGAAACTCAACTTGTCGTGTTTGGAGGGGAAAGAATGCTGAGTTGGATCCAAAGAACACCATACCTACTGTAAAGCATGGGGGTGGAAACATCATGCTTTGGGGCTGTTTTTCTGCAAGGGGACCAGGACGACTGATCCGTGTAAAGGAAAGAATGAATGGGGCCATGTATCGTAAGATTTTGAGTGAAAACCTCCTTCCATCAGCAAGGGCATTGAAAATGAGACGTGGCTGGGTCTTTCAGCATGACAATGATCCCAAACACACCGCCCGGGCAACGAAGGAGTGGCTTCGTAAGAAGCATTTCAAGGTCCTGGAGTGGCCTAGCCAGTCTCCAGATCTCAACCCCATAGAAAATCTCTGGAGGGAGTTGAAAGTCCGTGTTGCCCAGCGTCAGCCCCAAAACATCACTGCTCTAGAGGAGATCTGCATGGAGGAATGGGCCAAAATACCAGCAACAGTGTGTGAAAACCTTGTGAAGACTTACAGAAAACGTTTGACCTCTGTCATTGCCAAAAAAGGCTATATAACAAAGTATTGAGATTAACTTTTGTTATTGACCAAATACTTATTTTCCACCATAATTTGCAAATAAATTCTTTAAAAATCAGACAATGTGATTTTCTGGATTTTTTTTCCTCATTTTGTCTCTCATAGTTGAGGTATACCTATGATGAAAATTACAGGCCTCTCTGATCTTTTTAAGTGGGAGAACTTACACAATTGGTGGCTGACTAAATACTTTTTTGCCCCACTGTATNATCTCCAGATCTCAACCCCATAGAAAATCTCTGGAGGGAGTTGAAAGTCCGTGTTGCCCAGCGTCAGCCCCAAAACATCACTGCTCTAGAGGAGATCTGCATGGAGGAATGGGCCAAAATACCAGCAACAGTGTGTGAAAACCTTGTGAAGACTTACAGAAAACGTTTGACCTCTGTCATTGCCAAAAAAGGCTATATAACAAAGTATTGAGATTAACTTTTGTTATTGACCAAATACTTATTTTCCACCATAATTTGCAAATAAATTCTTTAAAAATCAGACAATGTGATTTTCTGGATTTTTTTTCCTCATTTTGTCTCTCATAGTTGAGGTATACCTATGATGAAAATTACAGGCCTCTCTGATCTTTTTAAGTGGGAGAACTTACACAATTGGTGGCTGACTAAATACTTTTTTGCCCCACTGTATGTCCCCTTCGTTCCGCACAGACACAAACCCATCCACACTCACAGACACTGGACCACACAGGGACAGAAATGTATGTACAGATGGATACGTAAGTATGCTTCAGCCTATTCCATTGCTCTCTGATTTTCCCAGATTGGCAGGAAAGGAAATCCAATAGAAAGTGGCCAGTCTGGCCAAAACCACTGTGTTTAGCCTGAAAAAATTTGAACACTTCATACCCTCTTTTCCTCCCCATTTTTTATTTCTTTTATTTTTATCCTATCTCTGAGAGTGAGAGCAAGCACAAAAACTAAAGAATATTGGTGTTGGTGTTATGTTTTATCTTCATAGATGTTTGATACTGAAACAACTTTGTAGAGTTTCTGTGTGTACTTTTGACCTTTAAAATAGAATAAGTGGCCTCTGAAAGTGTTTGCATTAGCCAATTATCCAGAAACATTTGAAGCAGTTACCTTAGTCAGTTTTAAAGCAGGTTTATTCATTGAAATGTTGTGTGAAGCTGTTGTGTTGTACTTTAGTCTGGGTTGTTTGATAATTTGGTGCATCATTGCTGCATATAAATATGGTGATTTAGTTATGTGTTGTATAAATGTACCTGGATTGCAGATTTGGTCAGTCACTGTTGTGTAAAACTGAAGAGATTGTTTAGATACAAAAAATCTTGTAAAGCTCTGCATAAATCACCTCCTTTTCTCCTTTAATTTTCCTCACTGGTCCTTTCTTATCAAGCCAGGGTGTCCCAAGTCAAGTATATCGTATTGTCCAACTTTATAGAAACATTTAAAGTTGGGTTTTTTGTGAGTTATAAAAGAGGTTCATTACTTGAAATATGTGAAGCTGTTGTGCTGCACTTTATTCTGTTTTTTCCTGATTTTATGGATTAAAAACATTGAGATGATGAGCGATCTAAATCTCTTTTTCAGGGGTGGGGGGGTGGGGGGTGGCGCGGTGGGGTACATCTTACTTTCTTTGAATAAGTAATGTTTATGAACTAATATTAATTAACTTTAATTTGTAATTATTGAGTATTACCTACCAGTTATCATGAGCCAATTTTACCTTATTTTAATGAGTAAGTACCTGTTGAATAAACACATTAATATGAGGTAAATTTTACCCAATTTATTTAATTGTTTCATAGCTTTTTATTCTATGTATTTTATACTCAATATGTAAAGTAAAGTAAATCTACCCCAGAAAAGTCAATGCAAATTGTTACCTCAGATTTATTGGGTAAATTCTATAGATTAGTTTTTACAGTGTGTCATCCTGTGACACTGGAGGATCAGCAGCAACAGGTCAATCAGCTGGTGCAAGAGTCATCGGTGTAAGGGCACAATAAAGGCTCTTACGGTAGAGAAGGAGCAATTGCTGCTTGTGCTTCATACATAATGAATAAATAACCTAGTTACAATTTGAAACTGGCATTTTTGTGATCAATTGATATGCTGTTTATTTGGAAAGTGGTATCTGTTCGAGCCGCACTGTGCGCCCACCCAGCATCTGCATGGTCATGGAAGACGCGCTCCTTCCAGGGTGCAGACTCTACCAGATCCACAAATAATACAAGATCAGCCATCCTACGATCTCAAATACTTCTATTTTATATTGTTGACCACTAATTATGTGACAAAGCTGTTTATTAACATGCACAATTACTAATTGGTTCAGAGATAATTTGTGGATGAGGTACACGCGTGGGTGACTGAGACCTTCAGAATTTCGGTTCCATGTTCTACCACTAGGTGCTGTGCGTACGCACGACCTGGGGTCTCATTTATAAAACATTGCGTAGAAACCCTACTAAAAGTGTACGTACGACCAAAACAAAAAGTTTGCGTACGCCAAAAAAAATTTCCAATTCATAAAACCATGTGTAGGCACAGTTGTAAGCACTTTCCCCTTTATAAATCACACTTGTCCCGGCTCATGTCACGCCCTGAACACGCCCAAACCCGGCCATATAAGGTCAATGCAAAGCAGGACATGAATATTGATACATATGAGAAAGACGGGAAATATCGCAACTAAACAAAAAAACAAGAAGATAAACTTCACAGAGACGAAAATTAAAGTGTTAGTGGGTGAAGTGGAGGCTAGGAGAGACATTTTATTTGGTGGAAAAAGCAGCGGTGTCACAAAAAAAAGAAAAAACTCAGAGTGGCAGCGTCTGCAGTGCACCTGTCAGTGCAGCTGACAGGCCGGTCAGAACAAGCGTATACGGTCTTGTTTCAGAGAAGGAGGGCGACAACGACCTGACAGAAACAACAAATATACCCGATATAAAGCACCTTTTGTAATACGTGGTTACGTTAACAAATTTTAGCATGTTTTAAGGAGACAGACTAATATGTCGTGTCTTTTCAGCACGTCCACACTCGGTAGATGGTGAGGACGAGGATGAGGTTGTCAGACTGTCCCCAGCACCAGTGCTGCCGGTGCCAGTGGTGCATCAGCAGTGGTCGGGTTCTGACTGAAGCTGTGATACAGACACAGAGAGACACCATCAGCGCTATTAATTCCGTGACCAATGAATTAAAAGAAATAAGGATTGTGTTTTGCGACATGATGACAGCCGTTGGTGCCTTAAATGATACATTAAAAAACATTAAATGAACCTTGTCATTGTCATCTCAAACGCTGCATTACACCCTCAGACCCAATTGTTCCCCGAGTCTTCCTGTCGAGGAGGAGGAAATTAATTTTATGTATTTCTCTTAGTATTAAAAAATGATTTTAGGAGAACTACAGCTCACTACAAGCTGCAATATAGATATCATTGCTGTTCTGAACGTTTATAATAACATGAATCTATAATTAATGTTTGGTGTGAGGTGAAATGACGTGTGTGAGAGGAGTAATATGCAGTCTGACTGCAGTTCACCACCTCACCAACTGCGTCGTTGATTCCCCTCGTCTCCAAAATGTCCATACGCACGGGTCAGAGTTGGCGTAAAGGTGCGCACGTTTTCAAGTCAAGTTTGTTTTTTATAAATCCCAACTTTTGCTTTGAAAGACGCGTACGCTACTTTCAGGCCCCATTTTGTGCGTACGCACCATTTATAAATGAGACCCCAGAGCTGTACCTATATTTAGGAACATTTCTACGCACAAGTACAAATTGATAAACACCACACAATGCATAGAATTGTTCCAACGTACGAAATATGCACATATCTGTGCGTAAGAACGATTGATAAATAAGGGCCCTGGCCACAACGGCTGCTCACCTGCATGTTTTAAGTGTTTCTCTGATTCAACACACCTGACTGGGATGAGAGGTTCATTAACAGGCTTCTGCAGAACTTGCTAACATACTGAGAGTTTCACTCATGTTTGTAAGACGCATTAACAGCCTCATTTCTGATTAATTTAATTGGAGAAAATCATGTGTATCAGTGACTCTTTCTGTGGTGTGAAAATCTTAGTTTCACACACAGAACTCACATTCCTAAGAAGCAACAAAGGACCCAGGATCTCCACTTTTGTGAATGGTTTCTGTCACTTTCGACACCTTTACGACTGGAAAGCTCAGTCGAACTCCCCACTGTAAAAGCAGTCTCCAAATCGAATCTGGTCTGAGAGCCTCTTTGAAGCTCACACATCCTGCCGAGATAATTTAGAATAAGTGCTAATGTTGTTTAGACCAACCTCCCCTGGACATCTGCTGATGAGAAAGTATAAACATTTCTATGTTTAACCATCAAAGTGTCAGGACACCAGAGCTCGGAGTCCACCATTTCCTACCTTCCTATCAAAGGATAAATCTTTTTGTGTTTTGATAAGGCATACCAAAGTACTCTGTGTTGCTTGAGCAGAGATATGGACGTCAGTCTCCACTGAGAACCAAAACACCCCCCTCTTTAACACAGATGTCACTTCAAAGGAAACCAAATAGCCACGATGATTGAATCAAAGAAGCCCCTTTGAGCACCTCAGAGACCTCAGTACACAGACACTATTTAATGTGATCACATTTTTAAACCAATCAAACCTTTCTTTACAGGGACGGTATAAACCATTATCTTTGCTCTGAAGTAATGTTCACCCAGTTTAAAGGAGCAATAAGCGAAAATTCATCATTTCCAGTTTGAAAGAATTCAAAATATGCAATGTGAAGCTCTAGATGTGTAATTCCTTTTGGAACATAGCATGAGGTCACACACCATCTCTCTGTGTTGATATCGAGCCTCTTGTTTACAAAGGTGGTCTCCTTCCGCATGCATGTTCGTGCATGTGAAACTCCGCCTCCTTCATGTACTGAGCGAAGGCCCTCCCTTCGCTCAGTACAGCCGACACACATTGTTGAAGCGAAATGGCGGAAGGCGGAGCAAAGCGTTCACCTGAAGATGACCGGGAACACATTTCATCACCCAAGAAGCCACGGCCAATGACAAACAAACCGGGTAAAGCAAGGGACAAAACGAGGATAAACATTGGTCTTGCTTTTCCAAGATGGAGAGCACTGAGAGAACGAGAGAATTTACGATTTGACTCGGAGCTGGCTTTTCTTCTCCTGGACAGGTAAGGAACAATCATTATTTTAATCTAATGTTACTGTAATGACTCGCTCTGGAAAGCGATAAAGTTGTTGACTTTGTCCTTTATACTGCTTGCATTCAGTTCTGCTCTTTTACCTTGTAGCTGTAGTGGCTAAATGTCCGTAGCGGCTAAATGTCCGGAGCGGACATTTAGCCACTACGGACATTTAGCCGCCGTGTCATGAGAGAGGAAAAGTGGCGGCACGTCGTTGTGGCTTTCAGCCAAGCTGAATGGAGACTGTGGTTGTGTTGAATTATCCGGAACATTTTTTCACATCTGAACGTCAATCATGACAGACTTTGTTTTGGTCTCAATCCTGTACTCAACAGCACACCTAGCGGTGAAAAATTGCTTGTTGCTCCTTTAACTAAGTGATATTGTGTGGTAAAATTAGTTGTTGTGTGTTTGAAAACTATATTCAGTGAAATTCTGATAATAAGCAAGTATATTCCAGATGCATACAACTGTTAATCTGATCAATGGCTGTTAACCAAAAGTCCTCTCCACAGGAAATATCTATAAAACACTTGGTTTTAAGAAAATTATTTCTACACGAATTAATGATGCATTGCTTAGTGAATAAAATGAAATATGTTAAGTTACTCTCTTCAGTAAATTGCTATAAAGAGCAATGTAATCTAAAATGATCTAAACAATGCCTTGTTTAACCACGTTACAGGTTTCATTATGTTATGTTGAATAAACCTGCAAATCCCTTCTTTATTACTCAGGAATAAATACTGATATGTGTAAAAGTAACATTATCTATCTATCTATCTATCTATCTATCTATCTATCTATCTATCTATCTATCTATCTATCTATCTATCTATCTATCTATCTATCTATCTATCTATCTATCTATCAATCAATCAATCAATCAATCAATCAATCAATCAATCAATCAATCAATCAATCAATCAATCAATCAATCAATCAATCAATCAATCAATCAATCAATCAATCAATCAATCAATCAATCAAATCAAATCAAATCAAAAATACTTTATTAATCCCCGAAGGGAAATTCAAGTGTTGTTGTAGCTCAGTTATTCTTCAGGGAGCCATAGAGAGTTCTAGCTGTGGACAGGAAGGATCTCCTGTAGAGGGTTCTAGGTGTGGACAGGAAGGATCTCATGTAGAGGGTTCTAGGTGTGGACGGGAAGGATCTCCTGTAGAGGGTTCTAGGTGTGGACAGGAAGGATCTCATGTAGAGGGTTCTAGGTGTGGACAGGAAGGATCTCCTGTAGCGGTCTGTGCTGCAGCGGATTATGAAGAATCGTCTGACTGAAGAAACTCTGGTGTTGAGTTACTGTGTTCTGAAGAGGATGATGAGGGTTTTCCATCATGTTCTTCATCCTCCTTTGGACAATCAACTCAAGAGACTCCAGTTCAGTCTCCAGGACAGAACCAGCCCTCCTTATCAATCTGTTCAGCCTCCTCGTGTCACATACTCTGATGCTCCGCCCCCAACAGGTAACTGCAGATGTGATCAGCTGACAAACTCCTCTTCTTTTTTTGCTCCTCTTCAAATCTCTGTCTGTCCGTATTGTTTGAAAGCCAGACAGAGACACACTGGAGTCCAGGATATGTCCCTTTAGCCATGTCTCAGTGAAACACATGATGCTGCATTTCAACAGAGTTTCAAGTTCATCCATTTTGTTAGCAAAGAGATCTCACATTTGTCAATATGACTGATGGAAGTGAAGGTTTAAACTTCCTCTTTCTCTCTCTTCACTCTGCTCCTGCTCTGCATCCATGTCTTCTTCTTTTGAGCTCATCAGGGATCCAGACTTTCAATTTGAGGATTATTTCAGCCTTAGAAATGTCAGTTAGCTGCTCTTACTTGTAAACAGGTCTCTTGTTGCCATGGTTACGCATCATAACAAGTGGCAAAAAAGTGACAAATCCAGCAAAAAAAAACTATTATGTTATTAGAATAATGAAACGCTGTTTGTTAATTCTTGTTAAAAGATAAAATTGATGGTAGTTGTAGTTTTATATAGTTTAAGTAATCTGTAACCGATACCAGAGTCAAAGGCCTAAAATTTAAATTCCCAAGGCGGATTCACCATTGGCTGAAACCATTGAAACCGCCCCCCCAAAGAGGTTGGCTTTACAGCTGTATAAAATTTACTCCCAAATCGGCCTCTGTCTCTCTCGTTCCCCGGCTCTCTCTACTCTCCGCTTGCACCCTTTTTCTACTCTGTTAGACTTTCGTCACTTTCATCTTAGTTTTTACTTAATTTTTCTTTAAGCCTACTCAGCTCTCGTTTTATCATTTTTACCTCTGTTTTCGAGTTTAAATCTTTTTTTAGTTTACCATGACAAACTCCTTGTTTGTTTGAAACTTAAGTGTTCGTTTTAATGCGCGATTTTCTTTATCTTCAGAGTTCATTTTTCTTTAAGTTCGGTGCACGTTCAAACATGCAAAAGTATTTTATTCGAATAGTTTAATTCCACAAAACCCAAACCTTCACGTCACCAGCTGAGAGAAAAGACTACAAATCCCAGAACTACTTCCGTGGGCCTTCCAGCACGAGACGAGAACCACCTTGATCCTTACACACCGGCACGGGACAACTGTTCTTCTACCTGGGCAAAGTTCCGACACTCGGAGAAGAGCTACTTTGAGTCGACGGACCTCTCTGGGAACCACTGAGCAACAACCCATTGCTGCAAAAGAGTAAGAGATCGATTTAATTTAATCCATGACAACGGATTCTAAACTTTGTGATGGTATGTCTCAGAAGCCCGGAAGTCTCAACCCCACCCTATTTACGCTTTTCTCTCACCACAAAAGTACAATTTTCCTTAAATTTAAAATTCTCTCCCTTGGTAAAAGAGTATTTACCGTTTCCTCACCCACTCTTAATAGTTGTTTAAGATTCTTGAACGTTAGAAATCTACTCATTCTAAAAACATACTAAGTCTGACGCCATTTCCTGTTCGTAGCTTCATACATCGTTGATTTCATTAAATGTTTTAGTTGTTTATTTGTTTGTTTGTTTATTGGTCTGTCTTACTTGTTGTTCAATAAATATTCACCTTAATTTTAATTGGCCGATTCAGTGAGTTTTTATGTGTGATTTGAGTCACTATCTGGACGGACATGCGACTTCATATTATGAGACTGAAATAATTCAATTAAATATTCTAATATGTAATTCCTTCGTACGAAGGTGGTGCCCCGAATAATAACGTATTAAAGAGGCAAACCTTCATAATATGTGTTCCCCTACATGTTTGTTGAAGTCAGTGTTTTTAAGCATCAAAATCTAATTACAAGTAAAAATTTCTGTAAAACGAAACAAGAAGATCATGCAGCTGTCAGGGTCTGGGGTTTTGTTTGGGGATGTATGTTTCTAGGTGATAGCTGTGGGTTTTTCTGTAGTTGTTTTCTGTGTTTCACTGGTGACTGTGGGGATCTCTGCAGCTGGTGAGTGGTGTATGTTTCTGTGCACTAATTGTCATTTCCAGGGCGTGGCAGTCATCAGTGGTTTCAGGTGTGGATCATTACCCAGCTCAGGAGAGCTGGGTATTTAATCAGAGGAAGAACCACAGAAAGGCGCCAGTTCGTACTCTTCCACAGCCTTATCGTGGTACAGGGTAATTGGCCAGGGTAATTTATGACAGACGTTTTGTTAGTTTCTACTAACCTGCCTTCTCTTCCTTATTTCTCAGTCATATATGCTGGAGCGCTCCTCCAGCTCTGAGTGCCTCTGCGTGGTCATCAACCCGCCGGAAAGAGGACTCGACTCCTACGGGGTTCTGCGGTCGTGAGCCCTCCGACCCGCTCTCTTCTTCTCTTCTCTGTCTGTCCCTGGTCTCCTCTGGATCCACACCTCTCCGGTGAGCGCGCTGCTGTCACCCCTGCCACAGTCACGTCTGTGGCGACAGCACCACGTCCCGGACCTCACCACACTGCCTCGACTCCTGGATCACCACCCCCGCTGCAGTGCCCCCCCGGATCTCACCTCGCGCAGCTTCAGTCTCAGCGTCACTGATCGAGTCTCCACCCCGCCTCAGTTCCAGTCCTGTGTTTTTCATCGTGCACATTTCATTATCACTGTACTATTGTCTCGTGCCCGAATAATAATAAACTCACTTTCACTGATTCCTGTTTCTCTCGTGTGTGTCTTGGAGTTGGGTCGCCTTTGGAGTTCTAAACAACCCCCACCTGGTAACTGAACCGTGACAGAACGAACTGGCCAAAATGAACTCCCTGACCCAGCTCCAGACCGCACTTAACCCAGAGATCCAGGTCCCTATGGAGAGATTGGACCGGGTGCTGGCAGCGGCTTTTAAGTCCAAAGGACTTAAAATACATCAGGCTCATGCCTGCTCTTCATCCGCTGCTGCCAGCCCCCCAGCACCCACCGTTCCACCCGGTGTCAGGGGTGCCTTGTCCGTTCTCCACTCCTCTGCTGCTCGGACCCGCTCCTGGCTGCACACGGGTTCCAGCCCCGTCTCAGGGGGTCTCGAGGACGTTGCAGTCCGCGACGCACCCAGGACTTGACCTCCCGGGGGTCCGTGTTCCAGACCAGGCTCCAGTACTCAAGAGGGTCCGTGTTCCAGACCGGGCTCCAGTACTCCAGAGGGTCCCGGTTCCAGAGTTCCAGAGGGTCCCAGTTCCAGAGGGTCTCGGTTCCAGTTCTCGCGAGGGTCCAGGTTCCAGTTCTCGCGAGGGTCCAGGTTCCAGTTCTCGCGAGGGTCCAGGTTCCAGTTCTCACGAGGGTCCAGGTTCCAGTTCTCACGAGGGTCCAGGTTCCAGTTCTCACGAGGGTCCAGGTTCAAGCTCTCACGAGGGTCCCGACGCCTCCGGTTCTCACGAGGGTCCCGACGCCTCCTGGTCTCACGAGGGTCCCAAGGCCTCCAGGTCCCCTCCTGGACCCTCGCGAGAACTGGAACCTGGACCCTCGCGAGAACTGGAACCTGGACCCTCGCGAGAACTGGAACCGAGACCCTCTGGAACTGGGACCCTCTGGACGCCTCCTGTTCGCCCGAGGGTCTCGACGCCTCCTGTTCGCCCGAGGGTCTCGACGCCTCCTGTTCGCCCGAGGGTCTCGACGCCTCCTGTTCTCCCGAGGGTCTCGACGCCGGCCATCCGCCTGAGGGACCCGCTGTCCGCCTGAGGGACCCGCCGACCGCTGTCTGCCTGAGGGTCCCGCCGACCGCTGTCCGCCTGAGGGTCCCGCCGACCGCTGTCCGCCTGAGGGTCCCGCCGACCGCTGTCCGCCTTCTCCTGGGTTCGAGGGCCGCCTTCTCCTGGGTTCGCCGTCCGCGACGGTCCTCCAACGCCTCCGCCAGGGTTCGGGAATGTCGCCGTCCGCGACGGTCCTCCAACGCCTCCGCCGGGGTCCGAGGACGTCGCCGTCCGCGACGGTCCTCCTACACTTCAGACTGGGTTCGAGGACGTCGCCGTCCGCGACGCGCCTCCAACGCCTGGGTCCGAGGGCGTCGCCGTCCGCGACGGTCCTCCAACGCCAGGGTTCGAGGACGTCGCCGTTCGCGACGGTCCTCCAGCGCCTCCTCCTGGGTTCGAGGACGTCGCCGTCCGCGACGGTCCTCCAACGCCAGGGTTCGAGGACGTCGCCGTCCGCGACGGTCCTCCAGCGCCTCCTCCAGGGTTTGAGGACGTCGCCGTCCGCGACGGTCCTTCAACGCCTCCGCCGGGGTCCGAGGACGTCGCCGTCCACGACGGTCCTCCTACACTTCAGACTGGGTTCGAGGACGTTGCTGTCCGCGTCGCTACTCCAACGCCAGGGTCCAGGGACGTCGCCATCCGCGACGGTCCCCCGGTAGCATCAGATCCGGTTCTCATCGCATCAGCCTCCAGCGATCCAGGGGACGTGGCCCCAGTTCCCAGTGCCAGACCTCCAAGACCACCCAAGTCGAGCTCCAGACGTCAGGCGCTTCTTCACTCCGCGGCTCTCAGGCCGCCCTCCAGGCGCGCTGCGCCTCTTCGCCTCGCGGCTCCAAGGCCGCCATCCAGGCGCGCTGCGCCTCATCGCTTCGCGGCTCCAAGGCCGCCCTCCAGGCGCACTGCGCCTCTTCGCCTTGCGGCTCCAAGGCCGCCCTCCAGGCACGCTGCGCCTCTTCGCCTCGCGGTCCTCAGGCCGCACGCCAGGCGCGCTGCGCCTCATCGCCTCGCGGCTCCCAGGCCGCACTCCAGGCGCCATGCGCCTCAACGCTCCGTGGCGTCCAAGCCGCACCTCAGGCACGCTGCGCCTGAGGTGCGGCGCGCCTGATGAGTGTTTTTAACTCTAAATACATGTAATTAAAAAAAAGAAATATTTCTTATTTGTTGTCACATCATGCTTTTGATAGGGAGGGCGGCGTCCTAGTGCTCTCTGTTGGCCAGCCGCCACTGCTCCACAGGTGTTTTTACCTTCATAGTGGGTGTGAAAACAGGTCAACAACTTCTCTTTCAGTTTTTATCTCTCAAACTATGCAGGTGGCGATAACACCCGAGTTCGAACGGCTGGTACTTGTTTTGTCACAACTCCTTTGTTCGTTAGTGTAACCCAAACGGCCCTTCTGTGGGTCTGCAGCGGGTAGAAGACACCCCCGGAACTCTGCGTTGTGTTTTTGATGAAGGTGGGATGTGTTCCATGCAGAAAAAGGGGCACCAGACAGGGTTCTGAATTGTGCAGAGACCTCAAAGCATTTATTTTGTTCAGCATCGCCTCTTCTCCAACCTTACAGTCAATCAGAACAAACTATGTCAGGAATATTCATTTGTTTTTTCCAACAGAGTAATAACCAGAACACATTTAAACATTGCCTCCTCTACTAATGTCAATTTAGCGCAAACAGAAATGACTTACTACTTTAAACGATAACCTGTAATTTCTAAATCAAACACCATTCTCTACATAGTAAACATCAAGCATTCGGTGTATGAGAAATAACATTAAACTTTGCAATAAAATTTCTGCTCAGTCATAAACTACGCAGTTTGTAGTTATTTAGTGGTTTAAACAAGCATAACACACAAATAAATTGGCATCTGAACCATTTTTAACATATTTTCATCTGTACTGAGCAGCAGGCGGCCAGGGACGCTGCTTACCTTACAGTTAATGAGAACAAACTGAGGAATATGGCCGCTGCGCGCCTAAACCTCTGAGCTACGGTGCCCCATTAGGACAAACATTAGAGAAATGCGCCCTCTGCTGTCACACTCATATCACTACCTTAGATTAGTAGTTGAAACCATGCTTAGCATGTTGCTGCTAAAAATTGTAGCAAGATGTAGCAAACAGGAAGAGAGAACGTCTGATGTTGCCATGCGCACCGGGGCAAGGAAACAGTATACCTTGCTCTCATAGGCTAGTTTGTTAGCCAATCTGAGTCCAGCAAATTTGAATAATGAATATGAGTAAGCTGCTGCCGAAGCCTGATGGAATAAGCTGGATCCAGCTGAATTTTGACGTACAATGATTGAAAGGTCTGTTAATCAGTGTTTAACTTGTTAACTGAGTAATCCATATAACAAACTGACAGGTTTCTGTTCTGGAAAAATTTATTGTTTAGCATTTTTCAAAACTGCAAGATGAGAAATTAGTTCATTAAACTAAAAAGAATAAAGAAAACTTCCACCAAATAAACAGTTTAACAAACCCTTCATTTATCAACAACATGTATCATTTTTACTATAGTCCTATTATTATTGTATGAACAACTCATTTTTATAACTCATGCAATTAAAAAACATTTATTGTTGTAATAACTTCATTTTAACTGACTTTATGTTGGTGACATTTTGCAATGACAACTTGGTTCATTTTATTTGTAATATGTGAAGGAAAACAGGTTCCTTCAAAGTACACAACACAATCTGAGAGAAAAAACAAGTAAAGCAGTAAACCAAAACCACAGCATGAATACACAAACAGCAAAATGCCCCATTACTATTATTATTTCTAACTCTGTTTTCTACCTCATTTTAAATGCAAAACAAAATCCCTAACAATTATAGAGAAGATTAAACAATTGATAAGAAATTGATTAAACAAAAAGCTGATTTAAAAATGGGATTCTTTGATGATCTCATTGGACCAGGATTTTGGTAATCAGCAAACTGATAATCAGGACAACCATTGGAGTTAACTGGCCTGAAGCAGCATTTCTCTGCAGCACAGCTTCTGTAAAAGAATGAAAAAGTAAAAGAACAGAATCTGTCAGTCCAGATTTTTTCTACAACAATGAAAACTAATGAGATTCTGAAAGGCCTTTACCAATGTTCTCTGGATTGAGGACTAGTGGTCCAATAGAGAGAGCTGCAGAGTCATGGTATGATACATCCCTCTGAAATCGTGTGTTGTGACCAGGGTAGCAGTGCTGAAAGAAACAACATTAAAGCTTATTTTAAGACCCCTACAAAACAAAATAGCATAACTACAATAAGCAGATGGGGGTTCTTACAGCTCTGCAGCTGTTGGTTCTCAAGAGACACAAGTGGATATTGCAGTGCAAGTGAATCTCTTCAGAGTTGGTGAAGGTGAACATCTTGAAAGAGAAACGCGCCACAGTGGAGACACCATTCTGAATCAGCTGTACAGTTCCATCAGCTGGATTGGGACACCTGTAAGACAGGAACAAGGTAGAAAATTGAATGTCCAGAAGGTAGAAAAAAAGTAACAAGCCCAAGTTTGAAAGTGCAATGAACACAACAAACAAAGAGATGTTTACTCTGAGATGATTAGATCCCAGCGGATGGGGTTGTTTGGGTTCATGTCTGGCGTGGCCCAGCACGAGTCCAGAACAGTGGAGATCTGGTTCTGATCCACCCCCTCTATTCGTACGTCGATGTAAAACCTCTCATCTATTACCATGTCGATGGTACCCTCAGAGTTAGTGGTGAGGGGGAAGCGGAAGTCTGCATCCTGGAAGGGAATCATACTCACGTTGTATGAACCTCGACCAGCTGGAAGCTTCTTGGTCAAACGGCTGCAAACAAACAAAACCAAATGACAAAGACAACATTAAGTGTAACCATGTTTAGCCTTCTTGATATAAAAATGTTTTTGATTTTTTATCATCATTTTTGAAAGGTCCCCTGCCATAAAAAATTGTTTTTCTGAGGTTTCTGTTGAATATTTTAGGTCGACAGGTGTTTTTTGGCTTCATATTGGGTGTGAACATGCACAATAACTTCTCTTTCAGGTTTTATCACTTGAACAACGCAGGTCAGGGAAAAATCCGAGAACACCAGAGTTCAAAAACCCTATCAGTGTGACGTCACATTGATTTTGCTCATTAGTATTCATCAGCATGTGCAGTTGAGGCCATGCCTCAAGTTAGTGCAGTTGTTCCGTCGTAAAAATAGCTGAACGTCAGCGTTGTTGTGCTACTACTCCAGATGGACTTCCACAATGCACATATGGCCCAAAAATCCATATTTGTGGGACAAATGGCTTCAGTTTATTTTTGGAGAGATTCAATTTATATTTAACTTGGCAGCAGGGTCTGAGAGGGGACTCTTACATCCTGCATGGTTTGTTCATGTGTTTGTCTGTTAAACTGCAGTCATTCTATCCACTTCTGACCACCTGGAAAAAGCTTCACACATTTTATGCTCTTTCACACTCAAATAGAGACCCTGGAATTGGACAAAGTCGGAAATGCGAGTCGTGTGGCTGCCGTGGTACTGAGTGCTCACAGAGCAGTGTTTAATATTTACGTACATGTACAAGCCACAAGGCACCGGATGCAATAATACATCTCATAATAAAATCAATGTCTGTAAAACCCCCGCTGACGGTCACTGTACACAGTATTTAAAAATCTTTCAGATTGATGTTTGTGATCCTCTGATGCTGCCTGTTAATGGGTGGCTAGAAGCTGTTAGCTTAAACACGAGCTCAGTGCCTTGACATGGGCTCAGGCTGGCTCCCCTCCTAATCTCCAGGGTGCAAAGGTTGAAAAATGTCAAAGTCCCTCAGGCATGGAGGACCGACTGTCCCGGGGTCCTCAGGCTGAAGAGGGAGCTCTGTGCCTGGGCGCGGGCTCAGGCTGGCTCCTCTCCTAGCTCATATCAGGCTGAAGAAACTTAGTGCACTGTTGCACATTGAAACAAATTTGCATCATGAACATTAATGAGCAAAAGCCTGAATCCAGGTGAATTTTCAAGGAGTCAAATTACTCTGAGCCTGAGTCTGAAAACTAGTGTTTCCCCATGTTTTTAGATAAAATATTTCAGATTACAAATTAACACTCTAGGAATAAGCACAAAGTCATGACATTTGAGTGACATTACCTCTTTAAATATGCAAAGCAGAGATTAAAGAAATGATTTTAAAAAGCAAGCAAAGCAGAAAGTCCCATCACCTTTCCACAGAGTTGATTTGCACATCCATTGACACAGCCTGAGTCAGAGGGTAAACACAGCAGAAACGCAGATGGATATTCCTCTCACGGCTGATTATACTTCCATGAGTATCAACATTGCCCTGAATCGTGTTCTCATACATGAAGTGGCTTCCATTGCTCTAGACAGTAAAATATCACAACAGCATGAGCTGAACGTATTTACATAATTTATTCTGGATCAATGACATTGTCAAACTTGACCTTGAGAACTGTTCCACACAAGTGGTCATTGTTGTCAAAATGGAACACAAGTCGACCATCCTGGATGGTCCCGTTGCAGGAATCCTCTTTGAGATGGAGAGCATTGGAGTGAAATCCTGCTTCAAACAGCTGGCAGCGAGACACTGACATGGTACCTGAACTGCTGGCACAAGTGATTGCTGAGTCTGTTCAACAGAGATAGAAGTAATTTGAGGTTTAGGACTAAATAATTTACAATTGAGTAATTAAAAGATGGACAGAGAAATGCTTCAGTAAACCTAAAAAGAAAGCAGTGCTTTAAAAGGTGCCGCCCTCACCATAGCTCTCGTTGTTGGGTCTATGATGGTGTTCATCACAGAAGCAGCCATACACTCCATCTTTCTTTCCACACCACTCATGTTCTGCACAGTCCAGCTGTTCACAAGGGTCTGACACATCTGAAGAAACACAAATTTCATAAGGAGATAATTAATTTTAAATATTTGTTTAGTCTTCTAGCTCATTAAGCTGTATATTTAAAAGAACAGTGTCAGCCTACCACAGTGCAAAGCAGAGCGCCAGTCGGGGAAGTTCAGACCCACAACGGAGCAGGTTCTCTCATAAGCTGAGACAGCAGAACACAGCATGCCATTGGCTGGAGTGTAGAGGCAGAGATCATAAACACAGGAAGTGAAAAATGGTTGTGGGTCAGAGTGCAAGTGACAGGAATTGAATGGACCGCTGGTGTTGGTGATGACACTGCAGAGTTCTGTGTATTCTTGTTCAAAGCGACATTCATTTAGTTCATCACCACCTCTCTGATCAGTGGATCCACATCTAGAAAAGCAGCGACATATGTAAAAATATAGACTTTGACTCTTTTTTCTCCATTCACAGTCTACCTGTAAAAGTATACAGTAACTGAGTCTTTAGGAGTTTAATGTAAAGAATTGTTTCATCTCACCCTGCTCGGCTTGTGGGCGATTTCCAGCTGTTTCCAAAGTGATTGTCATTTTGAGCCAATGTGCCACTAGGTAACAGTTTGTCATCAGCAGGATCACCATTGAAGTTCCCACACATCCCAGTGACTCTGTTCTGATAGTGTTGGCCTACTCTGACCAGTAAAGTACTTCGGCCATCAAATTGGACAACAAAGTCAGCGCCATCAAACACAATGTAGCTTCCCTGCCTCATCACCTGACCTAAGGTTCCTGCTGTGGTGGGAAGAGACTCCTCAGCTCCATTTACCTGGGAAGGTGAGAATTCAGACAGTAAGATGGTAACTCAGGATAGTTAAATAAGTTGTTAATCTTTAACGTTAAATGAAATGTACCTTTACTCTTATATTGGGTCCAATCCTCACATGCACACTCTCTGATTGTCTTGAGATGTATATATCTACTGCTGACACAAATGATACAAGGTTGTTGCCACGGTGATTGTTGGTGGCTACTACTTTGTACTGGGGGTCATTGTTGTGGCTCACAGTCTCAGTAATAATGTAGGAGCATGTGCCCTGGAAATTAGCCAGTGCTCCATCAAAGGTGATGTAGTGTGGGTCTCCCCACACAGTGCAAGTAGACATTGCATCATAACAGCCCAGCTGGCCATTTCTGATGGTGCACTCTTGTGTGGGAGTGCATGATGTAGGAGTGCAGCGGAGATCATTGGGACCATGACATTCACATCGCTGAGAGCAACTATCTGTCCAAAAGGATTCACCAGCCTGCAGCATAAGAGGAAAACGTGACTGATGTCATGGTTCAATATTGTGAAAAAGAAAACTCTAAACTGGGTTCTAATATTAAACATGGCATAGCAAACTTTTTTTTCAATCTGAAATACAATGTCCACCTAAAAAACCTAGGACCTTTGCAACAAAATAATTTCATATTAAAACGGTTTGGGGAATACAATATCCATTTTGTTGAGTTTTTCATAGCAATAAAACATAAAAGAATGACATGTTAAAACTAGTGTTTTTTTTCTATAGTGTTTTTAACTTTTAAAGCTAACATGAATGTGTTCTTTACTTTTTAATTTTGTGTAATTACTTGATTATTTTGGTTGAATAAGTATACAATAACTTACATTGTAGTAGAAACCATCATATTGGCAGCCACAGCTCTCTACAGGGACACATCCTGCTCCACTCCTGACAAAACCCTCATCACAGAAGCAACCTTCAGAGCAAACCTGTTCACAGGTAGCACCAGTGATGTTGGTACAGGTGTGCCCACAGTCTGTTCCACACAGCTCATAATGACTGTTAGCAGGACAGTCTAGATCTGAACACGCAAGGAAATAAGTTTTAAATACCAGATGGAAAAAAGTTCAGACATGTTTAAATATATTTCAAGACTTTCAGTGGAAAGTAATTATCTGAATATTTGATTCATATGCATTTTACTCACGGCAAGTAGTATTTTGTCTCCAAGGGTAGATTCGGACATCAGCAGATTGACAAGCGCTGACATATGTTTCAATGGCTCTACAGAGAAGATCATGACCTCGATTTCCCGACGACACACAGACATCAAACACACAGTCACTGAAATATGGTGCTGGATCCACTTCCTCGTGGCAGAAGCTAAAGGGGCCATCGGCTGCCTGAATCACCTCACACTGAGTTCTTGCAGACTGATCATCATTGCACTGTGGACAGGAGGAGCCACAGCTTTCACTGCAGGAGTAGTTACCAGGCACCTTCCAGGCTGTCCCAAAAACTTCTGGAGAAGTGACTGTTGCTCCATTTTGGGTGTGGAACTCATCGTTTGGATTTCCATTGAAGTTTCCACAAAGTCCACAGGTTTTTCCTCTGCAGAA
The DNA here is from genome assembly GCA_006937955.1 of Pachypanchax playfairii. Lineage (NCBI taxonomy): Eukaryota > Metazoa > Chordata > Actinopteri > Cyprinodontiformes > Aplocheilidae > Pachypanchax > Pachypanchax playfairii. The sequence goes on from SSNP01000331.1 coordinate 81,181, forward strand.
GAAAATGTTGTTAATTCAAACTCTCTTTATTTGTATGACATTTCTCTGTAAGTGAACTATACAACACCAGAAATATGAAAAACTGTGTAACAAAGTACAAAATGAGTTTGAACAAATTCAGTTTAGAATTTTTTATTATACATTTTCCCTCTGAAAAAAATACTATACAAAAACTTAAAAATCTTAAAACCAGTAAATAACACAAAAAGGCCAATGAAACACACTCTTAAATGCTAAATGAAAACAAAAACCTTTAAATAAAAATCCAAAAAAATAAAATCATTGGATAGCCTTATGAGTAAACTATGAGGTGCCATTATTCAGAATTGTCTTGCATATACTCCTGTAATATGAAACTCCTTCCATACACACGAGTGAAATCCTTTCATACACACCAGTGAAAGCTCTCATAAACACTAGTGAAAGATGAACCTTTCAAACAGACTATTGAAATCCTTTCACACACTACTGAAATCCTTTCACACACACAAGTAAAATCCTTTCACACACTCTACTAAAATCCTTTGAGACACACTACTGAAATGATTTCAGTAAAGGATTTTACTAGTGTGTGTGAAAGGTTGAATTGTGGTGAAAAGTTCTTACCTGTAATTTGGAGGTACAGTAATAGACACTGTGCTGCTTCCATCGTACATGACACTCAGGCCAAAACCAGTTCTTACAAATGTTTGATATCCACTTCTATAAACAGAGATGCTTCCATTCAAGACAACTGGCAAGTTTCTTGTTATGCCATTTACCTATAGAAAAGTTTAATATTTTATTCTCAGGTGTAGACTGATTTCAATGAAGAACATAAAACTATGTCTAATAAAGACATAGTGGCCAAAATATGAATACGATTTGACTAACCACAAAAAACATATGATAAATAAACAGTTTAAGATATCTCCAGGAACTGTCTCTATACATAGGGGTCAAAAGTAAAAAAAATAAAATAAAAAAAAACCTGGTAAAGGAGCCATTCAGCTGGTTTAGTGATGGTTGGAACAGCTGCTGGACTGGATTTCTACTTTATGCTTCTACTTTTGACACCTCTGCTTGGATATAGAAAAACTCACCTCGACCAAACCTCTGTTGTCTCGGGACATATGCACTTGATAATCCAAGATATTAACAAAAACTTCCGCAGTGATAGAAACTGGCAGGCCAAACCATGGCTCATTTTTAGCTTCAACAGAAAAGTGATGAAGCTCATCAGTGCCATTACAAACTGTTGCCAGAACATAACGACAGGTTCCTTGGAAGTCAAAGGCTTTGCCATCAAAGGTAAGGTAGTGAGGGTCTCCAGAGGCTGAACATGTGCCATGAGGGTTGGGATGGCAGCCAAACTCACCGTCCACCACTCGGCAGGATTCTTGAGGGCCACATGAGCTGTCCAAACACTGGGCTGTACCAGTTATGCCATTACAGGTGCACAAGCTCTGACATTCTTCACCATCCCAGAACTGTTCACCACTTTGCCAATAACGTCCTTGGTGATAACAACCACAAGATGTTGGTGGCACACACTGGTTGCCATTGAGGACAAAACCATCATCACACTGACAGCCTTCTTGACATTGGTTATCACATGTGAAGGGAAAAGACAGGCTGGGGCAGGTGGAAGGACAAGATGTTCCACAGAGTTCATAATGGCTGTTTGAGGGACAGGTTAGTGCTGTAGGAAAGATAAACATGAATTAACGAATTAATTAATGCATTAATTTCTAGAGACCTCCATCAAATTTGGGGGAGCAACTTACCACACCCAGTTGCATTCCTCCATTGTCCCAGAGAAACACCACCCTGTTGGCATAATAGTGCATAATCTCGTAGGACCTCACATAATGTTGATGCTGGATCTGTAGAGCCTTGGAGAATATTGACACATGCATCCACCTGCTGCCCTGGGTCCACCACAGCTCGACATGGTGTAAACGGACCATGTACTGAACTGATAATTCTACAGTACTCACTGGAATTATAATTGGTCCCAGTGTCACGATTTCTTCTTTCTACACACTCTGCTGCCAGTGAACCATCTCTCCAACTGTCCCCAAACTCCTGAGAGCTTTCCACCACAGTGCCATTGGGTGTGTTGTATTCATCATGTCTGTGACCATTGAAGTTTCCACAAAGTCCACCCAATGACCCACTGTAGACACTTGGTGCAGTGATACGGACAAAGTGAGGCCAAACTGTTTGCACAGTTAAGCCAAAGGCTGTGTGAAGGATGATACTATGAGTGTTGCTTTGGTAGATGCGAATTTGGTTGGATCCAGAACTGAAAGGAGGTCTGACCATCTGACCATTAACCTTTAACACAAACAGAAGTAGTCAGATTTTTGGGGTGACTGTGTGTGAAACTTGTTAACTGAAATATGAAAGTTTTTTTTAAATATTTTTCTGTGCTTTAATAGGTGGAATGGCACAGATCATAAATATGCAAAAGAACTCTTTATTTTTTACATTTTAACAATTTGGATTAATCTTGTTTTGTTGGAAAACCAGAATAGATTTAAAAACATGTAAAATATTTGAAGACAAAATGATGCCTAAGATGTCAAGGAGAATGAAAGGAACATTTGAGGCAGCATCACTCCCTTTGCCATTCTATCACATTTTTTTCTGTTGCCGAAATAAATTAGTTAGTTACCTGAACTATACTACTGCTTGCCATCTCAATGGTAACTTGAGTTCCTTCTGCCTCAATCTTCAGCAAATTAGAAAAACCCTGGAGCCCCTTTGGCACTTTTTCTACAGTCACCATAAAATGTGGTTGATTTAACATTCCCACAACTTTAGCAACAATCAAGTGACATGCTCCAGGATACTGGTATGTCAGTCCATCAAATGTGTGGTAGGACCCTGGGCCTCTTATCCAGCATGTTGCAAAGCTGTTTGCTCTGCATCCTCTTTCACCATCATAAACTCTGCAGGATTCATGAGGGCCACAGCTATGAGGGCTGCAAGTCATGGAGCCAAAACTGCATCTGCATTGCCTCCCACAGTCCTCGTCTAGTATCACAGTCTCTCCTGAGCGGTAATATTGACCTTCAAAGCTGCAACCACATTCAGAATGAGAGACACAGACCCCACCACTGAGGACAAAGCCTGAGTTACAGACACAGCTCTCCTGATCAGGGAGAGGGCAGTTGTGGGTGGAATTAGGGTTGACACAGGTGGCTGGACATCCTGTACCTTGAGGCTCAAAATGACTGTTGGCTTGACAGGGGATTTCTAAACAAAAGAATACAATGAAAATTAAACAAATAACAATAACAATGCTATAGCTATAATGATATGATATATGATATGATATGATATGATATGATATGATATGATATGATATGATATGATATGATATGATATGATAAGATAATACATTTTTGGAAAGTTGGCAGACTTTACCACAGAAGCCAGGACTCCTCCAGGTTTGTGGCTGAATTCCATTTTGTTGACACTGACTTGCATACACATTTAGGCCTTGACAAAGAATGGGTTGGTATCCTCCACCTACACACAGATCATACACACAGCTCTCCACAAATGCCTGTGGAGGGAGTCGTTGGTGGCATGCAGCAAAGGGTCCAGAACTGCTCTGAAGAATACCACAGTGGGCAGTATCATGGTATAACGTTCTTTGATCATCTGTGCAGGCAGCACAGTCCTGACCACCACACTCTGTCTCACAACCAAGATCATCATCACCAGATGCTTTCCAGCTGTTGGCAAATGTCACATCAGAACTCACAACTTCACCTTCACGGGTTTGAAAGTCATCTTCAGGGTGATTGTTGAAGTTTCCACAGAGACCACAAGTTGCATTCTGGTAAGAATAGGGCACATTAATGCTGACATAGGAATAAGTGTCATAAGACACCATCAAGCCAAAGTCCGTGCTGACAATCACAGAGAAACCCGACTCATACACCTGAACAGAACCATTTCTCAAGGAAAATGGAGTTGCAGCAAAATTTCCATTAACCTGTAATTACAAGAACATACACAGTCTGAAAAATATAATCAGAGCAAAAAAATCTGAATTTATGGTAATAAAGATGATTCTGCTGACCTTAGCCTCACCAGGACGTCCTTTAACAAGCTCAATGGTTTCATTATAGACAAAAACTTTAACCAGTCGTGTCCAGGAAACTCGAGTGCTGCCGCGATGCTCATTCTTGCCCTCTACTCTATAGTAGGGTAGGCCATTCTGACACTGTTCTGAGAGCACATAAGTGCATGTGCCCTGAAAGTGAAACACCTTGTTATCAAATGTGTAGTAATGTGGATCTCCACTGATGGTGCAGGTGCGTCTCTGCACTGTCTGGCAGGAGTACTGAAAGGAAGTTGGTCGGCAGATTTGGGAGAAGGAGCAGGGCTGGTTGGAACACTGAAGTCCTGCTCTGGTGCATGTGCACTTCTGTGCACAGGTGCTGTCACTCCAGAATGAATCCCCTTGTTGTACAGGTTCACCTTTTAAGAAAAAAAAAAGAACTGTACATCTGAAGCTTTTATTTACTGTTATTTATTTAAAATTTCAAACAAATGAGCACACCTTTTTTTAAGAAATGCCATTAATGAGCATCTTATTCTGGTCTTACCATTGAAAGTGCAGTCTACTGAACCGTGATCTACACGGAAAGCCCAGCGACCAGGTACATTGACGTTACTATCGAGGCTGAAAACTGAGCTGTTGCCAGTTGCATTACTGGAGAATGATCCAGGGATGGTATAGTGGTGAGTAGAACTGACTGTGTCATATCCAGCCTGAAAATTACATATCATGAACACGAGATAGATTTTAAATAACCTACTTTGTACTTTGTAGCATTTACTTTGTTTTAAAAGGAGCTGTCATTATGTTGTAAAGTACTGAATTAATTTTAATTGCTCTGACCTGAACAGATCTTGACGTGGCTGCTATTGACCCATAATTCATCAGCACAAATGAGTACTGGCCATTAGTTGTCAAGACTGCCTGAAATGTTGTCCTCTGTAACAAAGTGATTTTTTCACAGCAAATACAATTATAGACAATTCTTAATTATATTATTTAATTACAGACATGAGATATGTTGTTAGCAGTTAAAACAGAATCACTTACTGTTCCAGTGGTTGGATAATAGGCCACCTCATGCCATGTTGCTATTAAGATCCAGTTGGCATTGAAGTTCTGTTCTGGGAAATATGCATTGATGTCCTGTGTAACTTGTTGGAGAAGAGGGCCGCTGGTGTGTTGATCATAGTAAATATCACCGTTTCCTCTGTTGTCCAAATCTGTCCAGAAGGGAGAGATGATGTCCATGGTTCCATACATTGGAAAGCGTTGAGGAGAAAAACTGGACCACGATGTTTCAAAAGTTAGGTGTCCATTGTGGTTCACCTAAGAAACAATAAATCAACAAACATCACCAACAAAAGAGTGTATGTGTATACATGTTTTTCATTATTTTCATTAAATGTTACCTTTTCTACTGTGTTTTTTTTAAAGCAATAATGTGAACACTGCTTCATTAAAAATAATCCTGTACAATCAAATTTATACAACGTTTCTTCATAACTAACAGAAAATGCAGATTAAAAAGACTAATATTTTCATCTGTCAATTTGTCCATTAAATCAACAATCCAGAGTTTTTTCTTTGAGGAACAAAAAAAGGGAATTTTTCCCACATTTTATTGCAGAACTGGGTCAAACTATCAAAAATTCAAACATATCTCCTAAAAAGGGGAAAACCTCGCTGCTTGAATTCATTTGTCTCCTTAAGTTTCTTTCTTCAAACTTTTGCAAAACTGAATTAATGTTAAGTAGAAAATGAGGTAAACATACATAAATCTGATTTTTTGAGCTTCCAAAGTAAACAAAGGAGTGTAGCAGTGGTATTCGAGGAGAACTTCCATCATCTGAGTGAGAGCTTATTGTTCCATTAATTGGGTAGAGCGGTCCTATAGAGGAAAACAAACAAAAGGTTTTTGTCTTCAAAAAGAATTTAATTTGAGGTTATAATTCTTTACAAACATCATGTAAGTTTTAACGTATTGTCAGGATCTCAGCAGCTGGTGTGTGGTGGTTGTGTTTGGTCTGCACTAACTCTTATTGCAGGGCGTGGCAGCGGCTGATGAGTGGCTGCAGGTGTGGCTCGTTACCCAGCTCAGGAGAGCTGGGTATTTAAGCTGAGGAAGAACCAGAGGCAGACGCCAGGAACCACCGACATGTTTAAGGTTTGAACTGAAAGCGGCTCTCGGGGTAGAAGATAGTAATGAGGGGTTTCTAAATATGTCAATTACGACATTTCCCCAGGAGTCACCTGACGAAAGTAAATTCTAGTTGGGTTTTGTCAACGGAGGGGTCTGAGATTCCACAGCGAAACTTTTCGAAGGAGTCCTTCATCTCCCCTGGAGGTGAAGGGGAGAGAGAGGGGTGAATGAGCAACGTATCGAATCAAGGAAGAAGGAAGGAGAGGGCGAACGGGAAAGGAAAAAACCTTGGGAGTTTTTGGATGAGCAGGAGAGGAATTGAGTTGGACGAAATGCCGGGAGGACGGAAAGGAGGCGAAGGCGTGGCGGGTAGGCACAACTGTGTGGTGAATGAGAAGGAGTGGGGAGGAGTTGAGGAGTATGAGAGTGAGGATAGCATGGAGTTGAGTGTAGGAAAGTATAGTGGGAAAGAAAAGAGAAGTAATAACTCGGATGAGGATAAAAAGAGGAAACAGAGGAAGGTATTGAGTAGTGAGAGTGCGGAAGAGGAGGAAAGTGAGTTTAATGTTATTGTGAGATTCAGTGAGGGTAATGGAGTGAGTAAGATGAGTCCAGTCAAGCTGAAAACTATATTAAAAAAACAAGTGGGAGATATTAAAATGGCTAAGGTGCTCAGAGATGGAAATCTGTTAATCATATGTAAGACAGTTGAACAGAGAGAAAAGGCATGTAGAATGAAGAAAGTGGGAAAGTGTAAGGTGATTAGTATAAGAAAGGTGGGAATGGGTGGACAAGGGCCGAGGGGAGTGATTTGGGGGATACCTGTAGAGGTAACAACAGAAGAAATTAAGAATAATCTGACAGGGGGAAAGGTCAAAAATGTAAAACGATTCACTGAATTTCGGGATGGAGTAAAGAGAGAACAGAATTCAGTAATGATAGAGTTTGAAGGAGAAGTTCTACCATATAGAGTCTTCCTTGGGTGCATGTCATACTCTGTGGGAGAATACATTCCAAAGCCAGTTAGGTGTTTCAAATGTCAAAGGTTTGGACATACAGCAGGTGTGTGTAAAGGGAAGAAGAGGTGCCCAAGATGTGGAGGGGAGCATAGTTATGAGGAGTGTAAGAATAAAATGAAACTAAAGTGCTGTAATTGTGGAGGGGAGCACAGTGCAGCGTATGCAGGATGTCAGGTGATGAGTAAAGAAGTTCAAATTCAGCAAAAAAAAGTTCAGAGGAAGATATCATAAGCGGAAGCAGCAAGAATGGTGGGGAAGAATACAGAGGAAAGAAGTGAAATCAGACAGGAAGGGACAGTGGAGAAAATGGAAAAAGGAGGAAGAGTGTGGATAGATGTGAAAAAGTTAGTTACTTTTATTGCAGGGGTAATAAATGCAACTATGGAAACTAAGTAAAAAACTGAGAGAATACAAATCATCACGAAAGCCGCAATAAATCATTTAGACATTGAGGATTTGGCATGGGAAGAGGTGAGAAATAATCTGAGTTCATTTGCAAGTCAAGATGGAGGGGGTATGGGGTAGGTGAATGTTAAAAATACTACAATGGAATGCTAGGAGTGTAATTGCTAATGGCCAGGAGTTTAAAAGATATATAGATAACTTAGAAGAAAAAACAGATATTTTTTGTATTCAAGAGACATGGTTAAATAAAAAGTTAGAATTTGAATTATTGCAATACACAATTATTAGATGTGATAGGGAAAGGGGAATCGGAGGAGGATGTGCAACGTTTATTAAAAACAGTTTGAATTTTAGAGTCATTAACGTAGGGAAAGAGGAGGAGTATATAGGAGTAGAACTGTTTATAAATCAAAGCAAATTATATGTAGTGAATTATTATAATCCGTGCAAGAAATTGAATATTAACAGTCTTAAGCTAATTATTGGAAATAATTGTAAGAATGTAATAATATGTGGAGATTTTAATTCTCACAATACATTGTGGGGAGGGCAGAAAGTGGATAAAAATGGGGAAGTCATTGAGGAGTTAATGAATGATCTTAATTTAGTATGTATTAATGATGGGAGAGGGACAAGGGTTAATGTAAGGACAGGTAAGAGTTCTGCAATAGACATTTCATTAGTGGCAAGTGAAATAGCTGGAAAGTGCGAGTGGGAAGTTAGGGAAGAGAGTCTAGGGAGTAATCATTATGTAAGGTATAAGAGTTCAAGGGGGGAAAGAGGTAAATAAGGAGAGGAAAGAAGGTAGATGGATTTTGGAAAAGGCAAATTTGAATAAATTTAGGGGTATTTGTGAAGGAAAACATAGTAGGATAAGTATGGAAGATGAAATTGAAAGTGTGGAAAAATAATTTAGGAAAGTGATAATTGGAGCAGCAGAAATATCTATACCTAAGAGTAAAGGAAATAGGGAAAGAAAGAATGTGCCGTGGTGGAATGAACAATGTAAGAAGGCAATTAAGGAGAGAAACAAAAGTATGAAAGAGCTAAAAAAAAGTCGCATAATTTTGGAAATTTGATAAAATACAAAAGATTACAGGCAGAGGCAAGAAGAGTTATTAAAAGAGCTAAGAGAGAAAGTTGGAGGGCTTATTGTGACAAAATAGGGAGAACAACATCAGTAAGCGAGGTTTGGAGTATGATAAGAAAAATGAAGGGAATTTATAGGGAGTGGAAATATCCAGTAATGAAAAGGGGAGAAATTATAGCTATTAAAAATGAGGATAAGTCAGAAATGTTGGCAACAGTGTTTATGAAAATAAATAGTAATGATAATTTGACAGAGGATAGAAGAAGAGAAGAAACAAGGAAGAACAATGATATAGATAGTAATGAGGAGAGGAAGAATTCAGCAATAGATGCAGTATTTACATTAAGTGAATTAGAAAGGGCAATGGGAATGAATAAGAAATTGGCACCTGGTAAAGATAACGTTAGTTATGAAATGCTTAAAAAACTAGGAAACAAAATGAAGGGAAAAATGTTAGAGTTATTTAATAAAGTATGGGAGAAAGGGAAACTACCGGAAAGTTGGAAGGAAGCACTGATTATTCCAGTAATTAAAGGAGGAAGAGAGGCAAGTAATCCAGAAAATTATAGGCCAATAGCTCTAACATCTCATATAGGGAAATTAATGGAGAAAATGATAACAGATAGATTGAATTATTAGTTAGAAAGTAGGAAGTTGCTAAGGAAGAATCAAAATGGATTTAGGAAGGGTAGAGGAATGATGGATGCAATAGTGAGTTTGGAAAATGAAATCAGGAAAGCACAAAGTAATAAAGAGAGTTTAGTGATAGTTTTCTTTGACATTGAGAAAGCTTATGACATGGTGTGGAAAGAAGGATTAATGATTAAATTAAGAAGGTTGGGAATAGAGGGAAAAACGTATGACTGGATAAAGGATTTTTTAGATAATAGAAATATTCAAGTTAAAGTAGGGGATAAAATATCAAAAAGGTATGTAGTGGATAATGGAACACCACAAGAGAGTGTAATTAGTCCAGTGTTGTTTTCAATTATGATTAATGATGTATTTGAAGGTAATGGGAGTGATATGGGTAAAGCGTTATTTGCGGATGACGGAATTATATGGAAAAGAGGTAGAAATATTCAATATTTGCAGAAGAAGGTACAGGAGGCAATAAATAAGGTAGAAAGTTGGTCGTTTGACTGGGGTTTTAAATTTTCAGTTGAATAGACAAAAAGCATGGTGTTTACAAGGAAGAGGAATGTTAAAATTGACCTTAAGTTATATAGGGAGCAGGTAGAACAAGTTAAAAGTTTTATGTATTTGGGAGTGATATTTGATGAAAAATTAATTTGGAGGGATCATATTAATAAAGTAGAAGAAAGGTGTAAAAAGGTGATTAATGTAATGAGGTGTTTAAGGGGAAATGAATGGGGAGCCAGCATGGAAGCACTGAAACAAATTTATACAGCTATGGTCAGGTCAATCATAGACTATGGTAGTATAGTGTATAGTTTAGCAAGTAAGACTTTCATAAAGAAAATTGAAATTATACAGAGTCAGGCATTAAGAATATGTTGTGGAGCATTTAGGACAACACCAACGATTGAAATGGGTGAGATGCCTTTAAAGCTAAGGTTTACGTTATTAAAATTGAATTATTGGGGTAATGTACAAGGATGTGCGGAGGATGAGCATTTGGTAAAGGGAGAGATGAGAGTAGGAGGAGGACAGGAAGATACAACAAATGAGAGTATGATTCAGGAAGCTAGTAGGTTGGCGGATGAATGTAAATTAAATGAGAAGAAAGTAGTTAAGAAGTTTTTATGGTCAGTAACACCTTATTGTTTTTTTCCAACAGTTGTAATAGATTTATATATTCAGAATGAAATGGGTAGGAGGGAAGGTAGGGGTAATTGGGATAACATTGTAGGGAATAGATTAGATGGGCAATATAAGTCATATGTACAGGTATTCACGGATGGTTTGAAAAATCTAAGGACAGGAAGGACTGGATTTTCCTTATGGATACCAGAAATAAATAAATATATTAATAAGAGAACAGTGAATGATTTGTCAATATTCATGGTAGAATTGTTAGTAATATCTTTTAGTTTACAGTGGTTGGAACAAAATGGAATTAAAAAAAGGATAATATGTTCAGATTCAATGTCAGCGTTATTAGCAATTAAATCAATGTCAGGAGAGATAAGATATGATATATTAATGGAAATATATGAATGTTTATTTAGATTAAGTATGATAAATAGAGAAGTTAGGTTTATGTGGGTGCCAGCTCATAGGGGGGTTGAAGGAAATGAAATGGCGGATTATTATGCAAAGCAAGCAATAAAATCAAATTTAATAATAGAGATACTGTCAGGATCTCTGCTGCTGGTGGGTGGTGCATGTGACAAATTGTCTTGCAGGGCGTGGCAGCAGGATCATCAGTGGAAGCAGGTGTGGATCGTATATAATCAGAGGAGGAACAAGAGACAGACGCCAGTTTGTTCCACAATCTTTCGTGGTAACAGAGTGGCCTAGTGTATTATTCAGACAGCAGCTTTAATCGCAGTATTTAACCTGCCTTCTCTCTCCTTTGTGCTTAGCCCGCATCCAGAAGCGATTACCTGGATCTCAGTGCCTCAGCGTGGTCGTTTACCCGCCTGTCAAGGAGGACTGGCTAACCACACGGATGTTTCCAGAGCCTGGTCGCTGGAACACGCAACCCGCTCTCTCCCCTGGCTCCCTGTCTGTCTCTGGCTCCTCTGGATCCACACCTTCCCGGTCAGCGCGCTGCTGTCACCCCTGCTGGAACGACGCAGGCACTAACAGCACCCGGACCCGGATCACGTACACTCACTGGACAATCTGGATCACCACCCCCGCGGCAGCATCTCTAGGATCCCTCCTCACAGCTGGACGTCAATTCCTCCACAGTGAGTTTAACGAGCACGATCCCCGCACACCGCTAGCTGGTTCCCAGACTGTCTCTAACTCTTCTCTCTCCACAACCCAGGACCGTTCCCGTCTCGCACCTGACCGTCCTGAGCTGATTCACCCGAGCACAGTATTGCTATTTGTTGTACACTGTTCCACTGTAAATAATAAACACTGTTTCAACTGCAACGCTGTTTACTCGCTGTGTGTGTCTGGAGTCTGGGTCAAACTTGGAGCTCGCAAACAACCACCTGGTAACCGAACCATGACAGATACCATATAGTAGGAATGAAATGAAGGCAATAATAAAAAAAACTAATTATGGAAGAATGGCAGGAAAAATGGATGAGGGAAGGGAAGGGAAGACAGTTATATAGCATCAAGAGTAGGATAGGCGGAATGGAAAAGATGCAAATAAAGAATAAGGATCAAGTAGTAATCTCTAGAATGAGAATGGGGCATACAGGGTTAAATTATAATTTATGGAGAATGGGAAAACACGGTTCAGGAATGTGTGAGTGTGGGGAGGATAAAGAAACAGTTGAACATGTATTATGTAAATGTAGGAAATATTCAAGGAATGGGAAAATGTTAGAAGATAAGTTAAAAGGTAGGGGATATAGGGAGTTTAGTTTAAAACAGTTATTAAGTGGGAGAATAGGGGTGTATAGGTTAGTGTAAGAATTTTTAAGTAAAAGTGGGGTAATAAATAGAATTTAGTAAGGGGTATAAATAAAGAAGGTACTCCACATTCCGACTCACACTCCCATGCAGTGGTGGCGGAAATGCACCGATGAGTTGGTTGCCACCCGCCATAAAACAAGAAAGAAGAAGAAGAAGAGGCAGACACCAGTTTGTTCCACAACTTTGCGTGGTAACGTGTGGCCTGGGTTATGCTCTAATTGTCTAACCATTATCAGTGTGTTTACCTGCCCTCTCCTTTCCTCTCTCTAGTCCCGTCACCTGGAGCGTCTCTCCAGGCCTGAGTACCTCTGCACTGGCCGTCTGCCGCGCCATTAGGAGGACTCTTCCTGTCATGAGTTCCTGATTCGTGTTCCCACACGACCGTCTCCCCAGCCTGGCTCCCGGTCTGTCTCTGGTCCCATCTGGAGTCCACACCTGTCCTTACAGCACTGCTCGCTGTGACCCCTGCCTCAACTTCTACTGTGGACTCATCATCATACTCTGGATTAACTCACATCTACACTCTCCCTGGATCACCACCACCGCTGCTGGTTACCTGGATCCCTCCTCAAGACGTACAGCGCCCCACCTACTGTAAGTTCTCTGAGCACATTCCAAGCGCACCGCAGCTTGCTATATCACCACTGGAACTGCACATTACTAACCTGCCTCTCCTTTACTGCCAGGACTTCGCCTGTGCCCAGTACCGGGTCCGGTTCGCCCTCCTCTGGCTGTGTGCCAGCGTATATTCTACCTGTACCGCAATATCACTGTACATAATAAATCACTGTAACTTACTTCTGGAGTTGTGTGTTTGGTCTGGAGTTTGGGTAACAACTTGGAGTTTGAAACAAACCTTAAATCATGACACGTATAATATCTTACTGTTTGTCTTTGCTGTTAGCCAAAGTGTTCAAAAACATTTATACAGTTAGAGTTTTCAGACTAACTTAGAGCTTCTTCTAAGTCAGTATTGCATTTAAACCACCAGTCTGTGGTAGAATTTATATAACTATATTTTATTGAAAATGAAAAACTGATTCCTTTCTTTGAACATCTGATGTGTACACACTTATTAAAAAGTGTTGTGCGGCATGAGCTGCAGCTGACAACTTCTCTTTAATATTTATTCCAATTGTTGCTGGGCTATAATTAGAGCTGGTTGTTCCGTGGTAAAACATACTTTACATCCTTTAGCGCTTTACTTTCTTATTTAACAAGATTGTTGGACTGAACAGTATGCATAAGTAATAAGTTAAAAAGAGGTTCAATTTTAGTTTACCTGAACTCTGAGGATTCACTCCACCTAAGGAAACACAAACTCGCAATTAGACACAATTCTAGACATGCAATAAACTCTCAAGGCAAGAACCAACTGTTGTTTCCAATGAAGAATTTAATCTAAAATGTGTATTTTTTCAAAACTGTCAAATTGTTTTTATAATGTTGGGGATTTTATGTGGTGTAAACTGATTTTAAAAAAGGTAAATTGAGGAATAAAGGCAACTTCCAGTCTGAGTTTTAAAACTTTCAGTGTGGTGAAAAGGAAGGGATGACAATTACTCTCACTACAAAGTAAAAAAAAAACTGAAGAGTTATTATCATTTTTCCTTATTGGTAAAATTGGTAAATTGGTCTGATAAGACATTAAAACAGACTTCATGGGGACAATAATGTACTACATGTATTACAGTACCTTTACAGTATAATATTATATTTACTTTTATATAACATTTTGCTGTTTAAAAATTGCAGGCTACTTACATTTGGGATTCTGATTACCATACATATGAATTCATTTTTTTATGTTTTAGCTCTGTATAATAATCTAAGCTATACACAAATATTTTTTGCGAAAAATCAGGAAATCTGCAAACTGCTCAAATTCTCTGCAAAGTTTATTAGACACATTAACTTCCACTGGTGTAGCATTTTGAACTTGTTTTCTCCTTTTGTATTATCTTACTCTTAACTCTGTTTTAATTCTGTTTTGTTTGTTTATAAGTTCAAATAAAAATCAATCAATCAATCAATTGCACACTCGGTTCACGTGTTTGACTGCCCCAAGCAAACACTGTGAAAACACAGAAGTAAACACTTCATCCACAGCTGAGTACGCCATGTTGAATGTTGTGCTCTGGGTGGTACAAACGCTAGTTCCGTGTTTTCAGGATGACGCACAGCACAACAAAGGTGATATGTAATTGGTCCGTCATAAAATTTGACGCAGAAAGGATCGGGTGCTGCTCTGGTGTCAGACCCTTCTGCATTTGAACATAATGCTGGAGGATCTAATTGGTCAGGCTACACTTATTCCAGTGTAGAAACCGAAACAGCCGAATCAGACCAAATATTTTAATACTGCAAGCAGGTAGCTGTAGCCTAGTGGGGAGGGAGACTGCCCCTCATTCGGAAGACCAGTGTTTGATCCTCGGTGCTGGCAGGCTACGTGTTGAAGTATCCTTGGGCAAGACTGGACCCCGCAACTGCCCCCCTGGGGCTGTTCAAAATGACTGTCCTCTGCTCCTCAGAGATGAGGATGGGTCAAATGCAGAGCTTGAATTTCCCCAAGAGGGACACTAGTTGACAGTCAACAACTGTGGATTTTTCTTCTTGTAATTAAAGCTCACTTATGTTTGATGTTAAATAAATGTCTTTCATTGTCAAAGATACTTGCTTTAACGGTTTTCATTATACTTGATTTATATCATTGGATAGTAGATAATGTACAATCTCACTTTGACACAGAATTTTTTTGTTAATAATAATAATAATAATAATAATAGTCTTTCATGACTTCTGACAGGTAAGGGGTATGTTCTGGCCAACAGGGGGGCAAAAAAACAGCCTAGTCTGAAATATACCCAGGTATATGGGCAGGGGGCTTACTCCAGCCTGTTATACCGGTCTGTCAATCACTCACACAAAAGCAATGGCAGCTGCGTGTCACGAGACATTTTGTGATAGAAATTTCTTTCTTTTATGTGGATATAAGGAACTGTGTGGAAACAAACTTTATTTCTAAATGGGTTACGATGTGGAGAATAAAGATGCTGCAAACAAAGTTTTGTTAATGAGCAGAAAGTCCATGAACACAATCAGAAGCCATGAGAAACTACTTTTGTAGTATTTCCATATTAAGTGATTGACATGATTTTTTAAAGAGGCAATTTCATACAAATTTCAGGACTTTGTGGTTATTTTTTAAGTATTAACCAGTAATACGAAACATTTTATATCTAAAAAATGTCAGGAAACACTTATTAACAGACCTTTCAATCTGTCTGCATTAAAATTCGGGTGGTTCTGGCTCCTTTCGTCAGGCTGCTTCGTCAGCAGCCCGTTCATATTCATTTTTCGAATTTGCTAGACTCAGATTGGCTAACAAACTAGCCTATGAGAGCAAGGTATACTGTTTCCTGCACCACTGCGCATGGCAACGTCAGACGTCGTGTCTTCCTATTTGCTACGTCTTATGCTCCAACTTTTTAGTGAGCCGCATGCTAGGCATGGTTTCAACTGTGGGAGCTGCCGAATACTGACAAACAAAAGAGTTGTGACGAAACAGATACCTGCCGTTCGGACTCGGGAGAACTCGGGTGTTATCGCCACCTGTGTAGTTTGAGAGATTAAAACTGAAAGAGAAGTTGTTGACCTGTTTTCACACCCACTATGAAGGTAAGAACACCTATGGAGTTAAAATATTCAACAGAAACCTCAGAAAAAACATTTTTAATGGAAGGGCCTCTTTAAGACTTCTGGTAGTGCCACATAACATGTCTGTAAATCTATTGTCTCTTGTTACATCTGAAATCTGTAAGCATGCTAAAATAAGTTTAACTTGTTTTAATACTTACTCATGAACAAGAGAAGCAGGAGAGCCAGAATAGTTTCCCTTGCCATCTTTCAATGTCAAAAGTTCAACCTACCAAAAACAGCTTTTAAACATTTAAACATGTTTATCCAGATTTACATCAGAATTCACATTTTCTAACTGAAAGTCTGTAAAAAATTAAACAATAACAATAATAAACAATAAGAATAAATCATTTTTGTTTCATCCAACATATTTCATTTTTAAACATTTTTATAAAGAACAACAATAATAATAACAATACTACTACTATTACTACTACTACTACTACTACTACTACTACTACTACTACTACTACTACTAATTGTTATTATTATTATTATTATGCGTTATTACCATTATAGCTGGAAATTAACCTAATTTCATAAGAAAATGAAAACTTTACCTTCTCATCTGTGCTTGTCTCATTTAAAGTGACACAGCAGAGATGATCTGAGGTTTTATATAGTGAAAGTTGGCATAAGTCCAGCAGGGTTTGGATTTCCAGTAAGGTTTGTCAAAATGGTAAAATAATACACTTCCTTGTGTGCCAGTCCTTTTCTATTGATGTCTTTCCTCTTTGGCATTTAGTTAACATGCACTTGTATGATCAAGATAAGTAAAGTGCCAAATCTGGCATTTATAGAGGTGGTCACAACTGCTCATGATCATTATAGCAGGTGCAGTGGCTATTACATTCTCACTTAAATCCTATGGAAGAAGGGTGGACATTTCACACGGCTCCTTTTTTGTTTGTTTGTTGAATAATGGCATAGCGAAATCTGTTACATACTTTTGTACACTTCAAATCTGGTGAAGAAGAAAGATCATTACTATGTTCTGATATATCTGTGATAAAGGATTAAAATCATAAAATCAAAAGAGAGTTAATTGTGTTATTTTGTTAACTTAGGCTCTGCCCTCACACTACAGTCCCTTCTTTCAACTCCCTTATCACCAGGCGTTCTCTTGTCTTTTTGTTCTCTACTTATTCTCATCTTTTAACAGTTGTACAGGGTGGGAAGTTTCCACATTTTTTTTTCACACAGTTGTAATCTTTGACTCTGTAAACAGATGTTTATTATTACATTTTCTATGACAGTATTCTTTTAACAAGTTTAAACATTTGTTGCTAAAAAAAATGTCAATTACAACAATTTGGTCATTGCATTTCTTCTCCAACTAATATGTGATTGTGTGATGGATTAAATTAATGAAAACAAAAATGTATTAACAATATTGTTAAAATATGATTCAGAAAAAGAATGCAATGTAATTTTACTGAAGTTTGGTAAAAGCAGATTAAAACTGGATAAATAGGCTACTGAATCATTCAACCACTAAAAACAGCTGATAGAATGCTTAATATCTTACTATCCTTTACAAAGCAGTTTTAATTTAACCACAATGGATTTTTGTGAAAAATTATTTCTTGAAGATTGAATCTGAAAGAAAAACTTCAGCTTTAATCATTTAAAAACCATACCTCACAAACAAAAGAAGGTAATTCAAAGAGTAAATAGCAGAACAATGACATTTTCACTCTGAACTGGTTTGACAGATTAAGGAGTGTTGTGGTTGACGTGACAGTGTTCATGCAGGACTATTTTCAGGCACATACAGTTCATTTTTTGAGTTTCTAATCCCATAAAAATACACACAATTTGTAGTAGTGAGCATTTCAAAATGATAAGTTATTTTTGTTAATCAGTCCATAAACTGTAAAATCAAATCTGATTTTATAGTTTCAGTGTTTATTTCATTACAAACAATTTGATAATAGAAACAGAAAGAGAGTGGAATGGCCTATCACATCAGTCATTCATTTACAAACCGTAGAAACATGAATAACCTGTGTGGTACGTTCAGGGAATCCCATCAAACCGATGACTTCCAGTTGGAAACATTCCTGCACCCATTGTATTTTTTACAGGTTTTATAACACTTGTGACTGAACAACAACTTTGTGTAATATTAAAAATACCAGCAAGGTTTAGCAGGATGAAATCCTTTTAATTAATTACAAATTTTAAAAGCATCACTTGATGTAAATGTGAGAAACCCAGTTTTTTTATACTATTTGAACATGGCAGTAATTAACAGTGTTCCTGGCCCTGATTAGACTGTTTACTCAGTCTAGTCAGAATAAATCTGTATTTCTACTGTAGTTAAGTTATTACTGATCAAATCAATAAAGTATCCATTGTGGATAGAATAGACCTGTATATAATGTAATTCTAGGGGAAACATTAACTACATTAATGATAACCTGTGTGACTGTTGTTGTGCTGAGTGTTTCTTTAAAGTCCTTGACTCTTCAAAGCACCAAACCTTTGTCATGTTTTAAGGTTTGTTTTGAACTCCAAGTTGTCACCCGAGCTCCAGACCAAACACACAACTCAAGGAATCAGTTACAGTGATTTATTATGTACAGTGAATATATTGGTGCAGGTAGAATATAAGAATATAGGTTGGCGCACAGCCAGAGGAGGGAGAACCGGACCCAGTACTGGGCACAGGTGAAGTCCTGGCAATGGAGGAGAGACAGGTTAGTGGTATGCAGTTCCAGTGGTGAGATAGAAAGCTGCGGTGTGCTGGGAATGTGCTCAGAGAACTTACAGGGTGTAAGGTGCTGTACGTCTTTGAGGAGGGATCCAGGTAACCAGCAGCGGTGGTGGTAATCCGGGGAGAGTGTAGATGAGAATAAATCCAGAGTATGATGATAAGTTCACGGTAGAAGCTGAGGCAGGGGTGACAGCGAGCAGCGCTGTAGGGACAGGTGTGGATTCCAGAGGGGACCAGAGACAGACAGGGAGCCAGGCTGGGGAGACGGTCGTGTGGGGACACGACTCAGGAACTCATGACAGGAAGAGTCCTCCTAACGGCGCGGCAGAGGGCCAGCGCAGAGGTACTCAGGCCTGGAGAGACGCTCCAGGTGATGGGACTAGAGAAAGGTAAGGAGAGGGCAGGTAAAACACACTGATTATAAACAGACGATCAGAGCATAAACCTAGGCCACACATTACCACGCAAAGTTGTGGAACAAACTGGCGTCTGCCTCTGGTTCCTCCTTAGCTTAAATACCCAGCTCTGCTGAGCTGGGTAATGAGCCACACCTGCAGCCACTCATCAGCTGCTGCCACGCCCTGCAATGACAATTAGTGCAGAGAACAAAACAAACACTACACACCAGCTGCTGAGATCCTGACAATCTTGCTGTGGTCCCAAACCACTGTGACCCCCGGTCACTAAACTCCAGCACTGCGTGTTCTTTTATTTCCTTGTCAACCTGCAAACAGTTAGTCAACAAATAACTTCACACAAACACCAATTTCATTTCAGATCATAGGGAACAAGGTGCCTTGCCTTTCTCAAAGAATTTTTTGGATTGATCATGCCCTTTTTTTCAAACATGTTCAAGTGATTACATAATTGATTTCATCATACAAGATGCAAATAACAGCGACTCATAAACAGGCTTTTGTCCCTGATTGAATAAACTAATTGATAAGGCCCTTGATTGAATAATGGATAACTGCTGGTCAGCATCTACATGTTTGTACTGAGTTGCAGAACTGGACTTTAAACAGAAGATACAAACTGAGACTGACTTGTTGCCGGAGCCATCCTGATAAGGACCCAAAACCATTGTCTTAAACTCTGTGTCAGAAAAAACAAGTTGTCAGCTGAGGAGGAGACTTAAGCACTATAAGCTATAAAATAATACTTCACTGTGAGATAGCAATTTACCAACATACCCAACAGCATTGCATGCGCAAGTGCGCAGTGACATCAGACACTGCAAGCAAGGTGTAAACAGCCAGCAGCAGACAGAAAGGAAAGAAAGCGCTCTAAAGTTTGGCTCCACTTCTATAAACGTGATGGAGATTATGCCCGCAAGGTGAAGATACACAGTAAATGTACTCCACAGCAAAAATGTTTACTTCCGTTTCATTTTCAGTTAATGACACAAGAATCCCCATCACACAGTTTGACCAGAGGGAAAAGGAGAGGGATAGGAGTACATGGAGCCGGGTTTTAATTAGTGAAACACCACAGTGTTAAAGTACATATAGTGCATGTTATTTATAGTAATATTTGTTGCGTATTTTTTCATATATTGAGAAATATTCAATTGAAAGAGAGATTTGATGAATTAATGAACATTCAAAAGTATCAAAAATTGGTACCGTTTAAGTACTGTATCGATTCGTAGATACCAGGAATTGGTACCGTATTGATTCAGATGTTAAAGGTACCCATCCCTACAAGCTTGTCTTAATGATGTAAAAACTTTCCATTTTTCACAATCCTATAGTCAGGGTTAGCTTGGGTTCTCCAGAGCTTTCCCTTTTGTTATGCTGCTTTAGACTTAGACTGCCGGAGGACATACTGACCAAATTTCTTCACTCTGCTGTCTCTCTTTACTCTCCATGTTTGTATTGATTGTTATTGCTGCCATTAACTGTTTCTCTGTTTGTGTTTGTCTGTGTCTCTTTCCTGTCAGCTCAGACCCCAGTCGGCTCAAGCAGAAGGCCGCCCATCCTGTTTCGGGTTCTGCTTGAGGTTTCTTGTTTAAAGGAAGTCGTTCCTTTCCAATTGTGCTTGCTCAGGATGGGGGATCGCGCTGAATTAACAAATCAACCCAATTGGCTGGTTCCTTAGATAAGAAATGTTTTATTATCAATTGGTTGATTTTTCTGTAAAGTGCCTTGAAATGACTTTGTTATGAACTGGTGCTTTATAAATAAATAAATCCGAACTTGAACTTGGGGAAGTTGAAAATTTGGCTTGGCAAGGAGAAGCGAAAGATAGATTGGTTTGATTAATGTAATTTGGTCTGATTTGACTGTTTTGGATTTGCCATTGAGGGACCAGAGAGACTCTAGGTTGTCTGAAATTCTGCAGCCTGCCCTAATCTGTCTTATCTTATTTTGGCTCGGCCTTCAGGTCATACAATAAAATTCCTCTGAAAGTTTGTGTGAACAAGACACTCCGCCCCCTCCCTATCCTGTCATTCACCTGTGGCTACAGCTTATCTGTCCAAGGACGGTTGATGTTTTTCCTGGTGTTATGATACTGTATCTTGTCTTATTTGTTCAAGACAGACAGGGCACTATTTTCTTACACTGCACACATTGTAAACATTTCTCTCTCCAGAGAGTATTGTCAGATCCTGATTTGTGTACATGACTCCAGTGGCAATGTGAGTATGTCAGGTTTGTGTTTTAATGGAGTTGTAGAAAAACCTTTTTTGCAGTCCACTGTGGCTGTTTGTGTGAACCGACAATGAGTGAGCAGTAACCAGAGGTGAGAAGCCTGCGTGAGAGAAGGTGTGTTGCCTTTCTGCGAAGTGAAACAATGTCTTTATCAGAAGACAAAACCTTGTAAAAACAACTACCAGCTGAAAACACAATGCCAAAGTAAATAAAGACTAAGGAATGACAGTGTCATTTTACAGTAACGCATGAGCTGGCATCTGACTGTGATTGACAGTAATAACCTCTAGTTTATGTTTTCATTTTAATTAGTTACCTCTACGAAGTATCTCATGCTCTTGGTAGTGTTAGTTAATTAGTCTCTCTGTTAGCAGAATATCTCAAAAAGTTGTTAACGAATATGGATTAAATTTTTAGGATGGGTTAGAAAGGGACATAAGAACCAATCAATTAGATATTGGCAGTGGTCCAGAAACCCCCCTTTGTGTAAGTTTTTATTTTCCATGAATAACAGTTGAACCAGTGATGATATCAAAATCATTCCAAATGCTAAGAATATCAGAGTCAGGTTTGACTGTGGTGCAGGATCCAAACACAGACTGTCAGCAGCAGACAGGTGGGTAAAATACCCGAAATTATGTTTCAACAAAATAAGCCTCAAAAAAGGTAAATACAAGCAGGAGGCAAGATGTGGACATAAAATCAACTGAATCTGATAATGAATAGGGGACAAAAATTAAACCTTTCGGCAAAAGTAAGGAATTTTAAAACTAAAAACAAGGTAAACCTAAAATAACAAATCACTAAAACAAATAAACAACACATTGTAAAAACCTAGAATCTTGTCTCTGCTCTTGTTTTTGTCTCTCAGCAGGTGTTGAAGCAAATTTCTTTCACTCCCAACTTCTCTTCTACCTCTTATCGCTTTTTCCTCTTCTTTCTTTTTCTTTTTCCTCTAATTTCCTCTCTCCTTTGCCATGTCCACTGACACAAAAAAGTTGTAATAAACAAAATAACATCTAAATAAAAATAAATAGAGGTAACAAGCTGAACACTGCAGTGATTGCTGCATGTTCGGCTTGTAAGAACAAATCTGTCAGTCATTTCTATGCATCCGGACATCAATTCCGAATGCTTTAATGTCAGACAGGACATGGGAAAAAAAAAAAAAAAAAACTGGACTCTTGAAAAAGGGCAAGTTTTCATATTCAAAAAACCCAATAATGTTGATAAAATTAATGTAAAATAACTGTTTTTAGATGTAAATCAGATTGGATAAGAGGTCTGCACTCTCTGAGTGCTTAGTTTCAGTTGTAATTGTTTCAGATGTGTTACAGTTTTCATTAGGAATATTTATTTTAATGTATTTATTGGTTATTCTATTTCTTTTTTGGGTTGTTAACAGAATAACTAAAATTGGCATGAATAGAAATCGATAAAATTTTCTGGATTAGTTGGGAATGACACAATGACAAGTTGATTTATATTTATGAGCGATCTGGAGCACCATCAGAATCAAAGGATTTCTTTAGAGGATTATTTATTACTGAGAGAACGGTCATAAACCAGACCATAAACCTGATCTTGATCCAGGATCTGCTAATAATTATCTACCCCTATCAAATGTACCCTTTATTTCCAAAGTTCTAAAAAAAACAGTTGTGAAAAAAGTATGTGATCTTTTACACAATAATAATCTGTTTAAGGAGTTTCAGTTGGGATTTAAGCTCAACATAACACTAAAACAGCGCTGGTGAAAGTTTCAAATTATGGTCTCAGACAGTGGACTTGTGTCTTTACTTGACCTGTTAAAGCTCACTGCTGCATTTGATACCATAGATCACAATATCTTGTTAAAGAGGAATGAACATAATTTTTGGATTCAGGGACCTACACTACCTTCTTCTTCATTAATACAACATGTGACGTGTAAGGCTGTGAATATTAATATATCCTTTTTGAGAATACAGATTCATTGTGATAGAGAACAGAACAATTGATACAACCATACAATTAAAAAGATGAGAATTACAAACATCCAACAGCATGAAAGTCTTGAAGAGACTTATGTGCGATGCTGCCTGTCTGCTGCCAGCCAGCTGCTGGCAGGAAGGACGGTCCTGTCGCTCCAGATGCATCTCTAATCTGCAGGTATAAAGTTGGTAACAGAGATCTAGTGAAAGTAGCTGAGGGAGGTCAGAAATATCGCCAGATTTGTCGCTAGGCGGTTTTTGAAAAAAAAAAGGTCGTTGAGGGGGTCTGAAAAGTCCTTAGAAATGGCAACAAAGTCACTAAGTTGGCAACTCTGAAGCCAGAATGGACAAGTCTTAGCATTTTATGACAAGACAGAAACTAAGTCAGCAACAACAAATGTCTTTAATCAGTTATAATGTATGTACAGTTGTTTGTGGAAGAAAGAATTCATGTTAACAAAAAAATCTTGTACAAATTTACATTCAGAAAACACTATCAGATTTCAGGATAGAGCCTTTTAAGCTCAGAATGACTGTTCTGTCAAAATCCGAGTCATCAAATAATCAGGATTAAATACTTCTAATTTTCAAAAAGGTTTAGTTTATGGACTGTATCATGTTGTCTAAAATGAATATAATTAATATTTCAGGTACCATTCTACTTGTATACATGGAGTATGAACTTTTATTTCACCCACAAGTTGTTGTTTGTCAAAAGTTACACTGAACTCCACGACTTGTTCTTTAGTTACAGTGCTACTCACACCGATGTAGGCTAGTAAATTCTGTACAACTATTAACAATCCTCTTTTTGTTCCAGGTATTTAACTCGCTTTTATATCTTATTTACATTTCAGTTTAAAATTTTATGCAGCTTTCAATATTTGTAGATATGATTATGTGGAATGGCTCAACACTACTAACACTTAATGTTTCTGCCTGGGAGTGAGTACACAGAGAAGGAGAAAGTTGACATTGGCACATTGCCACACCACTCCTTCCTTTGTCCCAACATGTCAGTAAAGTAGAACTACATTCTTCTTTGTTTTCTTTCAAGTGTCTCTGATTATCAGTCTTATCTTTTTTCTATTTGTCTGCCGACGAGGACACGTGCTTTGTCTTTTTGCTCCCCACCCCCATCTGTTCCTGCTGCCTATGTGCGTCTCTGAGTCTCTTGTCTGCATGATCTCAAGCCCGGAATTATGGATCTGGTATTGTGATCACTCAATGCACTGGACAAATGATTTTTCAAATCTGAGGCTCGCGAAGGGGGAGCCATCATGCCCATACTCGACCCACTCAGTCGGGTACATCATGGACTCCTGGGATAAGTGGAAGATGGTGTGCCTGTCTGTTCTGGCTGTCAAAGACGTTGAGGATGTTTATAGACGTGGACAAAATTGTTGGTAACACCCGGGGGGATCTGGTGTTTTAACACCGACACTTTTCCCGGTGAAAGGGTTCAACACTTACAATTTTTCTGCAGATTTGCACAAACAGCTTAAATCTGTCGCTTATCTGGCCGCTGTGTGTCTGCCGGTCGCTGCAGCAGCTGCCTCCTTGCCCCTCCCTCTCAAACATGACATTGGGGGTTGTTCTCAATGTCAAGGAACCTTGCCTCGATGCCTTGGTCCTCCCCTGGTTGCCTAGGAGATACGTCCTCGGGACCCGCCAAGGCGCATTCAATGTTTATGCACTACCGAGGCATCTGTACTCGGTTTAGCTAACATACCAAGGATACATGGGACGTATCTTGATGCTTTCCCTTGATTACAAATGTCCCAGAACACATCACGGTATTTTTTTTAAATGGCGGTTGAGGAGCCGGCAACAGCTACTTCAAAGACAAATTTCCTGTTTAAATGTAAGTTAACTGATTGTTCCTATCAGGCTTATATATAAAATGTTTTGTTTTGTTTTTTTATTCCAAAGCACGGTTGGTTAGTTGCTTTGTAGTTGCAGCCTTGGTGGCTAGAAGGTATTAACTTGCTTGCACATTTATTTTATTTTATTTTTATTAATATTTCTAGCTCGGAATGCTGCTACACTGCTACGATGGGCACTACAGTGTGCATGAGCGGGCAGCCGTGGAGATGTGAGTGAATTCTGTTCCAGTGTCCTCATAAGCAGACGCCTCCTCTACCAAGACACTGCCTCGGTAAGCAAGTTGCCTCGCCTACTAAGGCAGTGCCTTGGTAGGCAAGGTTCCTTGACCTTGAGAAACATTGAGAATGAGATTAAACTTTATTGATCTCACAGTGGAGAAATTTACCAGCTACATCAGCTCTTCAAAATGACACACAGCAAACCAAGAAGAAATGTAACTGTAGGGGAAACTGGGGATAATGTGAGACACTGTTTAATGTGAGACACCACCTGAATCTAGGCAACAGAATACATTTGTGCCCATGTGACCATTTTGTTTCCAAGCTCCTCCCATTTCCCCTTGGCCATAAAAGAGAAAGGCTACTTTTGCTGAGGTAAGCATGCTTTTTACCAAAAATAATGTTTTATTTTGTTTTGCATGTAAAAGTAAATTTTCTTGCTGTCACCTTAATAAGCTGTTGTGCCAAATCAAATTAATTCAGGGAGAAAAACTTATAGAATTGATGAACCACCAACATATAAAACCATGTGATGATGCTGGCTGAAGGTCAGCCTGAATTGTCATTTTTTCTAAAATGGTGGAGGTGGGGTAAAGTGATACAGTGGCTCACTTTACACCACCAGGAGGCACAAGTTAAGTTTAGTTTTAAACATATTTTAATTTACAAGAGAAAAACTCTGTAGCTGGGACCAGCACACTCCGAAGGACCTCAGTCTTCTCAGAAGGTGGAGGCGACTTTGTCCCTTTTTGTACAGGGCATCAGTGTTATGGGGCCAGTCCAGTTTATTGTTGAGGTGGACACCCGGGTACTTGAAGCTGTCCACAGTCTCAATGTCCTATCCCTGGATGTTCACTGGTGGGAGTATTAAGCCATTTTCAGACAGAAGTTCGGGAATATTTGCGGACAACTTCGTATGGCCTTTAACCGGAGCTATCTTTTCAGATGCACCACTTTTTTTTCCGGAATATTGCCTTTCGGCTGCTTTCACACTGAAAATAAATATTCCGGAGGATACTGGGGGTTTTATCTGGATATGGCTTAAACTTAGTGCGGTGAGCGTACATGCCATTTCCCCAAACAAAGGCAACTTGCAAAGATGGCTGACGAAACAGCAGAACTACTCACAGTGTTTGTCTTTGAGATGTGTGCAATTCTGCGCACACAGATACACTTAAGAGAAATCAATGAAGAAGCTGAAAGGAAAATGGAAGTGAAACAAAAGGAATGTGAAGCCGCCTGTTGTGCAGCAAGGGCACATTACCTGTTGAAGAGAGAATAACTACCCATCAGTTCCTAAATATGACTGGTGGGTGTTTTATCAGTAAGTACTGGTTAACTACCCATCAGTACCTTAATAAGACTGGTGGGTGTTTTACCAGTAAGTAGTGGTTAACTACCCATTAGTCCCTGGTTCGTTCTTACATAGTTCCTTAGATAACTATTAGTCCCTGAATAAGACTGATGGGTGTTTTTGCCAGTAAGTACTGGTTAAATACCCATCAGTTCCTAGTTCATTACTCAATACCTCCTAAATTGTTCCCTAGTAATGAAGTGCAACTTTGTGCACCTTATTGTAAAGTGTTACTGTTCATGTTCTGTTTTTCCCCACATCTTGTTCTCTATGGAGTTTATTTTGTGTCTTTATTATTTAATCAAAAAAGGTGGTCAAACAAAAAATAAATAGCTGAAACCAAAAATCTTAAAAATGTAAGCAAAACTGACCTAAAACACTTTCCATCTTTTGCTTTTAAAACTTTTTTTGTTTGTTTGAAACGTCTTTTTTTGTTTGAATCGAACTCTTGCATCGTGGGCGGGGCCTTCTACTGGAAATATAAGACCTTTCTTTATTGGCTGGTGACACAGAAGTGAGCCCCGCCAGACGCATCGCCGGCAGGAGACAAGCAGGACAATAGGAACGGTAAATGTTAGGGATGAGCCGGATAGTCGTTTCAAACGAGTACTTGTTACAGATAATGCATTTTTGTCGAGTCCGAGCACAGGTTTTTTTAGGATTATTAGTATCCGTGCTAAAAGAATCCTCATTGGGTAGCAACAACTACTGTCTTCACTCTTCATGCTCTACGATTGGCCAGTCACACACAGCGCCTGCCCCCGCCACCGACATGCTGCAGTGAGGAGGTGCCTTTGCTCTCCCCCTTCACACGGAGACAAACAGCAAGAGTGACTACTTCTCTTGCTTGCTTGAGTTGACTGTACTAGTTTACATTGCTCTCATCTCTGTACTCAGTTTTCTTCAGCTCGTCTCCATCTCGGTTTGTATGGTATTTATTTAAAGTTACTTCTTGAACTTATTTCATGACATATGCGGTGCATGTGACAAGACAGGGCTGACAATGGCTCGCGTCACATTGGTCAGTGCCCCAAGCTTCAGTGCGGGGCAGTTTTTTGGTTTTTTGTCTTTTTTGTTATTTATATTTAAAGTTACTTGATTAACTGTTTAGCAAGGTACACGCAACACATTTGACATCAAAGCTGTAAATGTCTCGTGTCGCGTGTCCCCCTAGTTTCTCGACACCAGTCTTTTTTTTTTTTTTTTTCTGGCAGTGTGATTTTAGTTTGACTGGTGAGAAAGTTAGTTGGAAAGCTTTTCCCATTCTGAGTGCAGTGTTTTTGAAAATACAGTGAACAACAAAACACATTTTTCTTTGTTTGCCACTGAATGTTTGCACAAATCACCCAATAAATTTACACAGATCATTGATAAAGAGACAGTTTTTCACTTACTACTGTTAGTATCAACAAATATGAGTCTCATTTCTGAGTAATTTCTGAGCCTGTACAAATATTAAAAATATTAATGTTCTGATATAAAAAATAAAACGTTCTGTAAATAGTTCCTTTACTATTGTGATAAAAACATTAGTTTGAATCTCTTTTGAGGCTGTTTTATTCATTCAAATAAATAATAAATATAGCCATTTCTAATCATCAATCATGCCAGTTTCAGACTTAGATTAATGTAAAAATTTAGGCCCCACCTATTTTCGAATAAGCCACGCCCATTTTGGTTTAGGCCCCGCCCTTTAGAGTACGGATACATATAATATAGATGGGTAAACAGATACAGATAATGGTGTACTCGCTCATCCCTAGTAAATGTCAATTTACAAGCTTGCTTTACTTAATGGAGTAGTCCGACAGTGCTAGTAAATTTAAAAATGTCCTAGTATTTGTTAATGTCTTCTAGCCCCATCCTATCTAGGACTAGATTAACGACCGTAGAATGTATGTAGAGTTAGCAACTTAGCATGTGGCTAGAAAACCAATGGACAATACTAGGTCTCTATGCAGTGATGTAGCATTGTTTTTATTAATGTCAGTGTTTAAATAAATAATAAATGCGAGAGTGACTGAAGGAATTTGCGAGCCAATTGGTTCATAATTCGCCTGGTTTTCCAGCCACCACGCGCTTATTAAACGCCTTTTTGAACGCTGTCAGACGCTTATTAAGTGCCATACCATTTTATTAGACGGCGCAGGGCGTCTCATAAGTGCCACCTGGCATCCAAATATTGTGACATCACCAGGCGTCCAAAGAATTTATTTATTAAATGCCTGTTTTTTTTTTTTAATTACTTTTTTCACCTCCTGATTTTCAGTGAGAAGCTGTAACGCTCAATGCAACTCAGACCAAAATAATCAAACATCTTTCTTAAGGTAAATCTGAATAAACTCTGTACTTTATTCATGTAGATATGAAAACATAATGATAAAACGTGCAATATTTATAATCATCACCAATCAATCAGCACCTCCTTCTGAAAGTAACAATACACAGCTGGGTGTCATTATCAATCAGTGGTGAGAAGCGTAAACCAGGGCTACAGAAAGTTAGTCTTGGCCTTCCTATCTTTTGTGATCTTTGCCCGAGTTTGCTTGTGTTCATTCAGTGATGTGTACTAATCTACATGTGTCTCCTTCTTTTCTCTGGATCCCCGACAGAGAACGAAAGGAGCAACTGCTGCTGTCATGACACACCTGAACAGTGTCTGAGCGTTTTCTTGCAGTTAACCCTTGGCCAGTGGGGCCGCCTCGTCTGTGATCTTCAGTTCTCCACAGCATCGTTCTGCTGTGCCTCGCCTCCTTCAGTTCAGCTGTCATCATCACATCATAAGACCAGCGTCCGGTGCGCCCACATTGTCTCATTTCCATCAGCTGTCATCTTCAGTTCTCTAGAATAGCATCAGCTGCCCTCACTCGGTTCGCCGGCCTGGTCCTTGGTCCAGATGACTTTATTTCTGATGGCTCTATGCTCCGCTGGTTGTGCCCCCGGTCTGCCACGTGTCCTCCCCACCTTCAGTAGATGGGTCATTCCACTGAATGGGTGCCATTTCAGTGTTGTAAGTACATCAAAAAAAATTTGTTTTTAAAGTCTCTCTCAAACGTAAATCAAGTAACACACATATTTAACTTAACAAAATGAGAATTGGTCAATCTTAAATTACTTTATTTAATTTGTTACATGCTTTTCAAGACGAACGTGTTTGTTTTAGTAACAGGACTGAAAGTAACAGGACTGAGTTTTTAGCATAAATCTAGCTAATACATGAGATATCGCTACATGGCGTTCTTGCTAACACCATGAAGATACTTGGCACTATCTTGTGATCCACCTAAAATGAGTATTTTTAAAATAAATAAATGATGACTAACATATGATTAAAGTAACATGACAGAGTGTGTAGATTGTCCTCTTCATTTATAGCCACAAAACTATGAAATATAGAGAGAGCGGAATGAAAGAACTTACTTTTGGTCTTCCCATGGCCTCTAGGAGATGAGGCTGATGCAACTTCCTGTTGATCATGTGACCAGTGGAATGTTCCAGATTAATCAGATGGAGTTATGTGTTAGGGTAACAGGACTGAGTGAAAACCCAGGGACGCAAATAAAATATGTATTTTATAGAAAAATACAAAATTAAAATTAAAAAATTTGTTTGTAAAGTAAAGATGGAATATAGAGCAAGACAAAAATAAAAAAGAAGAGTAATGGGGGGAATTTTATTTATTATATTTCATTCTAAAGTTCAACCTATAAGAGTGGGGACAAATGAAAAATACTGTTTTTACAGTGTTTAACATAGTTTTATTTAATTTTGACCATCATATATCTTAAATTTGAATTTAGATTCTTGTGCAGGACATTTTGCTTAGTAAGAAAAAGTTGTTTATATTTCAATATCAAGTTCATTGAAGAACATTATTTCCTGCGGACAGAAATAGAACCCATTCAGTGGAATGGCCCAGATGCTGACATACCTGTTAGTTGTTTCTATTGTCCCTATAATTCTTTTCTTGTTCTCTCCAGCATTACTGCATCCCGCACTCAAAGGCTGTTTTTCCGGTGTTTAATTAATAAAGATCTTTTCTAATCTGTCTGGTTGTTCACTTGGTCCCCGTTCTTGCATCATAACACGATCATTCAGACTGAATTATCTATGTTATATTTTCTATTTATTTGAAGTACTAGAACAGACGGCGCTGGATAATAAAATGTGAGTAAAGTCAATAAATAGAAGAACAATTCCACAAATTTAACACATCAACAGAATGAGGGGCAGTTCATAAAATTATATCAAGTTTTAATTAATGGACTGAAAAAAGGATACTTTGGATTTACTTAATTCAGCAGTGAATTAGTTGCACACAGGTTATATTTCAGAACAAAGTTAAACAATTGTGTTGAACTAACACAGTCTTACTAAACCAACCCATGTAAATTATGTTAATACAGTACAGCTGAAATGTGTTTGAATAAAGTAATACAAGAACTTGCATCATTTTAATTTAACACAGTTTTATCAGCAAGGTAGTTTAGGTTCAGGTCATCCATCAGTCCAAACAGCAAAACAACAACTCATGTTACTTTATCAAGATCCTTCAAAACCTTGATCCCCTCAAGGATAACTCCAACATCCTCTGGTTCCTCATTTGAAACATGTTTTTTCATAATATAAATATTAAAAGTAGTCCCTCAATGGCCTCGTCCAGCTTCTCCATCCATGTCCTTTAGAAGAGACAAAACATGAATGAGACATAATGACCCTAACCCTAACCCTAACCCTATAATGACCAATCCTTGGTGGATAACAAGTAATTTAACAGAGCTTCTATTGAGAAATTCCTAAAAAGAAAGTCATGTTCAAACTTCTTTATTTACTAGAAAACTCAAAGAAACATTTCAATTTAAAAAATAAGGAAAAAAGTCCTCTTGTACATACCATTCTCACACAGTTCTTTCAGGATCTTCACTTATGTAGATACAGACTGCTTCCATGATGCGATCTCATACACAGCATCTACTGCTTCACACTGAAAGGAAATACTTAGTTTTTAAGTGGAATAAAAACAAAAACAACTGACAACAGTCCCACTGTTTCCGTTATACTGGAGAGACCCACAGCTCCACCTAGAAGATCAAGTAAATTTATATTGAGCTTGTTTAATCTACAGAGAGAAATCACAAAATAAATCATTTAGGAACCTTTTTTCTCCAACATGTTGTGTTTAGCATCATCACATGTAGAACAGTGACTTCTGCGTTGTTATGAACAAATCTGATTTGCCAAGAGTAGATTTATAACTACAAGGTTCATCTTAAAGAGGCCATTTCATACACATTTCAGGACTTTGTGGTTATTAGTATTAACCAGTAATATGAAACATTTTACATCTGAAAAAACGTCAGGAAAACACTAATGGTTGTTCCGACTTCTTCCGTCAGGCTGCTTAGACTACTTTTTATATTTCATTAAATAAATTCTTTGGACACCTGGTGACGTTACAATATTTAGATGCCAGGTGGCACTTATGAAATGCCCTGCGCCGTCTAATAAACAGGTATGGCACTTAATAAGCGTCTGACAGCGTTCAAAACGGCGTTTAATAAGCGTGTGGTGGCTGGAAAACCAGGCGAATTATGAACCAATTGGCTCACAAATTCAGTCACTCTCGCATTTATTATTTATTTAAACACTGACATTAATAAAAACAATGCTACATCACTGCATAGAGACCTAGTATTGTCCATTGGTTTTCTAGCCACATGCTAAGTTGCTAACTCTACATACATTCTATGGTCGTTAATCTAGTCCTAGATAGGTTGTGGCCAGAATACATTAACAAATACTAGGGCGTTTTTAAATTTACTAGCACTGTCGGACTTCTTCATAAAGTAAAGCAAGCTTGTAAATTGACATTTACCGTTCCTAGTATCCTGTGTGTCTCCTGCCTGCGATGCGTCTGGCGGGGCTCACTTCCGTGTCACCAGCCAATAAAGAAAGGTCTTTTATTCCCAGTAGAAGGCCCCGCCCACGATGCAAGAGTTCGATTCAAACAAAAAAAGAAGTTTCAAACAAACAAAAAAAGTTTTAAAAGCAAAAGATGGAGATTCACAAACAAAATTTCAGTTTTTTGAAAAATAAAATGCTGTTTCACTCAAACGAATTTCCAGTTTCACGTTTTTTTGTCTCTTTCAAAGAAAAAAATTGGAATTCAAACAAAATAATATGATGTGAATTTAAAGTGTTTTAGGTCAGTTTTGCTTACATTTTTAAGATTTTTGGTTTCAGCTATTTATTTTATGCTTGAACAACTTTTTTTTGATTGAATAAAATAGACACGAAATAAACTCCATAGTTCTTTTTATTGGAGTTGTTTTGTAGTTTAGGTTCTGCTTTAGAAGTGTTGATGTTTTGTATCTGGAATTAGGTTTATGTTAGTATACTCACTCACTCACCTTGTCTGTTCAATTAGTTTATGTCCTGCACCTGTTCACTCCCTACTTACACTCCCTCCATGCACCTGTCTCTTTCCCTCTCTGTGGTTTTACAGTGCTGTATGGAAGTTTTGTTTAAGGAAACAAATATGATTTTGTACAATTTTATAATAAACTGCATGGTGGCACAGTTGGTAGATCTGTTGCTTTCATGAGCCATGCCCTTCCTGCCATCAGTGAGCAACTGTGAAAGTGAGAGCAGGAGGAGAGCTAGGTTGTTTGCTTGTTTGTTTGTAATTTTCATTAATCTTGAGTTTGTTTTTTCACTTTTTGTTAGAATAGTAGAGGGTTTTATCCCTCACCTGTAGAAGTACCTCTCAGGGGAGGCGCTTTTTATTCATTAATGATGGAAATTCAGCAAAAAGACCTTAGAATGGAAGAAGGACAAAGAAACAGTTTGAAGAACCAGGAAGAAGAGTCGGGGGTGATCACAGAGACAGCAACAGGACTACAGAAGGAGAGCAACATGCAATGGGGTGGACAAAACTTCATGAAAATATGTTTATTATCACTTTAACAGTGTCCCTAAACCAAAGATATTATACTTGTAGCTTATATATAAGTTTTTATATAAGTAAACATCTTTAGAATAAAATGGAATGTGTTTCTCCGCTTTTGGCGAGAGGGAGGAGGGCTCTGTGCATCAGCTCTATGCTCTGATATGTGAGAGTTAACGTACTACGGTGATAGCTCAGTTCAGACAAAATAAGATACCAATAAATAGTAACCCAAAATGCATTTGAAATAGAGAAAATGAACATTCGTCAGCAGTTATAATACTTCCAGCAATTTGTGAATCAAATGTTCATAGCACTCACAAGCCCGAAATGACGGGCTGGATCAAAAACCGCGCCACCTTTGACACAATACTTGGCCCCAGTAGATCCGACCATTGGACCACTGGAGGGATTTTATTCATGTAATCAACTCTTCTCAATTCCATCAATTATATACCAGTTCCTAATAACTCTGAACAATGAGGTCGCTTCACAGACTCTGAATCTCCCTTCCTCATTCACGGTCTGTCTCGTCCTGACTGCCTGGCTCCTCCCCCATGCCACATGGCTTTATTACAGGGTAAGAAAGGATGATCTCACCCAGAGAAGTGCACCACTGCCCCCTCCTGGATCGTAGGACGAAATACAGCCTGTAATGAGTATTCATATTCAGCGAGCAGCTGCCCCAGAATGCTTTGCGGGATTTAAGCCAATAAGAAGCTGTAGAGACAACAAGACTTCAATGGCACTGAGCGTTCGGATTCAGTTGACATCTATAGACGTCAATGGCACTGAATGAGTTAAGAGTCTGAAGTGTGGGCTTAATTCCTTTTGTTGAGGGTAACATAGTGAGTTCTGCTTCACTTGATCCTAAAGTATTATTTCTTATTAACCAGGGAGGTATTTTATTAATTATACAGTTATCCATATAGTTAAGTTTTTTTATGAGTCCAAAAAAGTATCTTATGTTTTCTGGTAGTGAAGCTCATCCAATCAGTGATCTTTTGACAGAAGCCTGTCTCTGATTCGCTGCACACCCTGTATGATGTAACCATTTAAACTTGTTTGAATAAAAGGCATGCTCAACCCAGAAAACCTTGGAACAAGGCGCAGGCCTTGTTCCCAGCATGCTAAAGTTAAATTGATGTCTCAATTATTTATTGACTAACCATTGCAGGATGCCACGTAAATTCAAGAACAGGCAGTGCTGGAGTTTAGTGACCGGGGATCACAGTGGTTGGGGACCACAGCAAGGTTTGGTGCCTTGGAGAATCTAAAGAAAAATTGAGCATGACAATCTTCAGTAGTTCTGGGAGCAGAGTTCAAAATGATAAACCAAACGTCCAGGAAAAAGAGCAAGACAGGAAAAACAAATGGATCCTACCATTTCATCAGTGGGTTTCACAGAATGTTCCGAATGCAGAAGAACACAGTGGAATGGAGGAAAAAACCTGACCTGCAGGGAGAGAGCAAAAATTAGTTTCAATCAACATCTCAGTTTACCAGTACACATCAGTAGTCATTAAACAGAAACCTAAATTCAATCAAATATTCAACCAATTTAAATGTCGTATATGTAATTTGAATAGAATAACACAGCACAAAGCCTTCAGCCCTCTGAGTGCCAGGCTCATTAACCTTGCACCCGCTTGTTAACCCCCCCTCGCACGCTCTGATCCCCGATCAAAGCAAGACAATAAAATATCATGAGTTCAGCTCACTAATCATGCTCTCCAGCCCCACTTATCACACACTGACTCTGATAAAAGCAGCTCCTACCTGTTTGTAGCTCAGTCATCGATTCAGTCCATGGCATCCTCTTGGGCAAACCAAAACTTTCTGCAGTTCCTCCTAAGATCCTCTGTCCTCCTCACACACCATCCTGTATGCCCCACTTATCCAATAAAATAAAAAGACAAGAAAATCTTCTTGTGTCTTCCAGTCATAAAAGTGACTCGAAGCTCCTCAACTTCAGCAACATGCTGAAGCTACATGTTAGCTAGCTGCTAATAAAAACATTTCCACACAGAACTTGCTTGTCACATGAGAAACCCCAGGGGAAACCCCCTATGGCAGGAAAATAAGGTCAATAATCACCACATATCCCCGGGGCTTCTAACTGCTTGACCTGCAGACTCCACAGTACCAGCCTTGCTGTGCCGGACTATGTACGGTATAAGGCAACCCAAAATGGTGCCCGCTGCTCTGCCAACTATTGGCTGGTAGATGTAAACAAAATGCTAACGCCGTGCCTGTCAAAATTCATATTTTATAATATTTTACTTCGAATATAATTTTTAAAGGAAATAGTGTATTTGAATTCTACAACTTGCTAAACACCCTGTGGAAGCATTATTTTGTTATAAATATTGATTTTTATCAATTTTATCCATATCCCACTTTTAAGACAAGTTGCTCAAAAACCTTTCATTTGGTAAGGTCCAACACACAATGAGGTCACTCTGCGGGGGGAAAAAAGCAACTCTGTCTGAGTCAAATGCCTACAATTACAACCAAAAGAAATAAATATCATTAAGACATGATGGCCGAATGTGGTATGATAATATTGTATAGCTAAGCATTTACTAGCTAAAATTAACCTGTCCTAAGTTTAACCTTATTTGGAGAATGAACACCATCTGCAGACAGGTGGTCATCAGGAAGCCAACCGCTGAAAGGAGGACTGGAGACACTATTCATTTGGAGTCTGGGAGCTGATTATAGATTAGATGATACCACATTTTAGAGGGTCAAAGGTGTAGAAACGGAATGTTTGGAAAGGCTGGAAATACTTGATTGATTGTGATCTGGTGTAAGCATTTTGTACCACCTGTCTCTGTAAAAATGAATAAAAGGCGCTGAGCCCAAAAGATTTTGGGCAGAGTACCTCCTCTCTGTTCCAGACATAACGCCAACCTGAACTTCTGTGTCTTGTGAATTTTGTTCAAGTGTTTGTAGGCTGACCCGGGGATGAAGTAAAACACGCGTGCTGCAGACAAGGTTGTGTGCTTGTAGTTCAGTACTACATAAGGGTGAAGAGGGCAGCACAACACGAATTACAAAAGTCATCATAATGATTTAAATAAATTCTACCTGACAGGAGAGGCTGAGAGTTCTGTGACTTTGTTGACAGTCTAAGCTAGGCCATCTGAAATCAGGTATATCAGCTTTAACCTCTTCGACATGTCAATGGCTGTGAACAAAGAGAAACTTGTAAATAACTCATGACAGAATAAAGTTACATTAAAACCAAGCACACCATTGTTTTTCTTGTGAAATTACCAATAAGTTTGATGTGTCACATGACCCTCTTCCTATTGAAAAAACTAAAGTTGGATCCAAGATGGCCACCTTCAAAATGGCCACCATGGTCACCACCCATCTTGAAAAGTATGCCCTCTCACATATACTTCTGTGCCACAAACAGGATGTTAATATCACCAACCATTCCCATTTTATTAAGGTGTATCCATATAAATGGCCCATCCTGTAGTTAGAAAAATATATTGATGGAAATGAATCTTACTGTGTCCAGATCAAGAACGAATTATGAATTGGGTTGAGTTGCGTGAGCGCATGTTTTGTCTCTGGCTTCATTATTTGAATTATGGAATATCTTTGAAATTCTGAATGTTGGATTTACTTGCAATTGGATCATGGATTTTGGCCTATTTTTGAAGACGGACTTCGATAAAGTCGCCAATTTTGGATTACGGACTAAAACCCAAAACGGAGTGAGTTATGGGTCTGAATAAAACTCCTTCAGCCGAGGAAGTTGAAGGAATTTCTGTTGTCAGGCTGCAGCAGAAAGACATCCTGCAGCTGGTCGAGGAGATAAAAGTTCCGTGCATACAAAATGCGGCGAAAGATAAGCGGGAGTTGCTAAACAGGAGCAGTACTCTAGA
The DNA here is from genome assembly GCA_006937955.1 of Pachypanchax playfairii. Lineage (NCBI taxonomy): Eukaryota > Metazoa > Chordata > Actinopteri > Cyprinodontiformes > Aplocheilidae > Pachypanchax > Pachypanchax playfairii. The sequence goes on from SSNP01000331.1 coordinate 118,817, forward strand.
ATTAACGACGTGATCATCACAGGACTCCACATCAAACTGTGCTCGTATGCCTGAGCAGTGACTGCAGTCGGCACAGGAGAGTCTGGGGAGCAGGACAGAAACTTTACGGAGCAGCAGGTTGTGACTTTCCTACAGTCCAAAGGAATCCAGCTGGACGGAGACGGGATTGAAGCCTCTCACACTCTTCCAAGGAGAAATGCACCTGACAAGCCCACTGTTATTGTGAGGGCTGTCAATTGAAAACAAAAGATTTCATTACTAAAAGAAGGAAAGAAGCTCAAAGGAACCAACGTATTCATCAACGAGCACCTGATAAAACAAAATGCAGACATAGCAAAGAACTCTTCTTGAAAGAAAAATTAAAAATACTTGGACAATGAATTGTGAAGTATTCATCAAACTAAATGGGACACCACAGGAGGCCAAAGTGCTGCTGATAAAAAACACAGAGGAACTTATCAAGTACTGAAGAGCATCTCAAACTGGACAATAAAGGTAACAACATCTGACACTTCACGACACACATGAAACAACATCTAGCTACACCAAGCACCAGCAACCATACAGTTAACTGAATTAATGAAAATGACCATCTGCAACTGGGAACATTCTCATGCACGGATTACAACACACAGGACTTGGAACATGCTATAGATCTGGATAATCAGTTCCTTGCATCTATCAATAACAACTGCAGCTACTACACAGATGAACAGTTCAACCTGAATGTTAATACTCATGGAAAAATGTCAATAATTCCTCTTAATAGTAGGAGTTTATATGCAAATTTCATAAGCATTAAGGAATACTTATAACAATTCTTCCAACCATGCAATAGAATTTGTATATCTGAAACATGGAGGAAGGAGGAAAAAGGGACAATTTTTGTGGATGGTTATGAACTCCTCTACATGAACAGACAGAATAAAGGTGGAGGAGGAGTTGTCGTGTATGTAGATAAAGATCTGGATTTCATGGTGGTGGATGACATGTCAGTTGCTGTGGAAAATATTCTTGAATGTTTATCTGTAGAAATTTGTATGGAAAAAATCTAAAATTATCATTAGCTGTGTGTGTAGAGCACCAGGCTCAAATCTTGATACATTCAACTCATGAATTGAAAAAACATTTTAAAAAATATTCATATTTTATCTGTGGAGATTTTAATATTACAGTGGTCAATGATCATATGCACAACACTTATATGCACAAAACCGCTGGGCACATTCCTGCGTCATAGAGAATCCATACAATTATATGCACAGCTCCAACGCTTATATATACAAAACATTTGGAGTATCATACATGCATCTTGAGGTATTATTTTTATTAATCATTGATTCTTTTTACCATTTATTGAGTTCTCATTACATTTCGTTACTTATGTGTTTTAAGATTGCAAGACTTTTTTTTATGACAAGTCAAAATGTGGGGCAGACAGCTTTCCAGCACTGTGTCAGGCAGTCACAGGACAATGAAAAATGAAAATGAAAAATACTTTATTTATCCCAGAAGGGAAATTCAACGTTGTAGTAGTTTGTTTTTTTTTTGTCCAACAATAAAAAACAATAATGAAGACAAAAATATAATAATAACGATCAAGGTCTGTTCTTGTTGTGGAGGCTAATGGCTGCAAGCAGGAATGATCTTTTGTATCTTTTGGTCTTGCATCGGACTTGAAGAAGCCTCTCACTGAACACACTCTGGTGTTTGATCACTGTGTCGTGCAGAGGGTGAGAAGAGTCCTCCATCATCTTCATCAGCTTATCCAGCATTCTTTTTTGTACAATCAGCTCAAGCGGCTCCAGAGATACTCCTAGCACAGATCCAGCTTTCCTGATCAGTTTGTTGATTCTCTTCAAGTCTCTGGTTCTGATGCTGCTGCCCCAGCAGATGGCTGCAAAGCTGATTGCACTTTCCACAACAGACGTATAGAAGATTTGCAACATCTTGGTGCAGACATTAAAAGATCTCAGCTTCCTTAAAGGTGTGATGACATCACTGTTTAAACTGGCGTAAAGCTATTTCATGTAGTAGATATGCCCGCATATGTCAACTCACAAAAGAATTTGATTAAAAAACTATCACGGCGGGGGTGTACGGGCAGGTCAGAATCCTCTTCTCAGCAACACGGTTCCTTTCATTAATGATATGTGGGTCTCCCTGGCTGACTTCGCTCTGATTGGCTACAACCATTGCCCGCAGCAAGCCTTTCTTCTCGGCTCCGTCAACAGTCCAGTAACATGGCAAGTGGACGTTTACAACCGTATATGTTCGAGCCTGAAACGTCTTCTGAGGAAGACGGAGGGGTGAACACATAAAACTCAACTAATCACGAGCGAATAAACAGTGCTGTCAGATGTTATCAATAAAAATAGATTCACAATATGGTATGATAAACCTGTTGCTCACGGACATTGTTGCTAGAGCGGCTATCACATGCTAGCATCATGAACTCTTCAGACCACGAACAAACGTTTATCAGGCAAGGCAGCATTTTATTAAATAAATAAACTTACGGGTATTGACGATGTGGTCGCCTCCTTCAGGGTTGGTAATGAATTTTAAATTAAAATCAGTTTCTTTGACAATCCCAACTTGAATTCACCCAAGTTATGGAAGCAGTCCTCCGTGAAGTGAGCTGAACATATTTTCAAATTGAGGTTATAACTGCGTGGCACTTCTCCATAAATGAACTTCAGCCACTCTTCTCTTTTTTTTTTCATCCTTCGGGAGTGAGTGTAAACTTCCAGCATGGGTTGAGCATCCTTGGACACAACAGGTCCCCGTTTGCGTAGTCATCTCTTCTCAAGAGCAGCAGCACAAGCTAGCGCAACGCAGCTACCGGTGTATGGGCTGGGGGTGGGGGGGGGTGGGGGGTTGGACTGTTTACTTCACTGTGCACTTTTATTGGACGCTATGAAATACGTAGGATGAAATGCCACGTAGGAAAAAATGGTGCTTTCCGATTTAACCGTTTTTTAAATATGAAACAAAGCGAACCGCACAAACGGGAACTTTGATACTCGCTTTGGACGTTCACACGGCCTCATCAGTGCACAACACATCATGATATACCCCAAAAACCTCAAAAAAGTGCATTTTGATGTCATAACCCCTTTAAGAAGTAGAGTCTGCTCTGACCTTTCTTGTAGATGTATTCTGTGTTGCATTTCCACTCTAGTCTGTTGTCCAGCTGAACTCCAAGGTACTTGTATTCCTCCACCACCTCCACCTCCTCTCCTAGGATGGAAATACTGCTGTGTTGATTCTTTCTCCTCCTGAAGTCAACAATCATCTCCTTTGTTTTGCTGGTATTTAAAACGAGATGATTGTTACCGCACCATTTCACAAACTGACTGACCAGTTCTCTATACTCAGCTTCTTGTCCCTCACTGATGCACCCAACAACTGCAGAGTCATCAGAGTATTTCTGCAGATGACAGGACTCAGAGTTGTACTGGAAGTCAGAGGTGTACATCGTGAAGAGAAATGGTGAGAGTACAGTTCCTTGTGGCGCTCCAGTGCTGCTGACCTCCATCTCAGACACACAACCTTTCAGTCTCACAAACTGTGGTCTGTTTGTGAGGTAGTCATAAATCCAGGA
>SSNP01000331.1:122433-138497 GCA_006937955.1 Pachypanchax playfairii
GCAAATTATGGTGGAAAATAAGTATTTGGTCACCTACAAACAAGTAAGATTTCTGGCTTTCACAGACCTGTAACTTCTTTAAGAGGCTCCTCGGTCCTCCACTCGTTACCTGTATTAATGGCACCTGTGTGAACTCGTTATCAGTATAAAAGACACCTGTCCACAACCTCAAACAGTCACGCTCCAAACTCCACTATGGCCAAGACCAAAGAGCTGTCAAAGGACACCAGAAACAAAATTGTAGACCTTCACCAGGCTGGGAAGACTGAATCTGCAATAGGTAAGCAGCTTGGTGTGAAGAAATCAACTGTGGGAGCAATTATTAGAAAATGGAAGACATACAAGACCACTGATAATCTCCCTCGATCTGGGGCTCCACGCAAGATCTCACCCCGTGGGGTCAAAATGATCACAAGAACGGTGAGCAAAAATCCCAGAACCACACGGAGGGACCTAGTGAATGACCTGCAGAGAGCTGGGACCAAAGTAACAAAGGCTACCATCAGTAACACACTACGCCACCAGGGACTCAAATCCTGCAGTGCCAGACGTGTCCCCCTGCTGAAGCCAGGACACGTCCAGGCCCGTCTGCGGTTTGCTAGAGAGCATTTGGATGATCCAGAAGAGGATTGGGAGAACATCATATGGTCAGATGAAACCAAAATAGAACTTTTTGGTAGAAACTCAACTTGTCGTGTTTGGAGGGGAAAGAATGCTGAGTTGGATCCAAAGAACACCATACCTACTGTAAAGCATGGGGGTGGAAACATCATGCTTTGGGGCTGTTTTTCTGCAAGGGGACCAGGACGACTGATCCGTGTAAAGGAAAGAATGAATGGGGCCATGTATCATAAGATTTTGAGTGAAAACCTCCTTCCATCAGCAAGGGCATTGAAAATGAGACGTGGCTGGGTCTTTCAGCATGACAATGATCCCAAACACACCGCCCGGGCAACGAAGGAGTGGCTTCGTAAGAAGCATTTCAAGGTCCTGGAGTGGCCTAGCCAGTCTCCAGATCTCAACCCCATAGAAAATCTCTGGAGGGAGTTGAAAGTCCGTGTTGCCCAGCGTCAGCCCCAAAACATCACTGCTCTAGAGGAGATCTGCATGGAGGAATGGGCCAAAATACCAGCAACAGTGTGTGACAACCTTGTGAAGACTTACAGAAAACGTTTGACCTCTGTCATTGCCAACAAAGGCTATATAACAAAGTACTGAGATTAACTTTTGTTATTGACCAAATACTTATTTTCCACCATAATTTGCAAATAAATTCTTTAAAAATCAGACAATGTGATTTTCTGGATTTTTTTTCCTCATTTTGTCTCTCATAGTTGAGGTATACCTATGATGAAAATTACAGGCCTCTCTGATCTTTTTAAGTGGGAGAACTTACACAATTGGTGGCTGACTAAATACTTTTTTGCCCCACTGTAGATGATGGCATCTTCAACCCCAAGCCCATTACGGTATGCAAAATGCAATGGGTCCTGAAAGGTGCTGACCTGCTTGTTGAGGTGAGCCAGTAAGAGTCTCTCCAGGACTTTCATGACGTGAGATGTCAGGGCAACTGGTCTGTAGTCGTTTGGTTCAGCTGGTTGTAGTTTTTTAGGCACTGGAACAAGGCAGGATGTTTTCCACAGCACAGGAACTGTTTTCTGTCTCAGACTTGTGTTGAAGAGGTGCTGGAGAACTGGACATAGTTGCATTGAGCAGGTCTTGAGAACTCTGGGACTGACACCATCTGGACCTGCAGCCTTGTTCTGGTTCAGTTTCTCTAGTTGTTTCTTGACCTGGTTGCAGGTCACAGACAGAGTGGAGGTGGAGGCCGAGGAGGTCTTTGGATGCTCTGAGGTGGAGGAAGATGATGCTGTGTTCTGGTCCATGACTGAGCTGCAGGGTGACGGAGTGGAGGTGTGACAGGAAAGCTGTGGGCTCATGGAGGGTGTGTGGTCTGTGGGGCTGGAGGCAGGGGGGAACTGAACCTGTTGAAGAACATGTTCAGTTCATTAGCTCTGTCCAGACCTCCATCAGTCTGGTCCCCCTTTACCTTGAAGCCGGTGATCTTCTTCATTCCAGACCGCACATCCCTCACGTTGTTCTGCTGGAGCTGACTCTCTAGCTTCCTCCTGTAGTCCTCCTTGCACTTCCTGGTTTGTGCTTTAAGTTGTTTTTGTGTTGTCTTTAATAACTCCCTGTCACCATCCCTGAAGGCTTTCTTTTTGATGTTCAGCAGCTTTTTCAGGTCTCTGGTGATCCAGGGTTTGTTATTGGGGAAGCACCTCACAGTTCTTGTTGGTACGATGCTGTCCACCCAGAAGTTTATATAATCTGTCACACACTCAGTCATGGTGTTGATGTTGTCTCCATGAGGTTCACAGAGGACATTCCAGTCTGTAGCCTCGAAGCAACTTTTCAGAGCACCCTCAGCATCATTAGACCAGGTTTTGATGGTTTTTGTGATCACTGGTTGCTGCTGAACGATGGGCTTGTAAGTGGAGGTGAGAAGGACCATATTATGGTCAGATCTTCCTAAAGGTGGCAGGGCAGAGGAGCTGTATGCATTTTTAATATTTACATAAAATAAGTCCAACGTCTTCTTTTCTCTGGTGGAGCAGCTGACAAACTGTTGGAATGTTGGTAAAGCTGTAGAGAGGGAGACGTTGTTGAAGTCTCCAGAGATCGCCATAACTGAGTTTGGATGCAGTGTTTGTAGCCTTGCAACAATGGAGCTGATGACATCACAGGCAGTTTCTGGAGCGGTACCAGGTATTATATAAACCGCTACCAAAATAACACAGGTAAACTCTCTGGGTAAATAATATGGACGGAAACTCACAGCTAACAGTTCGATGTCCCTCAGCTCTTCTCCTTCACGGTGACATGTCCAGGATGACACCAATGCTGGTTAACCAGCACTGCAATTCCACCTCCCCTCAGCTTCCCGCTGAGTTGCTTACTGCGGTCTGCGCGGACCGTCATAAAGCCGTGTACAGACACGTTACTGTCTGGGATGTGTTCATGCAGCCACGTCTCGGTGAAACACATAAAACTGCATTCTCTGTACTCTCTCTGGGACCTGGTTAGCACCTCGAGCTTGTCCGTTTTGTTAGCTAGCGATCTGACGTTACCAATCACAACAGTTGGAAGGAACGGTTTAAATCTCCACCGCTTTTCTCTCTGCTTCCCTCCTGCCCTGCATCCTCTTCTCTTTCTCTTCAACTCCAGCGGGATTTGCTGTGTTATTTCACTGTTAATTTTGATTTGGGAGAGTTTTATCAGTTGGTCAAGCTGATAAACAAGTCTTCCGTTGCTATGGAGACTCATCATAACAAAATCTGGAAACAGCTAAAAAGAGCCAAAAATATCCAAAAAAAACTCTCCCGTGCAGCACAGCCTCCGAACCGACGTAAAAAATCCTCTTTTAAAAAAACAAATTTGACAGCTGAAGTCTGTCAAAAGACGACTGTAATTTAAAAAAAATCACGATAGCTAAGACAGAGCTACTACAATTTGCTGCCACCTCGCGGCGCATTCATAAAATAAAATCACAGGACAGGAGAGGAAATGGACTGACATAAAGCTGCTACACAAAGAGCATGAGGTTATTAAATAGTGTATAGATGCAGAAATATAAACTTCTTTGTCATGAGGTTTTCACATGAAGCTGACGAGTAGTTTCCAGTATCTAGCATGGGATGGGTCTTAGGACTTTAACAACCAATCAGTTGGACTTTTTTGACAGAGGCTTGTCTCTGATTAGTGAATTGTACAATAGGATGTAAACACGCTGAAACTGTTTCAAATAAAAAGGCCTGAACAATCAAAAGATCGTTGAATAGAGTGGGATGCTTGACATAACATTCTATTCCCGACATTAATGCCGAATCTGAACTGATCTATGTGTGAAATTTTTTCTTGACTAACTGTTTGCAGGGTGACATGGAAAGAAAAGAACATGCAGTGCTGGAGTTTAGTAATCTGGGATTGCAGTGGTTTGGGACCACAGTAAGGTTTGGAACCTTCGAGAGTCTGGGACTCTAAAGAAAACTCAGCACAACAATATGGTGACCCCGATGTGATTTCCGTGGTCAGTGTAGAGGTCTTTGAGTACTCTGGTGTTCTTTTGAACAAGAAGACATGGATGCAGAGCAGGAGTAAAGTGAAGAGAGAGAAAGAGGAAGTTTAAACCTTCACTTCAATCAGTCATATTGACAAATGTGAGATCTCTTTGCTAACAAAATGGATGAACTTGAAACTCTGTTGAAGACCCAGCCAGAGTATCAGGAATGCAGTATCATGTGTTTTACTGAGACATGGCTAAAGGAACATATCCTGGACTCCAGCGTGTCGCTACCTGGCTTTCAAACAAGAGGAGTTTGTCAGTTGATCACATCTGCAGTCACCTGTTGGGATGGAGCATCAGAGCAGGTGACATGAAGAGGCTTAACAGATGGATAAGGAGGAGTGATTCTGTCCTGGAGACTGAACTGGAGTCTCTTGAGTTGATTGTCCAAAGGAGGATGAAGAACATGATGGAAAACCCTCATCATCCTCTTCAGAACACAGTAACTCAACAACAGAGTGTCTCAGTCAGAAGATTCTTGAAATGACATGTTTAAAACAGTAACACGATGGCTGGTCTGTGATCAGTTTGCAGCAGTTTAAATAATGTTGGGCGGCTGTGGCTCAGTGGGTAGAGCGGTCGTCCTCCAATTTGAAGGTTGATGGATCGATCCCGGCTTCCACCTCCACATGTCGAAGTGCCCTTGGGCAAGGCACTGAACCCCATGTTGCCCCCCGATCTGCGTATCGGGTTGTGTGAGTGTTAGCCCCTACCCTCTCCCCCCGGCTTTCATATTGGGTTGTGTGAATGGGTGAATGCAAAACCTTGTAGTGTGAAAGCGCTTTGAGTGGTCTGAATGACTAGAAAAGCGCTATAAAAATACAGGACATTTACCATTCTTCATAATCCGCTGCAGCACAGACCGCTACAGGAGATTCTTCCTGTCCACAGCTATAAGTCAGGGACTCAAGATGATCTGGGATCTTAGAAAGAAGGTAGGAACAGAAGTGTGAATTTGAATGTGAGCAACTGTCATGGACTCAGAGAGGTGTTTGACCCACATGCAGACTCACACGGACAACGGTTTTGGGTGAAAAGTGAAAACAGGTTTATTTACAATTTACAGTGGAAGGTGAACGTACAATGTGCTGGAACTCGAGAGATCTGGTTCTGCGGGAGAGGGGAACAGTTAGTGGGGGTCCAGAGGAGCAACAGGTGAATGTGCGTAACTGGATGGGTGAACTCACGGTGAGGCAGGATGAAGAGCAGCGTGAGGGGGGGCAGGAGTGGTGAGGCGATGGTGCTGAATAATCCCGGGAGGTGCGTCGAGTGAGCAGATGCCAGAGAGCGGGCAGGCAGATGGAGGGTGCTGGAGCCCAGGTTGATGATGCTGGGGATGACGAGACACAGGAAAGCAGCACAGAGTGAGCGGCAGCGTTGAGAGGTAATCCTGGGAATGTACAGTTATATCAGCACAGCAAAAACACACTAGGAATTCGGAAAATACTTCTATGTAACTCTAGGGAACAAAAAACTCAGAGAGCGGCTCTGTTGATTTACCCCACTAGGTTAACAACCAGGCAATGAATGATCGTCAGGCCGGGGTTTAAAAACGCTGCATCTCCTCATCAACCATAACGTCCTCCAGCCATGCGTAATTGCCTTCTCTAACTCTCCAGCGAAGATCCTAGATCTGTGAAGATGACTGACTCGACACACAAAAACACACCACCACAACTCACAGATCCTGACAGCAATGAGTTTGAGGAGTGAGTAGGAGATCATAAGATGGAAATAAGTCAATAGGAGTTGTTTCATTGCACGTCTGGTGATTCAGACATCCATATTCGGAGTGAACTGAGGAAAATGGGGAAAAGAGAGGTGGTCAAAGAGAGAAATATTTGGTTGAGTGACTGTTTCATAAAAAAGGAAAAAAGGGGGTTGTGTTAAAACTATTGAAATAGACTCATTTGTTTACACATTTAGATAATGAATGTTTGGGAGATCAGGATAACTCTAAACTGATTGGCCTGATTCTGAAGTTAGGATTTAGGAAAATTAGAAATAAAAATAAGGCCTGTATATTGTATTAATAACAATAATAATAATAATAATAATAGAGGAATATAAAACAAGTTCCTATAGGTATAAGAAAATAATAATAATAAAAGCGCTGATAAAAATAAAATATATAGAAATAGATAAATGGTAAATGTCCCGTATTTGTATAGCGCTTTTCTAGTCATTCAGACCACTCAAAGCGCTTTTTACACTACAAGGTTTTGCATTCACCCATTCACACAACCCGATATGTAAGCCGGGGGGAGAGGGGAGGGGCTAACACTCACACAACCCGATACGCAGATCGGGGGGCAACATGGGGTTCAGTGTCTTGCCCAAGGACACTTCGATATGTGGCAGTGGAAGCCGGGATCGATCCACCAACTTTCAAGTTGGAGGACAACCGCTCTACCCACTGAGCCACAGCCGCCCCCTTTACTAGATAAGTAAATTGAACAGTTATTCCAGAAAAAAAGCTTATTGAGGTGATGCAAAGTACATAAAGAATAAAAATCCTGAGAGTGTAAAGCATCTAAAAAATAGAAATAACAACATTAATTTGATGGCAAATTAAATATAACATTGTGTAGCATAAAAATAAACTTAAGAGAACTTGGATGAAAAAAAAAGGCTTCAAAATATTCAAGAATACTGGTATGGAGCAAAACCATGAAAATTATTATTCCACTACATTCTGTGGAAAGCTAAATGGTAAATTAGTAATATCTTGTAAAAAAAAAATGGGGGACATAAAGAAAACATTTTCTTGTTGAGAAAACTTCTTATCATGTCACTGTTTGGAGGGAGCAGTTAGTGAAACTCCAGATTACTGTTTCACCTTTCCTAGAGCTGATCAAATCTCTTTAATTTTTTGAGTTTTGAAATTTTGGTTTATGTGTGTGAGAATTGTATGACTTGAGAAGTGAACTGTCAGGTTCAGTGTTTGTGCTGTGTTTCTTTCTGTGTTGGGTGAGTCATCTCTTCCAGTGAGGAGCTGCGCTGGAGATCGAGGCAGATCATTATCTACACCTGGCGGCGATCAGTGCTGATGAGGAGCAGGGTTGTAAACCTGAGGAAGACGCTCATTCTTCGCCTGGTTTTTTAACCTACATGGTAGCTCCCGTGTGCCAACTCCTAGTGATTAATAGTGATGGGAAAAATGAAGCCCCATGAAACAACGGGGCTTTCCTACATATTGTGTTACTAAATGGCTCACTACTCGAGGCCTCACCTAAGTGCTTCAAGACACTGCCATCTGCTGGATAATTTAATGTATTACAGGGCATGCTATACACAGTAGCTTCGACAGTCTTTATCATTTCACAGTACTAGAGAGTATGTAGGCACAACGAAATTTGGGGTACAGCTCTCCTTTTGTGCAAAAGTGAAATATAAAATAAAATTACCTTTAAATAAAATTTAAGCTCAATGGAAACAAAAAATTTAAAAACGGAACAATAAGAATTAAAGGAATAAAATAAACAATAATAAAAACCACAGTACTTGCACAGATATTATAGTTTTATGTGAAAAGCTTTTGTAGGTCAAGGGAATAAAGTAAATTCCAATAAAAGTTTCCAACAAGTGAATGATTTTACTTATTTTTATTTAAAAACAAAAGTTTCTCCAAGGTTTCTGGGTTGAGTTCAACTCACTAAATCTCTCCAAACGCCAACAACACCACAGTTTATGAAGAAGCGACACTCTGGCCAAGCAAGTGACGTCACCCGCACAAACAGAGGCCTCGGTCACATGGTTTCCCCATCCTGATACAAGTCTCGAAACGGGGCTCCATTTAGCAAGTCCACTTTTGCTCGACACAAGCTCCGGTGCCTCACTTCATTTTTCCCATCACTAGTGATTAGTTCCTAGTAATATTTTTGAGAAACGTTTTTGATAGCTCCTCGTGTGTGATTAACCCCTGTTGTTCTCAGGACATCTGCACCCTGCTCCTTGTGTGTTCCGAGCACCTCCTTGTGTCCCAGCGTCTGATCTCCCTGAGCCCTGCCTGCCTCCCTCCGGCGCCCTCAACCGACCTGGAATCACCATCTCCCTGCACAGCACCGCACTGGACCTGCCCCCCTTCCAAGCACTACCAACACAAGTCTCCCGTGAGTCAAACCTCTCATTCTCCCTGCAATATCTCCTGCTCTCTACCTGTGGCAAAGAAACTAATTCTCCTCTCCCCTGCAGTCCTGGAAGCCTCCCTGGCGCACAAAATCACCAAGCACATTTTCCACTTTGTAAATATCTCTGTAAATAAACCTTGTCACGTTTTGCACCTGAGATCACTGTCTGAGTCTGAGTCCTGCAATATGTGGGTCACAAAGATCACTGAGCCCGTGACATGAACTGGCTTATAACAAGTGCCGGACTTTTTAACTTGTGTTACTCAGAGATGGACGTAAAAATCTGACCAAACTAAATTTAACAAGAGGACGCTGAAAGAAAATAAGCACTCTTAGAGTTTGTTGCAGACGATTAAAGCATAAGGAGTGAACTGTGACTCTTTGCAGTATGGGTTGAGGAATGCAGCTTGAGGGGAGGCTTCTCCACAGTGGAGGTTTTGTGGCAGAATACATGAGTCATTTTGCCTCCGGCTCCTGGGTAAGCTAAGTTCCGTAAAGGTCTGCATTTAAACAGAGGTTCATCATTAAATCAGTGAAGAGTCCCACTAACTACTTTTGTTCACAGTTTTTGTTTTGGAAAAACAGCAATTGGTCAGTCATTTTCCACTGAACAGGTTTAACTGCTCAACCAGATGGGTTCTGTTTCACTTTTAGCCTTATTGACTGTTGGTCAATTTGCGCTAAGGATCTATAAACCTGCAGTGTTTTTACTTTTGAGCTGTGTTATGTTTTGATTTTTTCTCACCCCCAGTCAGGCAGATCACCTATTAATCAGTTTGTATGTGCTGAAAAACTTTACTATTTGTTTCTTTCTGGTGAGATATGACTGATATTTGTCAGCTGGAATGCAACTGACAGCGGATTTCTCCCGTCTTGCTGCTGCACACAGCTTTGCATGATTTTGTTAATGTGATTATCACAGTCATGAAGATGGCTGTTTTACCCCATAAACTCCGTGTTATTCTGCAGTTAGCAGATACTCACTGATGTGTAAAGTAAGGTTTATATGCAACAAGTTAATTCTAAAATTAGTTTGAAAAAGTTGATAATTTTTTCAGGTAGTCAGAATGTTTGTGTCTGTGTGTGCAGGATTCTGCATTGTGTTAAAAACAGAAATGGAGACTTTTACTACTTATGGGTTCACAAATTACTCTAAAATTGTTTGTTGGTTTATCTTGTCCTGTTTGCACAAGACACAATTGCTCAGGAGAATAATTTTTATGTGATCTTGTGATGTATTGTAATCAGTGTAACATTTGCTTGAGATTAATTTTACAATACAGAAATTATGGGTTTCTACTTTTATTGACTTCATTAATGTTAAACTGAAGTTCTTAGCTATTGGTTTGGGGGGTATTTCATGTTATTTTTTGTATTCTGTGTGTATTTCATTGACAATAAACAAAACAAGTAAGAGACTGAATTAATAATCTTCTTTTATAGGATCTAATTGGGATCACCGAATTTCAGAGCAGACTTGCAGGTGTTTTCAATATGAATGCACTTTTTGTGTCAGTTTCTCTTTTCAAAGTTGTACCAGCAGTAAATCAGCTCTAATCCATATCTGTGAAGAAACGTATTCTTAGTGTTTCAGTACATTTCATATTTTCACTCCCTAACTTCAACTGATTAAATGTTTTTGTGTGAGTTCATAAATTAACTTGTTTAATAAAGAACTAAAGGTTTAAGAGAATCAGATAAAACAATAAATAATTCTTCTGTAACATTGTGTTTCAATTTATGCACAAAATATGGAACAATTGAAAATTCTAAGTCATACTGTATAATCTTTACTTGCTGGTTAAAAGTTTAATACTGGAGAAATATTAAGATAAATTAATGAGCTTCCTGTTAACTAATAAAACCTTAAATTATGTCCAGGTAGGACTGTTAAATATAAAAGGCTAAGCTTTGAGGGAGAACAGAGAGGAAATTTTTGTAAACAGAGAACTTTTGATGAGGAGTTTTGGAGTTTTAATTATGTTTTAAGATCCTGTGGAATCTGATATGCAAGTATGTGTACTTTGGGGTCTGTGGGTTGTGATTTTGTGTGGACCCTTGTCTGTGTTACTGTATGTCAGCAGCACTGTGTGTGTGTCTGACAAGGCTGAGCATGAAGAAGTGTTTTGGTGTGTGTTTGGTCATGCTGAATAAGAGGTCCATGAGTCTGGGTGAATGTTGTGTTATGCGTTCTGACAGACTCTTGGATGAGGCTTTTCAGAGATTGATATCAGGATGTGGACTGAGTTTAAATTTTAAAGTTAAAAGTCCTGAGATTATGCAAAACAGTGAAAATGGTAAAAGTTGGATGGGTGGCATACCATTATTAGAAATGTAACTATATATACTAAGTGTAACTAAATAGGACATTATGCTGTGCTATCGAGAATGATTAATAATCTAATGAGAGTTTATGGGTTGGTAGAAGATGGTCTTATGGTTTGTTCTGTTGAATGTTGTTTGTCTGAATTTTTCAAATGAAGCAGGAAACATTCCAAAGTTTGACATTATGTTTAATTGAGTTCGTCTGATTCTTACTGGTTTTAATTGTTCAGTTGACTGATGCAATGTTTTTATGTGGTTTCATATGCAAAGGTATTTTCTGACTCAGAATTTAAGATTATCTTTTACTTAGGTCTTAAGCAATAACATTAATATTAAGAAAAGGAAACATTTGATGTTGTTTAATAAAATACAAATACTTGAATATTAACTTGGTTTTGAATAGAAATGAGAAATTAATCATGGAGTCAGTGAGGAAATAAAACAGCAAAAGGAAAGAATTTATAAATTCATGAAATGAATTTCTAACAAAAAAAGGGGCGCGTTTCAGTGTCAGTAGTTTAAAAAAACTGTTAAAAGAACATATAAAAAATAAAGTTAGTATTTTAGCAGGATTTTTGTGATTGTGGTTATATTGGAGATCTTGTCCTTGAGCAACAAAGAATTGCTATGTTTTGTTGGTTTTCCCCATATTCCTGTATAGTTTTAACAACAACAACAACAAACTTTAGTTATAAAGCGCTTTTCAAACAAAGTTTATCAAAGTGCTTTACAGATTTAAAATGACCCCACAACCCCCCGACCCCCAACAATGATAAGATAAAATCAAGATAAAAATGCAAAGCAGATTAATAAACAGTTAAAAGCTAAACTAAAAATTAAATCAGGTAAAATATGCTAATCAGTTAAAATGCGTAATAATAAATAATAACTAGTTAAAAGCTAGGTTAAAAAGGTAGGTCTTGAGCCTGCTCTTAAAAACATGAATGTTCTCTGCGGCCCTGAGATCCTTCGGCAGCCTGTTCCAGAGGTGAGGGCCATAGTGGAAGGACGCCTCACCATGAGTACGTGTCCTGACTTTAGGGATGATAGGGAGACGGCTGCCAGAGGAACGCAGAGACCGCGAGGGTTCAGATGGTAAAAGCATTTCTGAAAGATAAGAAGGCCCAAGACCATTAAGACACTTAAAAATCATTAAAAGAACCTTAAAATCTATCCTAAAACATATGGGGAGCCAGTGCAGTGATTCTAAGACCGGTGTAATGTGCTCCCACTTCCTGGTCTTCATCAGGACACGTGCTGCTGAATTTTGTAGTAGCTGTAAACTTGAGATAGTCTTTTTGGGAAGGCCAGAAAGCAGGGCGTTACAGCAATCAATTCTGCTGGTGATAAGAGCATGCAGTAGCATCTCCGCATTGGCCCGAGAGAGAATGGGGCGGACTCTGGCGATGTTCTTTAGATGATAAAAACCTATTTTGGTAATGTTTTTAATGTGAGGAATAAAAGTCAGCTCAGAGTCAAAAATCACACCCAGGTTCTTCACTTGAAAAGATGGATTAAAAGACAGTGATTGTAATTTTGGTAAAAGTTTCTCTCTCTGAGCCTCAGGACCGATAATTAAAACCTCAGTTTTGTCCTGGTTGAGCTGGAGAAAGTTTTCTGCCATCCACGATTTGATGTCTAAAATGCAGTTAAAAAGTGCATCCATTGGTTGTATGTCATCAGGAGACATGGAGATGTACAACTGTGTATCATCAGCATAACTGTAAAGTTAACTCCATGTTCAGGAATAAAAAGTGCATTCCTTTTCGGAGGCCTATAAACTGTGACACATAAAACCTTAGGAGTGCTAAAAACAGAGGCAGTGTATTAAAAAGTGGTAAAATTATCAAATAAAACAGGTTTGGCGGAAAGAGTTGATGAACTTATAAAAGCAGTTCCGCCTCCCCTCTGGCTACTTCTCGTCGAATAAGAAAAGTTAAAATTAGGTGGAGAGGCCTCTGTAAGAACAACAGGAGCATCTGCACTCAGCCATGTCTCCGTTAAATATAAACACTGAAGATTATTGTCTAAGATCAAATCATTTATTATAAAAGTTTTATTCAGCAGAGAGCGAACATTTAAAAGAGCCATATTAATAGTGGTTGGTGATGGAGTGACTGTATGATTGACTGTAGATGGGATTTTTAGTGACTGTTTAAGATTATTTGGGTTGTATTTTTTTAGTTTATGATTATTTCTTCGCTCTCTGCTGGCAATAACAGGTATGAATGAAGTTTAAGATTGATGTGGTGCTGATATTGCCTGCTCTTTTGCAAACATGAAGAAAAGAAATGGTCTTGATGAAAAGGGTGTGTTATACACTGTAATTTAAATAGGCAGAAGAAGAAATGTCCAAGAAAAAAAAAATCAGTTATAAAATTATACAAATGCAACTGTGAATAGTTACAATAATCTGAAATAGAGTTTAGACACTGCTCACTGGGGTACTATTTTTGGAACAGGGTCAATAACTGTTACTGAGATCCATGTCTAGAACATGTTTAATTTGTTTGGGAGATATTCAAATGGAACAGCTTACTTGAACTATTCAAAATGCCTCTAAAATTATTTTTGTGGGTTTATGTATTTCTCTTTCCTTTTCCTATTTGACAGGTATGAAATCTTAGTTTTTGGCCAAATGATCAGTAATAATCTCCTTGTTAAAATAAATAACTGAACTAAAGGGTGCCTTTAAAGGGGTTATGACATCAAAATGCACTTTTTTGAGGTTTTTGGGGTATATCATGATGTGTTGTGCACTGATGAGGCCGTGTGAACGTCCAAAGCGAGTATCAAAGTTCCCGTTTGTGGGCGGTCCGCTTTGTTTCATATTTAAAAAACGGTTGAATCGGAAAGCACCATTTTTTCCTACGTGGCATTTCATCCTACGTATTTCATAGCGTCCAATAAAAGTGGACAGTAAAGTAAACAGTCCGCCCCCCCCTTCCCCAGCCCATACACCGTTAGCTGCATTGCGCTAGCTTGTGCTGCTGCACTTGAGAAGAGATGGCTACGCAAACGGGGACCTGTTGTGTCCAAGGATGCTCAACCCATGCTGGAAGTTTCCACTCACTCCCGAAGGATGAAAAAACTAGAGAAGAGTGGCTGAAGTTCATTTATGGAGAAGTGCCACGCAGTTATAACCTCCATTTGAGAATATGTTCAGCTCACTTCACGGAGGACTGCTTCCATAACTTGGGTGAATTCAAGTTGGGATTGTCAAAGAAACTGATTTTAATAAAAAATTCTTTACCAACCCTGAAGGAGGCAACCACATCGTCAATACCCGTAAGTTTATTTATTTAATAAAATGCTGCCTTGCCTGATAAACATTTGTTCGTGGTCTGAAGAGTCCATGATGCTAGCATGTGATAGCCGCTCTAGCAACAATGTCCGTGAGCAACAGGTTTATCATACCATATTGTGAATCTATTTTCATTGATAACATCTGACAGCACTGTTTATTCGCTCATGTGGTTTTGAGTAAGTGGTTTAATAATGTGCGATTAGTTGAGTTTTATGTGTTAACCCCTTCAGGCTCGAACATATACGGTTGTAAACGTCCACTCGCCATGTTACTGGACTGTTGACGGAGCTGAGAAGAAAGGCTTGCTGTGGGCAAGGGCGTATGAGGGCGTGTTTACCTACCTTCCCAAATATGGTTGTAGCCAATCAGAGCAAAGTCAGCCAGGGAGACCCACATATCATTAACGTGTTGCTGAGAAGAGGATTCTGACCTGCCCGTACACCCCCGCCCTGTTAGTTTTTTAATCAAATTCTTTTGAGAGTTGACATATGCAGGCATAACTACTACATGAAATAGCTTTAAGCCAGTTTAAAGCTATAGTGCGTAACTTCTGTCGCCCCCTAGCGGAATTTTGCGTTATTACAACAATGAAACTGGCGCTTCCATATGACGTACGCCCACCTGTCCAACCCCCCTTCCCCCAACTGCTATCCCTCTGCCGCTGTGATTCGATTCCACAAATTTTTATTCTGTTTGAATAAGGACAGCTGTTGAAAAAAGATGGACTCTTCGGAAGAGGTAATTATTGTATTTTTTATTTATTTTCCACAGAAACGCAAATAGCTTATTACAAACGGGAGACAAGGTGTCCTCCCCCTCCCTTCTTGTTGTGATGTAAAAGACGTAATTTCCTGCGCGCCAGCGCGGGAATGTTGCCGGTCGACACGCAAAGTAAAAATGATATATATTGAAAAATACCGTGAGATGTTTGAGGAGCCGATTGGCTTAATCTGCATTGTGTCATCTCCTCTAATAGTGGCTTGGCTGAAACGGACATTCGCGGACATGTAAAAATTATGCACTGTAGCTTTAAACAGTGATGTCATCTCACCTTTAAATAGGCATAAATATAATAATAATAATTGTTTAGAGGATATTTTCTAAAAGAAGTGTTCACATTCAAAAGTTTGAATCCAGTTTATGGTTGCTCAACTTACAGTTATATTTAAATGTGCTTTAAGATTCCATTTTCATCTAAATTTGTAAAATAAACTACAGTTGAGCATTTTCTGACATTTTCATTGCAACTATGGAAATATTACCTGATCAACCAGGCCCTCACGTCTTTGACAGACTACTTTACAAAGCCGTGAGGGCCTGGAGCTGAACCGCGGTCTCTCAATTTAGAAGGCGGGTTTAGCCAGTTGAGAGAGAACCAATCACAGAAACCCGGAAGTGACGCAACATATGTGACGTTAAAGCGGATACAGTTGTCGCTTTTGTGTCAAAAACCTGTGAATATGAGGTGTCATTGCACACTCGGTTCACGTATTTGACCGCCCCAAGCAAACAATGTGCAAACACAGAAGTAAACACTTCATCCACAGCCGAGTCCGCCGTGTTGCATGTTGTGCTCTGGGTGGAAAACGCTAGTTCTGTGTTTTCAGGATGACGCACAACAACTGTGATATGTAATTGGTCCGTCGAAAAATTTGATGTGGAAATGATCGGGTGCGGCTCCGGTGTCTGACCCTTCTGCATTTGAACATAATGCAGGAGGATCTGATTGGTCAGGCTAATGGAAATAGATTTTCTCATGTAATCAATATTGACTTGATATAATTTTATAGTTCTCCAGCGCCAAAAGATGCGGATAAAACATGTCTACAGGGTTCCCTTTGAGCGCAACTCTGCGTGACACAAAGACCTACGTTATGGGTTTGTGCAAGTAAGTATACATCCATGTTCACAATAGTGGACATACTGTGTTGCTCAGTGGCCTACATTTCTTCTGAACAATACTGTGCTACCTGATTGACTGTTTTTCTGAACACCTGTGGACTTTCAAATTTTTACAGAGGATAGTACAGTTGGATGCGGTGGCAAGACCTCATGAGTACCTCTTCCTTGATGAGGCTGGCTTCAACCTGCAGAAACAAAGGCAAAGAGGCCATAACATCATTGGCCAAAGAGCCATCACCAAGGTTCCTGGCCAACGGGGGGGGGGGGGGGGGGT
>SSNP01000331.1:138507-158546 GCA_006937955.1 Pachypanchax playfairii
GGGGGGGGGGGGGGGGGGGGGGGGGGTTAATATTACTCTTTGTGTGGCTTCAGAGGGGCTTGTCCACCGACATGCTTTCCTTGGGTCTTACAACACCTGTCACATGTACAGCACATCACATGTATGTGATCATTTGGGACAATGTCCGCTTCCACAGAACAAACCAAATCAGAGTGGTTCACCACCAACAGTAACCACTTTTTAAATGTCTGTCTGCCATCCTACTCCCCTTTGCTGAACCCTATAGAGGAGTTCTTCTCATCAAGGAGATGGAAGGTTTATGACAGACAACCATACACTAGAGAGAACCTCCTAAGGGCAATGGAGCTGGCCTGTGTTGACATCCCAGTGGAGGCCTTCCAAGGATAGGTTCACCATTCCAGGGCGTTCTTCACGCAATACCTGGCAAGAAACAATATAGCCTGAGATGTGGATGAGGTGATGTGACCCGATGCAGCTCAGCGACGTGATGCCGCACAGTGATTGTGGTATGAAAGTAAATAAAAAAACTTCACACCCTGATCATATTTTCAAGAGTACTGTTGTGTGCAATAGATTCTATTTTTGCATTGAGTTGTGTTACAGTAGTGTAGTGTAGTGTTTCCTATAGATTTATACTCTTCATATGAAACTCACAAATCTAACTGCCTAATCCTCTGCAGAGATCTAAGAAGATCCATTACTGTAAAGTTTCTAAAAATATGCATTGGCAGTTATGTAACAAAGAACCGTCTCACAAATTGAGCATTGTGTTTTCAATTGTTTTGCTGTAGTGTGTAATGATGTGTATAGTGTTTACATTTTTGAAAGCTTTGAGCTGCTCTTTTGGTGTGAAAGTTTGAGTTTTGAAGTGAGAAGGTGTGGTTGTGTTTATGTAGTTTAAAAAAGGGTGTTGTGTTTAGATATTGGGGAACATGGAGAAAACATTTGTGAAATGGGTTTTAGCGTTTGAGAAAAACTGTAATGAAGAACAGTTTTTCCACATAGGGTCTGGTTGCTGTGGACTGACCACATTTCCAGCTGTGCTAAAAACACTCAGGCTGGACACAGATGGACAACTGAGATGCTGCAGTACAAAATGTGTTAGATAGGGCCAGCACTGAGCTGTATTTCACTGATCATGAGAAACAGAGGGGGCCGAGGGGAATGTGTGTTTGTGTGTGTAATTTGTAATATTATTTATACCACAACTACCTTTATTTTTTATAAAATACAGCAAGAAAGTGCCACTCACAGCGTGAAGTATAAAAGAACTGTTTAGAGCCAGCAGACGGTTTAAACAAAAAACTCATTGATCAGCAGAGAGGGAGGGGGGAAGGCGCGAGTCGTATTCTACCAAGCAACAGGTCTGAACAAACCACGTTTACCAAAACTCTACTGGTTTACCACAAACCAAAGTTTTAAATAAAAAAAACTGAGCTGAAGAAACATTATCGGAAAAAACCTGCAAACTCGAGTGACTGAGAGAAAGGAACTGATTTTGGACTCGGATCCCATTCATTTGTGCCTGTCACGGACAAAAGTGGCCCCGAGGCCAATGGGGTCGCCCACTTTGAGCAACTTTTTCGAGCTCATCCTTTGGGGGGTGCTGAAACGGTACCCTCTTCGATCCGTGGGAGCTACTTGGGGGCCCTTTGCTTGCAGTGAGACCCCAGACCCCCTAGGTGACGCCATTGCCTTGATTTCTGCCAGGCCCCTCCCAGGCCGCTCCCCAGGCCCCCCGAACATGCCCCCATCCGTATGGGCTCCTTTCTGTCTGTATAGGCTCCTTGCTCGGATGGGCTTGGGACTCGGCCAGGGTGGTCCTGGGCCCACCCCAAGCTCATCCGCTCCAATGGTTTTTTTGAGTCTGGGGTCTCTGTCCGTGACGGTGACGAAATAGAGGCCCAAATAGAGGCCCATACAGACAGGACTCTCCACTAAAAAGAATGCTCCTTTCCCTGAAGAGCCACCACCACCACACCACACTCGATTTCACTGAAAAGGCCCAGAGGTTTTGCCTCCATACTGTGTGTGCAAACTTTGTTTCACCCCAATTAAGTGGATAGCTGATCGTTAGGCTTCAAAAGGAGTGACAGCTGCAGGCAAAAGACACTGAATTTTACTAAGTCCCAACTCTGTCCATGTGGGCACTTATAAGGCAGCCATCACGGAAGCGAAATGCTGGGCACCCTCTTTTGACCCCGAAATTTGGGAGTTTCCCAACGAGCAAGGCCTTTCCTCGATTGGCACGCTCTGCTGATACACGCACTCCGTTTTCAGCCTCCTAGCTCAAAGCGAATTCAAATAGGAGCGAAAAAGACACTTGATCAGGTTTCTGAGGCCTAGTGCGTCATGCCCTCATTTGACCCTTAAGCTTAGGAGTTTTGGAAAAATACTGCATGTGCTGGATCCCCCCCGATACACCCACCCGAATTTCAGCCTCCTGGGTCAAGGAGAATTCAAGGAGGGAAAAAGGAATGAGAAAGGAGACTTCAAATAAGAGGGAAAAAGGAGCGAAAAAGGCGAAATTCAAATAGGAGGGACAAAGGAGCGAAAAAGGCACTTAAACGCATCACAGGCCTTCAAATTGGTGCCTTTCATGCTGCTGCGCCTTGACCTTTTATCCCAGGGTCATCAAATTTGTTATGCGCAACGTGTGGAGGACCCTCAACAAGAATCCACTGTCAGATTTGACCCACAACCCCCAGGCGAGTTATTGCCTGTTCTCAAAACTGCCCTTCAGAATGGATTGAGAGTCCATGGGCCTGACATTGTCACGTTCTGGGAGAGCATTGGTGACCATCTCGGATTCTACTTGGTCTACAGAGCTGAAATTTTAATATGTTGTAGGGGGGCCCGGGCCCACTCCAATGAGACCCCAACGGAGTTTTTGGGGCATACGGTTTTCAAAAGGTGGGGCTTCATTCGTCAGAAAAGTTGATATTTCTCCGGGCTGCCAGTGCTGCGTTTCTGGCCCAAACGGCTCCAAATTTGGCATACCTCTGTCACGAGGGACACTCTTTCAAAGCGTAAGCTGAACGGACCAATGGGAAGCTACTTTACCTCCAGGTGGCGCTTGTGAGACGGGACCAAGATATTCTTATACAGCACAATTTTCTATATGACATAGTTGAAAATGGATTCAAAATTCCCAATATTGATTTGAACCTGCGGGAACTAATCCCCCCCCCAACCTCAAAGTGTCCGTGATGGGGACGAAATAGAGGCCTTTATAGGGGCCCATATGGACAGACTCTCCCCCAAGAAGAGTGCTCCTTTCCCCACCTCACCCCTACCCCCAGCACCCCCAGAAATCTCGGGGACCAACACCTCCAGGGTGTCCATATGGGCATCCTTTCTGACCGTATAGGCCCCTTGCTCAGATGGGCCAGGGACTTGGCCAGGGTGGTTCCGGGCCCACCCCGAGCTCATCCGCTCCGATGGTTTTTTTGAGTCTGGGATCTCTGTCAGTGATGGGGACAAAATAGAGACAAAAAAGAGTGCACCTATCCCCGCAGAACCACCACCACAGCCCCACCAGAACCAGCAGCTCCAGGAATGCCCGGGTACCCACAAGCACCCCTCCGTGGACTAAACCCTCCAGCCAAAGCCCCTGGAAGTCTGTTGTCATGGTAGTAACCTTTCCTTGATGGCTCCTATATAGGCGCCCGTATAGGGGCCCATACGGACAGGACTCTCCCCCCATAAGAATGCTCCTTTCACTGCAGATCCACTATCACCAGCCCCACCAGACACCTGAGGTCCTGGTAGTACAACTTTCCCTCAAGTTTCCCTCAAATGTCCATGACAGCTCCTATATAGGAGCCTGTACGGACGGCCTTACTTAACATCTGACGTCTATTTCCATGTCTGTCCATGACAGCTCCTATTCAGTAACCTGTACGGACAGTCTTACTTAACGTCTGTTTCCATGTCTGTCCGTGACAGCTCCTATAAATGTAGCTCTTACGGACAGCAGTCCGTGACGGCTCCTAAAAACAAAGCTTGTACGGACAACCGTCCGTGACGGCCCCTACACAGTAGCCCGTATGACAATTGTCCGTGACAGCTTCTATTCAGTAGCTTGTACACACGGCTGTGGACTCGGGGGCAACTTTACTGTCCACGAAGGCTCCTGTTAGTGGTTAGCCGCCAGAGCGGGGGAGTGGCCTCCCGGGGGCCGCTCCGTTCTTTCCGCTCGGGCTACCCTGGCCAACCGGAGGACGCCAACCCGTGGCAGAGTGCGGTACTGTCCCCGGGGCAACTCGAGTCCTACCTGTCCTCCGTTTTTCACCTAGATGCTCCAGGGATGATCATCTTTATCACAGGGAGAGTCTAAGATCTTTCTTGTCTTTCTTTTCATCGCTTTGGTGCTCACCTTTCCAGTGTCGGACGGGGAAACGACGCCGCCGTCGAGGCAAGCATGTTGGTTGCTTGGTCTGCCTTCGAGTTGGTATTACCACCTACAAATGTCCTCTCTGAGGTCGTCAGCATCAGCCATCAGGGCTCTGATGCCGCTTTCCCGCCTGCCTTTCTGAGGGTCGGAACTGCCTGCCTGGGCCCTGTGAGAGGTGTCATCGTGGAGCTGTTCTCTCCAACCTTAGACCTCTGGACAGCGCCCCCGCCCCCGTCCATGGATTGGAGGCTTTTTCTACGCTGTCCCTAAGGTGCGCCCTGCTTAACGCCCAACAAAACCTTCATCCTGAAAGTCTATTTTATTGATCGACATTTGGATATTTTCTGTTTAACCAAGTCCTGGACCATCCCTGGTGAGTTGGCTCCCATTACTGAACTGCTTCCTGCGAAATGGTCATATTGTACCTAGGCCATCGGGCTGTGGTGAGGGCTTTTAACATTTTTTAAGTCTTCTATTCCCTGTAAGTTTTGCGCGGGATTGATGAATGTTACTAGTTTTGAGCTATTGACTTTTGAGCTTCTTCCGCATGAGTCTTTGGTGTCTGATCTGATGGCTGATGATGCTCGTCTGTCTGATCATTCCACTATATTGTTTTCTGTGAACATAGCGCAACTGCTTCCCCCGACCCGTACTATGAGGCGCAGGTCGTGGGTGATCACTCTTTCTGTAGTGGATCAATTCTCCTTGCTTTTTGTTAATTCATATGCCTCAGATATGGGAAATATTGACCTTGATGATTTTTTGTACTCTTTTTTGTCTTTTGCTTTATCTATTTTTGACCAAGTTGCTCCTCTTAGACCTAAACGTTGTTGCTCCCGCACTGATCCCTGGCTCAATCCCTTTACCCGGCTGGTCAGGCGACTCTGCAGGAAGTTCAAACAGAGGTGGAAGAAGAATAGGCTTCAGATCTCCCTCCTTATGCTTAAAGAATTATGAAAATGTTATCAGAAAATAGTAAAGAAGGCCCGTCGTGAGTTTTACTCGGACATTGTGAATAGTCATGCGGGTGACCAGCGTGTCCT
This sequence comes from Pachypanchax playfairii, assembly GCA_006937955.1. Classification (NCBI taxonomy): domain Eukaryota; kingdom Metazoa; phylum Chordata; class Actinopteri; order Cyprinodontiformes; family Aplocheilidae; genus Pachypanchax; species Pachypanchax playfairii. The sequence goes on from SSNP01000331.1 coordinate 143,929, forward strand.
ATACCGGACCCTTGATGCTTTTCTTTCCTAAAAAAACCTCATCGCCTACTCCTGATATGGACCTCTGTTTCTGTTTTTTTATGGCTAAGGTTGTAACTATTAAATCAAATATCTCACTTTTATCTGATGGGTTTCCCACTGCACCAACCACTCTTCATATTTTTGACCACTTTCAGCCTGTCTCTATGTCCTTTCTCTCAGACTTGGTTGCTGAGAGGAAACCTGTAGGATCCCCGAGCGATCCCATCCCTCAACGACTGTTAAAAGAATCTTTCCAGTCTGTGGGCCTTCCCATCTGTGCAACTATTAATGGCAGCCTCAATACGGTGGTCCTGCAACTGTTTAGGCACGCAATGGTGCAGCCTGTCTTGAAAAAACAGAATCCAGACCCAAATACTCTGGAAGGTTATCGCCCCATCTCAAAGCTTCCTTTTCTTTCGAAGCTGTTTTCAAAGCCAGATTTTAAAGTTTTTATGTGTTTTTAAAGTTTTTTACCTCTTTCAGTCTGGTTTTTGTGCCTTTCACTCTACTGAATTTGCACATCTGCGGGTTTTTAATGATATCCTCCTGGCTACTGACTCAAGATCATATGTCCTTTTATTGTTATTAGACCACTCAGCGGCCTTCGACACAGTTGATCATACGAGCCTCATTGATCGGTTAAAACGTGTTGTAGGTATCAGGGGTTCTGCGCTAGCCTGGTTTGAATCTTACCTGCTGGACAGATGTTTTAGTGTTTATTTAGAAGATTGTGTCTCGCAGCTGATCAGATTGTTCTGTGGTGTCCCACAGGGTTCGATCCTTGGCACATTTCTTTTTAACTTATATATTTTACCATTGGCAGCCATTTTTAGAAAACACAGAGTGGGTTATCATTTGTATGCTGATGACTGTCAACTCTACTTTTCTTGAAATATAGGGAATCGATGCAACTTATTCTAGACTGTCTCAGTAACATCAAGTCATGGTTGGCTGCGAATTTCCTCCACTTGAATGAATCAAAGACTGAGCTGGCTATGTTTACCCCTAATGGTTCTGCTGCTAAAAAGCTGATTTTACCTCCTGACTTGTCTGCCTTGTTGAAACCATCAATTGTCAATCTTGGTGTGACAATGGAACATATCTCCCCAGTCTTAGCCTACCTACACTGGCTTCCAGTCCGATATTGAATTAAATTTAAAATTTTACTGTTTACATTTAAGGCACTTAATTGTCTTGCCCCACCCTACCTTTCCCAGTTGCTTAGTTGGTATGTCCTGGCTCACTCCCTCTGCTCATCTGACCAACGTCTTTTGTGTATCTCTCGAGGTCGTGTAGGAGCACGAGGGGAACAAGCTTTTTCTGTTTGTGCACCTAAGTTGTGGAACCAACTCCCCCTGTACAGTGGGGCAAAAAAGTATTTAGTCAGCCACCAATTGTGTAAGTTCTCCCACTTAAAAAGATCAGAGAGGCCTGTAATTTTCATCATAGGTATACCTCAACTATGAGAGACAAAATGAGGGAAAAAAAATCCAGAAAATCACATTGTCTGATTTTTAAAGAATTTATTTGCAAATTATGGTGGAAAATAAGTATTTGGTCAATAACAAAAGTTAATCTCAATACTTTGTTATATAGCCTTTGTTGGCAATGACAGAGGTCAAACGTTTTCTGTAAGTCTTCACAAGGTTTTCACACACTGTTGCTGGTATTTTGGCCCATTCCTCCATGCAGATCTCCTCTAGAGCAGTGATGTTTTGGGGCTGACGCTGGGCAACACGGACTTTCAACTCCCTCCAGAGATTTTCTATGGGGTTGAGATCTGGAGACTGGCTAGGCCACTCCAGGACCTTGAAATGCTTCTTACGAAGCCACTCCTTCGTTGCCCGGGCAGTGTGTTTGGGATCATTGTCATGCTGAAAGACCCAGCCACGTCTCATTTTCAATGCCCTTGCTGATGGAAGGAGGTTTTCACTCAAAATCTTACGATACATGGCCCCATTCATTCTTTCCTTTACACGGATCAGTCGTCCTGGTCCCCTTGCAGAAAAACAGCCCCAAAGCATGATGTTTCCACCCCCATGCTTTACAGTAGGTATGGTGTTCTTTGGATTCAACTCAAGTTTCAAGTTTCAAGTTTATTTATTTATAAAGCGCCAGTTCATGACAAAGTCATTTCAAGGCACTTCACAGAAAAATCAATCAATTAATAATAAAACATTTTCTATCTAAGGAACCAGCCGATTGGGCTGAATTGTTATTTCAGCACAATCCCCCATCCTGAGCAAGCACAACTGGCGACAGTGGAAACTCAGCATTCTTTCCCCTCCAAACACGACAAGTTAAGTTTCTACCAAAAAGTTCTATTTCATCTGGTTTCATCTGACCATATGATGTTCTCCCAGTCCTCTTCTGGATCATCCAAATGCTCTCTAGCAAACCGCAGACGGGCCTGGACGTGTCCTGGCTTCAGCAGGGGGACACGTCTGGCACTGCAGGATTTGAGTCCCTGGCGGCGTAGTGTGTTACTGATGGTAGCCTTTGTTACTTTGGTCCCAGCTCTCTGCAGGTCATTCACTAGGTCCCTCCGTGTGGTTCTGGGATTTTTGCTCACCGTTCTTGTGATCATTTTGACCCCACGGGGTGAGATCTTGCGTGGAGCCCCAGATCGAGGGAGATTATCAGTGGTCTTGTATGTCTTCCATTTTCTAATAATTGCTCCCACAGTTGATTTCTTCACACCAAGCTGCTTACCTATTGCAGATTCAGTCTTCCCAGCCTGGTGAAGGTCTACAATTTTGTTTCTGGTGTCCTTTGACAGCTCTTTGGTCTTGGCCATAGTGGAGTTTGGAGCGTGACTGTTTGAGGTTGTGGACAGGTGTCTTTTATACTGATAACGAGTTCACACAGGTGCCATTAATACAGGTAACGAGTGGAGGACCGAGGAGCCTCTTAAAGAAGTTACAGGTCTGTAAAAGCCAGAAATCTTACTTGTTTGTAGGTGACCAAATACTTATTTTCCACCATAATTTGCAAATAAATTCTTTAAAAATCAGACAATGTGATTTTCTGGATTTTTTTTCCTCATTTTGTCTCTCATAGTTGAGGTATACCTATGATGAAAATTACAGGCCTCTCTGATCTTTTTAAGTGGGAGAACTTACACAATTGGTGGCTGACTAAATACTTTTTTGTCCCACTGTATGTCAGACTCGCCCATTCTGTTACAGTGTTCAAATCTCGGTTAAAGACGCATTTCTATTCACGAGCTTTTAATACATTTTAACCTTTTATATTCTATTCTGATTTTATTGTTTTTATTGCTTTTACTGTTTTTATTGTTTTATTTCTTAATTGTTTTTAATGATTATTTATTTTTGTACTCAATGTACAGCACTTTGGACGGTGTATTCCCTACAAAATGTGCTCTACAAATAAATTGGTGTTGGTAGTGATATTCTATAAAAGCTACCATTATGACAGAACCATCTGGCCAACCGAACTTTACAGCCCAGCTTCAGACAGCGCTATCTCAGCAGGACATACTTCTCGGACAACATGAGACTCTCATACAAGGAGTGGTTTATCAACAAGCTGCTCTTACCGACACTGGGGCAAGTTCCACACCAGCTGGCAAAACTCAACCGCAAGATTGCCGAACTCTCCGCACCATCAACCCAGGCCCAGCCTCAGCCTCCCGCTCCCTCCACTTCCACCTTCCGGGAAGTTGCGTCCCAGACTCCGGAAACCCTACACCGGAGAGGTTAGTAGGTGTAAGAGGTTCCTACTTTAGTGCACATTAGTCTTCAACCGTTCACCTCACTCTTACCGTTCTGATGCTAGTAAGACTTCCTATGTGATCAGTTTACTCCAAGGTAAGGCACTGAGATGGGCTAAAGGTTTTGTGGAGTCCAATCCAGTTGAATTGACTGCATATAATGATTTCCAGTAAGTAAGGTCCACCATGGCCCATGATACAGGGGTGTAAGATTATTATACACGTTGTGTTGAAGGTATAGTCTGTAAGAATTTTACAGTGAAATACTCACACAACAGTCTAATGTCCCACTTGTGTTGAAAATAAGGTTCCATTGTAACAGCTCTCGATCTCTGCTGGCTGGGTGGATACTAGTTTTGATGATTTTAAAAAAGCTAGCCCGGACGGAATCATTATTTACACATCAGAGAGGGGAGGGGGTGAGTGGCTGAGAACAGACATTTTTTTTACATTAACTGCAGGATTTGAATTTGACAACAAGGTCCAATTCTTACATACTGTAGTTTTTAAGTTATCTGGTGGCAACGGACAGAATTGAATAGATGAGCACGTGGCTGTGTGCACGCGCACTGTGCACGCACACTGTGCAACAGCGTGATAAGACATCATCTGTTAGCTCCTGCACAGGTAGCGGTGGTCAGTAGCTGCTAGCAGGCTGGATGAAGATGTCACGGGTTTGTGAGTCTGTTCCAGGTTTTGAACTGGAGGACTTATATTTCATTAAATCCATAAACTATACATATCCACATAATTATTGAGGAGTTACAATGATGATATTTTAAAACACACTATTTGGGAAAAAAAACATTAAAAAATTACATTTATACTTGAAAAATTGCTGATTTTACTGATTAATGATTGTATTTCTACTGTTGACACACTGAAAAAGCTTGTTCAAAGTAGATACAGTTGTTCAACAAACTGAGTGCATTATTTTTTTTTATTCTTATTTGTTTATTATAATAGCATTAGGAATAAATAATAGTGGATGGGAAACAATTCAGGATCAGCACCATGATGCATTTTTCAGGACATGGTCAACAGAAAGTTACTGTTGTAATTTGGAACAACACATGAAAAGCTTTTTGCCTTTTTCTTCTCCATAACAACCCCTACTGTCCACCAATCCCCCCAATTGTTTTTGTGTTCTGATTAATAAAATGTTTATTTATCCTGTAGGTTTATCTTTTTACTGTTCTATTGTTATTATGATAAATAACATATTATCTATTATAGAAAGAATGCTCTATCACTAATCTTTGCATTTTACTATTTCATAACACTTGTTAGACCAGCTACCATCTCTCATAAGATCTTTCTAATGTCTAGAGTCTCAGATCAACAGTATTAGCAGCAGGAGCACCAACCTGTCAACAACATTGTTCCTCATCAGGCAAAACAGAGGCTACATTTGCTTTGTGTTGTCCATCCTGATGATGATGATGATTTAGTAATGATAAGATTCCATATTAGATTTTTGACGAAAGGTGGGTTGTTGTTATTAAACTGGGTTCTATGTAGAAATATAGAGAAACCTGTTGGAGATTTTACGGTTTTACGATGTTTTGAAAAGGTCACAGGTCATGTCGCAGGACTGAGTGATCTAAATTTGCCCTGACTTGTCAAAACATTTCTGTCTTTATCTTAGACACCAGTTGATTTAGGACTAGTGTCTGTTGTTTATCCACAGGAGTGATTGTTTATTCCACTCTGACTTTATTACCTGACCCAAGCTTGCTCCGCCTCTGTATCCTCCAGATGTTGTGTGTCTTTGTCAATAAATGAGCAAGGATGAGAAGTTTTAGGCAGAGTTGACTTCAGCTTGACTGAAAAGCACTCTCCCTTGCAAGGCAACCAAACCCCTGTGTCTGACTGGTGTTCTTTTGTTGATTAAAAGTTATTTAACTTAGGGGTATTAAAATATCCTGACATTTTTGGTGCCGTGACCCGGATCCCAACATACCCGATCGTTGACAGGAAGGACGACAGCCGAAGACCACCGGTGGCCAGGACAGTCTCTAGGACGCTGGAACAAAGTCCCGGTGGCTGAATTGCCAGCTGGGCCGGCTTGATAGGTCGACCTCACCTGCCAGCGTCGGATTGACGGGTTCTGATCGGGACATCAGTCATTCAGACGGGTGTGAGTATAACTTTTCTTGACAACTAAAACTGCTAAGAATAGTGAGTGAAAAGTTGCAAAAGAAGTTAAAAAGAAAAGACTGAGCGGCGACTCAGGTCTAAGTAAAGGGCTGACCGGCGTGTCATAGTCCAGAGTACGGCGTCGTTCCGTGACTCAAAGTGAAGTGAGTCGGCGTACCACTGTCACAAAGTAAAAGGGAGGACGTCGATCCTGCCCTATAAAGCAACTAAAAAGATATCGGTAAACCCTAGGTGAGCCGAAGTAAGATCAGGAGGAGACGCTATCCCTGGAGCAACATATGGTCAGGTGGAAACCTAACGGTGAAAACGAAGCCTACTGTCACTGTTGTTGGCTGGGACGTGTCTGTGTTTAGTTAATTTTTTCCTCTGTTTATATTATACCCTTAGAGGGATAAAATAGTGCACAAATAGACATATAAAAACACAAAGTAGGATATTAAAAATAAGAAATAAAAACCACTATATGATCCTAAATGCTTAATCCCTCAAGTTGGAGTAGAGGGCAAATTTATGTTTATTTATTTGTTTTTACAGTTGGTTTAATTATTTGGTTGATTATAATTGGATTTGATATCATCTGTAAAATAAGTCTGCGCAGCATAAATTAATAAATACTTGAAATAACTTAATAAAATGGGGCACGGACAGTCGTCCGAACTCCTTACAGGAGACATGAAATACATGCATCAAAAGAACCCTGATAATGTGAAGTTTTTGTTGAAATGGCAAAAGAAGTACAGTATTGATGGAAAATTGAAGGTTGAATCGTGGCAAGGAGTTGTGACTCAGTTGGAGGTGAAGGTTGCAGTAAGTAAAGGTAACAAAAAGAAAAAGAAAGAGGAAGAGTTGTGTGTTGCACGTACGTGGTTGAAAGAAGCAGAAGCAAGGAAACAGAATGTGAAGGATAATAAAACAATGAAACAGGCCAGAACTTTGTGGTTGGGAAAAGATAGAGAGGAAGATTTATTGCCTCCCCCGTATAGAGCCCCTGCTCAAGAAGAAGATAGTAGTGATGATGGTGCTGTAGGAGGTGTGAATATAAACAGATCAAGTGTGTCAGCTCCACCACTCCCAGTACAGACCCAACATATGCAGACTAGACAAGGGAAAAAGGTGAAGGATAGGGAACACTCAGATAAAAAAAAACGGCTCTCTCTGCCTCCTCACAGTCAAGTGGTGGCCCATCTAAAAAGAAGGGTAATACTCCATATGACTCCCCATTACCTAAGGAGGACAACCCAGACTCTGAGAGGTTCTCTGATAATGATACAGAAGGTATTGACACCCTGTACCCAAAGCTTAAATCTTTAAAAATTGATGAAGTGCAGACTTATCCCATGATTCAGGTTCCCAGTGGGATTCCTGACCATCCGAACATGTACGTTTTCAGACCCTGGACTCTGGATGAGGCTAGAAAGGTGGTTGAAGGAACCACTCCTCCTAAAGAGGATGTGGAACAGTGGATTGAAGATATGAATGATATCATTCAATCCTACAGGCTGAATGGGAGAGAATTAGGTGAAGCAGTAATGACTTCTCTAGGAAAGGACTGGCATAAAGTTAGAGGTACTTTTGATCCCATGAAAACAGAAGGACAGGGCAATGATCAAAGAAAGGTCCCTCATAAATTTGATGAATGTGGAATAATGCCCCAGGAGTACAAGGATCAGTGGACAGCACTGTGTACTCGAGTGCGTGACCACTATAAAAAGAGGGCTAATTATAGTCATCTTGCTGGTGTGAAACAAAAACAAATTGAAGATGTAGAAGATTTCCGTGTACGTTATGAAAAGGAGTTTAAGACTCACAGTGGCATTCCATTTAATGAAGAAAAAGATTCAGCTTATCAGCAACAGCTGAAAAATGGACTTCTGGGCGGCTTCTTACCACAGATAGCCACCAAAATCCAAAATCAGATGGTCACATGGGAAACGTGTGATGTCACAGAATTGATGCAATATGCTAGACATGTAGTGAAAGTGTTGGACAGGAAGAAGCCACCTCCAAGTGGACCTGTTCATACATTTTTTACTGGTAACGAAATCTTCTACCAAGGGGGCCACCCTCCAGTCCGAAGTAGAGGAAAAGGAGGACCTCCCAGAGGGAGGGGCAAATCACGATTTCAGTCTCAACAAAAATCCACAAATTTAGAAGGTTGCTGGAACTGTGGAAGTCCAGATCACTGGGCAAGGGACTGTCCAAATACTGCCTCCGCCCCAGGGGGAAGGGGAGGGAGAGGTAGAGGAGGTTTTAGTGCTCCACGAGGTCAGTTTGCCAGAGGCCAACCACACCGTGGAGGACCATTTGGTCAAGAGGATTATTATCATGAATGACTAGATGACTCTAATAAACTTGAAACAGTTGACATTTGTGGTGCCTGGGAATTGTTAAACGCCCTCAAAGAAAAACCTTATATAACTCTAAAAGTAAATGGTCAAGATGTCTCCTTTCTCTGTGATTCAGGGGCATGTAAGACTGTCATAAATTCTAAAAACTTAGGACTTAAAAGGTCTTTGACTTATATTTGGGTAAAGTCAGCTGATGGGCTCACTCACAAAGAACCAGTTTCTAAACCAATCTCAATAGTTGATCCTGAAACTAATAAAGCCTTATCAGCTACAGTCGTAATGTCACCCTCATGCCCAATAAATCTGTTGGGTAGAGATTTGATGACACGACTACAAATAGCAATCATTCCAGTAAAAGGTGGTGGTATGAGAGCCTGTCATGTGGAAGGTAATGAAATCTATCACAATGAACAGACTCATGAGGAGCTTGGAGTGTATTACTCTTTTGACATTCCCATGCACAACAACATGAAAGACACCACAACCCTGTTTCAAGTTGCAAATGAAAAACTAAGAGACCCACAAGAGATGATGTCTTCTAGCAGACTTCAAGTAACAATGAATGTGTGTCAACACCCTGACTCTGACTATTTTCTCAAACTGATGAAGCACAGCCCAACTGTTTTGGCCGCCACAAAAATAGTCACAAATGGCAGATCTGACTCAGCGGCTGCTGTTCTGCTTTCAGCAGATCTACAGCAATTATATCTGCTACCAGCCACTCCCCATGTCCCTCTGTGCAAGGCCACACACTCTCAGTGGAGAGACTTAGGTGACATGATTCACACAGCACTGACTGCTGAGGACTTTTTTTCCCCTGATCCAGAAGGCTGGTGTTATAGCCCGAGCACTAACCTTTATGTGAAAGATCTTTGCCTGATAATGTCTGGCATTCCTGCATGTCATGCATTGGCATGACCCGTTTCTACAGTGTTTCTTTCTGACTCAGATGAAGCTGACTTAGTTGATATTCCTGATTGTGTTTGGTCTACAGGTTCAACAGATGTGGGTAAATTAACATGTATTCCCCCGGTACAGATAACTCCAAAATCTGACTGGAGACCCAGAGTAAAACAGTACCCTCTCAAACCTGAAGCACAGGAGGGCATAGGGCCAGTTATTAAAGACCTCCTCACAGCAGGCATCATCAGGAAATGTCCTGACTCTCCATGTAACACCCCTATTTTTCCTGTAAAGAAAGCAGATGGCAAAGCATGGAGAATGATTCAAGATCTTAGATCTGTAAATGCTGCTGTACGAACTCGTGCTCCAAATGTGCCGGATCCTCACACCCTGTTGAACTCTCTACAACCAAACAAAAGATTCTTCACTGTCATTGATCTTAGTAATGCGTTTTTCTCTATCCTAGTGCATCCTGACTCACAGTTTTGGTTTGCATTTACATACAAAGGTCAAAGTTACACCTACACCAGGCTGCCTCAGGGCTTTGCTGACAGCCCGACTATATTCACGCAAGCAATCATGAATTGTCTGTCTGATTTGAGAATTTCTCATCAAAGCCAAATATTGGTCTATGTTGATGATGTCCTCATAGCCTCTGAAACTGAGCAGGCTTGTAGACGAGACTCACTTGCTGTGTTACGACATCTTGCGGTCACTGGAAACAAAGTCAGTAAAAACAAACTTCAGTGGGTTAAGACAGAAGTCCAGTATCTAGGCCACACACTCTCTGCAGAAGGAAAACAGATTCAAGCAGGGAGAAAACAGGACATTTTGCATGTTCCTAAACCAATTACTAAAAAACAAATGATGTCCTTTTTGGGATTGTGCAATTACTGCAGGGCGTGGATCCCCCATTATGCTCAGAAAGCCCAGCCTCTGCTGGACATTGTACATTCCAAACCACTTTCCATGTCAGATAAGCTCACATGGACTCCAGAAGCTGAACAAGCTTTTGTCACTTTGAAACAGGCCCTGTATCAAAGTTCTGTCTTGATATTACCTGACTACTCAAAGGATTTCATACAGACTGTTGATTGTAGGGATGGTTTTATGACGTCTGTTCTTTTGCAATATCATGGTACAAAATTGCGACCGATTGCATTTTACTCAAAGAAGCTAGATCAAGTTGCTCAGGCCCTGCCTGCCTGTGTGCAGGCAGTGTGTGCTGCTGCTATGGCTGTAGAAAATTCTGCTGATGTTGTCTTATTTCACCCAATGCAGCTGTGGGTTCCGCATGCTGTTGATGTTCTTCTTCTACAGAGTAGAATGAACCTGCTGTCTCCAGCTCGACATCTGTCTTATACAGCCATTTTGATTTCTCAGCCGCATCTTACTATTAAGAGATGTACTGTTCTAAATCCAGCTACACTGCTCCCAACGCCTGCGGAAGGTGATCCTCATAATTGCTTGGAAGAGACTGAAACTTTGCAGCTTCCAAGACCTGATTTGAAAGACACGCCTCTACAGGAGGGTGTAATCTGGTTTGTTGATGGATCATGCTCTAAGGATCAGACTGGACAGAATCTTACGGGATATGCGGTTGTTCAGAATCCTGATGAAGTCATTAGGCTAGGTCTCTGCCGTCACATTTTTCTGCTCAAGCTGCTGAAATCATTGCTCTGACCAGGGCCTGCACCCTGGCAGAAGGTAAACACTTGACAGTGTATACTGACAGTCAGTATGCATTCTCTACACTTTTCTATTTTGCTAAACAGTGGGAGAGACGGGGGATGGTTACCTCTACTGGTAAATCCATCAATCATGCTGATTTGTTGTTGCGCCTGTTGCAGGCTATTTCTCTTCCTGTTGCTTTGGCGGTTTGTAAGTGTCTAGCTCACACGACAGGGACTGACTCTGTTTCCTGTGGGAACAGACTGGCAGATGTTACTGCTAAGGATGCAGCTCGGGGTGCTTTTGGGAAGTCTGACTTGTTCTTATCTCTCTCTGATAAGGAGCTCCTTCTTATTGATAGGAGTGTTTTGCAGGACATGCAGAAAGCTGCTCCAGCTTCTGAGAAACAAATGTGGGAAACAAAGGGGGCCACTTTGACTGTCGATGGTTTGTACTCTGTCTGTAACAAACCTGTTCTTCCAAAGTCTCTTTTTAAGGCTGCTGCTGTTGTGTCACATGGGCTTTGCCATGTGTCATCTGGGGGGATGTTGTCATTAATCCAGCAGCATTTTACGACCTATGGAATAAATACTTATCTCAAGAACTTTTGTAAGGCGTGTACCATTTGTGTTAAGCACAACCCACAAGGGAACGTGAGACCTAAAAGAGGCCAGTTCCCACAACCACAGTATCCATTTCAGATCATGCACATGGATTTTATCGAACTGACACAAAGTGGGCCTTACAAGTACTGTCTGGTCATGATTGATGCCTACTCTAAATGGATTGAAATAGTTCCATCAAAGAAAAATGATGCCCTGACAGTAGCAAAAGCAATCTGCAAAAACATTATTGCAGTTCATGGGATCCCTCAAACTATTTGGTCAGACAATGGACCACATTTTGTAAATCAAATTATCCAAAACATGGCAAATCATTTAGGCATGAACCTAAAAAATCACTGTGCCTACCACCCTCAGAGCGCAGGGTTGGTAGAACGTAATAATGGGACAATTAAGAGCAGACTGAGGAAGTGTATGGAAGAAACTAAAAGGCCCTGGCCTGAATGCCTGGACTTGGTTAAACTCTATATGAGAATAACCCCGACAGAAAAAGGGTTGACGCCATTTGAAATAATATATGGTAGGCCATACAGACTTCCATTGTTTTCACCTGATTTAGACAAAGCTCAAGAGGAGCTAACGTTGGCAGACTACATGAAAAGAGTTTTTAACACACACAAAGTGGTTAAAGCAAATGATCTGCCCTCATTTCCTTCTGTGTTACAGGAGAACCAGCAGGTGAAACCAGGAGACTGGGTGTTCATCAAAGTCATTAAGAGAAAAGACTGGACCTGCCCGAAGTGGGAAGGCCCCTATCAAGTGCTTCTAGCCACACCTACAGCTGTGAAGGTCGCTGAGAGACACAGCTGGATACATCTCAGTCATTGTAAGCTGCAGAGAGTGCTAGACCCCTGATTTGGGCAGTGGTGAAGTCCTGTTACAAAGGGATCTGATCTTTTTAGAGGTCATTTGTCTCAACGCAGGTGAAGCACTCAACAACACCCTGTTCATCTTAGCTTCTGGGGTTCTGGTGGCTCTGTAGTCTAGCAGCAATGGGATCTCCACATGCCAGGTGGATTCTCTGCTGTGTTGTGACTGTAGTATGTTGTATTTTATGGTGGTGTCTGTCTCCTCCAAATGGGACGGGAAGCTCCACCCCTCGCAATATAAGAGAGTACCAGGAAAAGATTGACAACTGGCTTGCGTCACATCCTAATCCACATGGCAGCCCAAACCTCTGGTACCAGTATCAGAAGATGCTTGCTGATGAAAAGAATATAAGTGGCTGTTATGTTTGTTCTGTGATGCCTAAGTCTGCACAACAGCCAGTTCTCCATGGAACCAACATGACCTGGGAACAAGCAGCATGTTTTTCCAAGACGGTCTGGAAGATTCCAACTACCAATGAGAGTGTCTGTCAGCACTCCAGACCACTCTACGACGTTACAGGACTGCCACCTAAAACTGTTATTTCAATGGTCAACTACCTTCGACACCCCTTCTGTGTAAGCAGAAACAACAAGACGGGTATGTCATTTTTAGGAAACATCATCAGCTGTCCCCGTGCCACAACACCTAAACAAGGTTGCTGTAATGTCATCACCTTGTCAAATCCTACAACAACACACGATGACACTGTAGCAGTGGAAGGCGCATGGTGGTGGTGTGGCAGGTACGCTTACATGTGGCTCCCACTAAACTGGTCTGGAGTCTGTACGCCTATTGCTGTAAGTGACCACACAGTCTTCATAAGTATAAAGGATGTACACCAACATCACCACATGAGGAAGAGATCTACCGTCTCCTTTGAACCACATGATGCTGTTTGGGGAACTAACGTCCCTGAAGAATATAAACACTGGACTGATGGACAAAAAGTCACCCTCTCACTATTCCCCTGGGTGGGAGTGGCTAAGAACATTCTTCGATTGGAAACGATTGACTATAGATTCAAATCCTTTGTGAATCTCACTATGGACATTCAGAAAGGAAGACAAAAGGAAATCGACGCAATAAAGATGATGATTCTACAACATAGATTTGTGCTGGACACACTCACAGCCGAACGAGGAGGAGTGTGTGTTATGGTTGGTACGACATGTTGCACATACATTCCTGGAGAAAATGACACACACATTGCTGAAAGTATGCAATCTCTTCAAAATCTCCAAAAGGCTATGTCACAAGATGGAACTGTCACTGCCTGGAACTTTTTCTCTTGGTTCCTCAGTGGCCCATGGTGGTATTGGGTGCTGAAAATCCTAACACCTGTTATTGTTATCTTCGTCCTTTTTTGTCTTTTTACCTCATGTTTGTTGCCATGTCTTCATTCTATGATAACTAAAGCAAACATACAAGCTTTAATTCAGTACCAGATGCTTCAACAATGTGATGAAGAAGGAGACAAAGTCTGAGTTGTTTTTGTGGTAATAAACCTCAACTACATGATGCCGTTATTGAAAATGTGTACTGCAAGAGATAATGTGCTGATACCAATGTTGAGTTAACCCATATTCTTATGTTTTATTTTTTTTATTATAGTATAGTGTGTTGTTCTTTGCTTTATGCTTTAACCTTTTCCAACTCGTAAACAGGAGGGGAATGTTGGAGATTTTACGGTTTTACGATGTTTTGAAAAGGTCACAGGTCATGTCGCAGGACTGAGTGATCTAAATTTGCCCTGACTTGTCAAAACATTTCTGTCTTTATCTTAGACACCAGTTGATTTAGGACTAGTGTCTGTTGTTTATCCACAGGAGTGATTGTTTATTCCACTCTGACTTTATTATCTGACCCACACTTGTTTCCCTCCCTTGCTTCATCCAGATGGGAGGTGTCTTTGTGAATAAAAAGGCAATGCAGAGGTGAACACATCAGAATCGTCTCAACACCCTGGTTGGGGGCATTCTCCTTTGCAAAGCTCATTAAACCATACTCTGTGTCTGACTGATGGTCTTTTTGATAGTTATTTAACTTAGGGGTTTTAAAATATCCTGACAATAGTGCGTAACTTTTACATGTCCGTGAATGTCCGTTTCAGCCAAGCCACTATTAGAGGAGATGACACAATGCAGATTAAGCCAATCGTCTCCTCAGACATCTCACGGTATTTTTCAATATATATCATTTTTATTTTGCGTTTCGACCGGCGACATTCCCGCGCTGGCGCGCAGGAAATTACCTCTTTTACGTCACAACAAGAAGGGAGGGGGAGGA
>SSNP01000331.1:158556-175321 GCA_006937955.1 Pachypanchax playfairii
ATTTGGGCAGTGGTGAAGTCCTGTTACAAAGGGATCTGATCTTTTTAGAGGTCATTTGTCTCAACGCAGGTGAAGCACTCAACAACACCCTGTTCATCTTAGCTTCTGGGGTTCTGGTGGCTCTGTAGTCTAGCAGCAATGGGATCTCCACATGCCAGGTGGATTCTCTGCTGTGTTGTGACTGTAGTATGTTGTATTTTATGGTGGTGTCTGTCTCCTCCAAATGGGACGGGAAGCTCCACCCCTCGCAATATAAGAGAGTACCAGGAAAAGATTGACAACTGGCTTGCGTCACATCCTAATCCACATGGCAGCCCAAACCTCTGGTACCAGTATCAGAAGATGCTTGCTGATGAAAAGAATATAAGTGGCTGTTATGTTTGTTCTGTGATGCCTAAGTCTGCACAACAGCCAGTTCTCCATGGAACCAACATGACCTGGGAACAAGCAGCATGTTTTTCCAAGACGGTCTGGAAGATTCCAACTACCAATGAGAGTGTCTGTCAGCACTCCAGACCACTCTACGACGTTACAGGACTGCCACCTAAAACTGTTATTTCAATGGTCAACTACCTTCGACACCCCTTCTGTGTAAGCAGAAACAACAAGACGGGTATGTCATTTTTAGGAAACATCATCAGCTGTCCCCGTGCCACAACACCTAAACAAGGTTGCTGTAATGTCATCACCTTGTCAAATCCTACAACAACACACGATGACACTGTAGCAGTGGAAGGCGCATGGTGGTGGTGTGGCAGGTACGCTTACATGTGGCTCCCACTAAACTGGTCTGGAGTCTGTACGCCTATTGCTGTAAGTGACCACACAGTCTTCATAAGTATAAAGGATGTACACCAACATCACCACATGAGGAAGAGATCTACCGTCTCCTTTGAACCACATGATGCTGTTTGGGGAACTAACGTCCCTGAAGAATATAAACACTGGACTGATGGACAAAAAGTCACCCTCTCACTATTCCCCTGGGTGGGAGTGGCTAAGAACATTCTTCGATTGGAAACGATTGACTATAGATTCAAATCCTTTGTGAATCTCACTATGGACATTCAGAAAGGAAGACAAAAGGAAATCGACGCAATAAAGATGATGATTCTACAACATAGATTTGTGCTGGACACACTCACAGCCGAACGAGGAGGAGTGTGTGTTATGGTTGGTACGACATGTTGCACATACATTCCTGGAGAAAATGACACACACATTGCTGAAAGTATGCAATCTCTTCAAAATCTCCAAAAGGCTATGTCACAAGATGGAACTGTCACTGCCTGGAACTTTTTCTCTTGGTTCCTCAGTGGCCCATGGTGGTATTGGGTGCTGAAAATCCTAACACCTGTTATTGTTATCTTCGTCCTTTTTTGTCTTTTTACCTCATGTTTGTTGCCATGTCTTCATTCTATGATAACTAAAGCAAACATACAAGCTTTAATTCAGTACCAGATGCTTCAACAATGTGATGAAGAAGGAGACAAAGTCTGAGTTGTTTTTGTGGTAATAAACCTCAACTACATGATGCCGTTATTGAAAATGTGTACTGCAAGAGATAATGTGCTGATACCAATGTTGAGTTAACCCATATTCTTATGTTTTATTTTTTTTATTATAGTATAGTGTGTTGTTCTTTGCTTTATGCTTTAACCTTTTCCAACTCGTAAACAGGAGGGGAATGTTGGAGATTTTACGGTTTTACGATGTTTTGAAAAGGTCACAGGTCATGTCGCAGGACTGAGTGATCTAAATTTGCCCTGACTTGTCAAAACATTTCTGTCTTTATCTTAGACACCAGTTGATTTAGGACTAGTGTCTGTTGTTTATCCACAGGAGTGATTGTTTATTCCACTCTGACTTTATTACCTGACCCAAGCTTGCTCCGCCTCTGTATCCTCCAGATGTTGTGTGTCTTTGTCAATAAATGAGCAAGGATGAGAAGTTTTAGGCAGAGTTGACTTCAGCTTGACTGAAAAGCACTCTCCCTTGCAAGGCAACCAAACCCCTGTGTCTGACTGGTGTTCTTTTGTTGATTAAAAGTTATTTAACTTAGGGGTATTAAAATATCCTGACAAAACCCTTGCTTTGAAAGCATCAACTTGTCTTGGACTCAGATAAGCATTTGACCCACATGCAGAACTCAGGCTTGTACTCAGATTTCAACGTTGTTAAAACTGATTTTAACAATGATCAAACTCAGAGCAATATGCAGGCGGAGAGACAGGTTCGGATGACGCCGGGTTTTGCAGAGCTTAAGGGCGACAGGAGAAGCACACACAAAAGCATTGAGTGTAGTCCTGGGGAAAGCACAGGAATCAGGACACGAAACACACTGGAGAAAATTATCTTAATGTAAGCACGAACAGGATGTGGCTAAATTGTTATCAGTCAGGAGAAGAATAACGCTTCAAATGAACATCCGACAGCTCCTGAAGAAACTCTTCTCCACCTGCGCAGCAGCTAAACAAGCAACAAATGTTACCTATCAGCAGTGTGCTCCCAACCAAAGATTTTCTTTCTGAGAAGATGACTTACTCGGTACAGAAGCAAAACAGTCACTTTCATGCAAAAATTACGTCAACTGCAGATCTTTTCTCACACCGAGAGATCCTCTCAGCATTTTCCACCTCTCATACAGGTTTGTTTACGCTTGTACTTTGTCACTGTTGATTTGACTCGAATTTTGCTCTTTTTGTAGCGCTGTAAAAAATGTTTCTTATGTTTTTTTTTCCTTGGTTGGGGTGTGGGCCGGAGTGTTGCTAGTGCTTGAAGCGGCTCTCTTCTTGTTCTCTGTGGAATCTGTACTTCAAATGCTACCTCCAGCTTTGCAGTTTTTGCTAGAGATAGCAAACACTACGCCTGAGCGTGAGCGCACATGATGTCATCACGTATTAGGCTGCCTCTGGAAAGAAGTGTGTCTGTTCAACCCGATCATGCTCTATTATTAACTAATAAAATTATTTTACATGCGTATAGAGGCAACAATGGTGAAAATGCCTGGGCTCTTTCTATTGACCAGGACATTGCTGGAGCATGTATGAGGAAGAAATTGTACAATTCTATACATTTATTTGTTGTTAAACTTCCTTATAGTCCCTTTACTTTGCTGCATAAAAATTGGATGTTGGAATTCGAATGCTTATAAAATTCAAAATCTGGTGGAACGGATTCAATTCCAAAGGCTCTCCCTCCAAACACAAACACACACAAAACCTACTTAAACTTTTGCCAATTATTTTCAAATTGGAATTAAATATACATATGGAAACAAATACTATGTATGCCAACTGTCTCAGCTTTATTGATCAAGTATACTTTAATGGAAGTAAATCTGTTCTACCAGAATTAAAAATCTGGTGGAACAGATTTACTTCCTTAGGGTCCTCCCTGGCCAGTTAATCTTAGGGCCCCCAAAAGCCTGTCAAGATGTGCTACCGATTCCATCTGCGCATGTGCCGTTTCCCAGTCTTGACTTCAATAAACAGATACATCGTTTATTGTTTTTATAGTTTTCCTTAAATACGTTTTAACTATCCAAGAAATGCTCCTAAGACAGGAACACTAAATATGATGTTATTTATACTTTCTTTGTATTGTCAGAGCTACAAGCAAATGTTTGGACAAACCCAAAGGGCTTTTCAAGATTAAGATCAAGATCAAGATTCTATTAATTGATCATATTCATAAAAATATGCTTAAATAATCAACAGAGCACACTTGGCATAAACAAAAATACTCTATAAACTTCCAATGACATCTCATAATGAAATAAGTTGTCAATTTGCACTATGGTGGCATTTTTTGACAGGGCAGCATAAATCATCAGAACAGCGGCACTCGACTGAATAAGAGGAGCAGGGTGAGGAGTGGGTTTGCAGCAGCATTGGTCTGCAGTGTCCAAATTTGATATATCCTCCTGGTTTGACATCAAGATGGGGAAGAAATTAAGATCTTATGAATGAGTGTGCATGCACGTGGGGTGCATGTGGGCTGGTTAAAGAAGCCAAGGGTGAACAATGCTACACTTTTAAAAATTGGCTTTTCTAGTCAGTGTAAAATCTTTAGGAAACCATAATACAGTGGACGATGGTTATATGCACTACCTCAGTGCCCGGCAGTTTTGTGCATATAAGTGTTGTGTGCAATTATCTGTCGGTGGTCATTTGGACTGTAGACACGGGTAGCAGTGTTTGGTATTAATAACAGATAATTTGACATGATGTAATAATGCAATTACAATGTATTAATAGAATAAAACTCTAAAACAGGCCGAGTAATATACTCATAGAGAGGATCCCCTATGACACTATAAGTAAACAGATGTGCCAGATACGCGTGCATGGACGTGACGGTGATGACACAGATTAAGTTACAGTTAGTAACAGAACAGAACAGTTTTCTATATCAGATATTAATAACTCATGATCGGGCACTAAAAACTAGAAGAAGTGTTACATGTGACTCTATTTCACACTAAAGAAGTCTGTGATTATTTTTTGGCAACCCTCTGACAGCAGAAGAGTGTCAGACACACGTGCGTAAATGCCAGAGCAGCCTAGTTTCACACACCTAACAGCAAGAGTGTGTGTGAGAACAGCAGCGGAAGTGTACAGTCAAGTAACTAGTGAGAAACTGAGATTTAGTGAAATGCATGATACTCCAAATGTTCAAATAAGCATCGGAGCTGTGCATATAAGTGTGTGGATTCTCTATGACGCAGGAACGTGCCCATTTTGTGCATATAAGCATGTTTTGCATATAAGCGTTGTACATATAACCGTTGACCACTTTATAAATGTTTTCAAGTGGAAAAGTAAAAATTTTAGGTTATGACTCCTTTAAACATAAAAACTTAGTGACTCTTAATTTCTTGTTGTTAAACTCAGAGAAAAGGAAAAATGTGTTTTTCTGACCTGAGTACCACTTAAATTGGATAGCATTAACCTGAGTAAATTCAAGCCAAAAATCAAAAACCTGGAAACTGAATTTATATTCTAAAACTGATAGAGGAGACAAAAATATTATCATGGTCATTGATTTATTGAGTACTCATGTTTACAGTGAATTTTTCATAGTGGAAAGACACAAAGCTCTGAGATTAATGGGTAATTTGACTGCAAATACACACAATATCACACTTTGCACAAATCATGTACCTGCACTTCCTACAATCTACCTGTCCCCGTGTGAAGGATTGACAGTGACCTAACAAATACACTGATTGAGTAATACATCTAACAAACTGGCAAGTTTTTGTTCCTGTATGTTTTAGGAAAGTTTATTGTTTTATTGTTTGACTGCTCTTATCACAACTGCAGGATAAGGAATTCTTTAATTTAACAAAAAAGAATAAACAAATGTAACTTTGACTAAATATACAGTTTGCAGAGCCCTTCATTTATCAACATGAATAATTCTTACTATATTTCTATTATTATTGTATGAGCAATACATATTTTTATAACACATGCAATGAAAATATTTACTGTAGGAGGAAATAACTTAATTTTAACTGACTTCATATTGGTGACATTTTGCAATGACAACTTGGTTCATTTCATTTGTAATATGCTAGAGAAAACAGGTTCCTTCAAAGTATACAACACAGTGTGATAAAAAAAAACAAGGACAGAAGACAGTAAACCAAAACCACACCATGAATACAGCAAGATGCCCCATTACTAATATTATTACTAACTCTGTTTTCTATCTCATTGTAAATGCAAAACAAAATCCCTCCCAATCATAAATGCTTTCTTGATTAAACAAAAGCTGATTTAAAAATGGGATTCTTTGATGATCTCATTGGAACAGGATTTTGGTTATCAGCAAACTGATAATCAGGACAACCATTGGAGTTAACTGGCCTGAAGCAGCATTTCTCTGCATCACAGCTTCTGTAAAAGAATGAAAAAGTAAAAGAACAGAATCTGTCAGTCCAGATTTTTTCTACAACAATGAAAACTAATGAGATTATGAAAGGCCTTTACCAGTGTTCTCTGGATTGAAGACTAGTGGTCCAATAGAGAGAGCTGCAGAGTCATGGTATGATACATCCCTCCGAAATCGTGTGTTGTGACCAGGGTAGCAGTGCTGAAAGAAACAACATTAAAGCTTATTTTAAGACCCCTACAAAACAAAATAGCATAACTACAATAAGCAGATGGGGGTTCTTACAGCTCTGCAGCTGTTGGTTCTCAAGAGACACAAGTGGATATTGCAGTGCAAGTGAATCTCTTCAGAGTTGGTGAAGGTGAACATCTTGAAAGAGAAACGTGCCACAGTGGAGACGCCATTCTGAATCAGCTGTACAGTTCCATCAGCTGGATTGGGACACCTGTAAGACAGGAACAAGGTAGAAATTTTAATGTCTGGAAGGTAGAAAAAAAGTAACAAGCCCAAGTTTTAAAGAGCAATGAACACAACAAACAAAGAGATGTTTACTCTGAGATGATTAGATCCCAGCGGATGGGGTTGTTTGGGTTCAAGTCTGGCGTGGCCCAGCACGAGTCCAGAACAGTGGAGATCTGGTTCTGATCCACCCCCTCTGTTCGTACTTCGATGTAAAGCCTCTCATCTATTACCATGTCTACGGTACCCTCAGAGTTAGTGGTGAGGGGGAAGTGGAAGTCTGCGTCCTGGAAGGGAATCATACTCACGTTGTATGAACCTCGACCAGCTGGAAGCTTCTTGGTCAAACGGCTGCAAACCAAGAAAAAAAAGAAAGAAAGAAAAAATGACAAAGACAACATTAAATGTAACCATTTTTAGGCTTCTTGACATGAAAATGTTTTTCATGTTTTTTCAGTGTTATATCTCATTATTTTTTAAATATACAAAGCAGAGATGAAAGAACCGGTTTTAAAAAGCAAGCAAAGCAGAAAGTCCCATCACCTTTCCACAGGGTTGATTTGCACATCCATTGACACAGCCTGAGTCAGAGGGTAAACACAGCAGAAACGCAGATGGATATTCCTCTCACGGCTGATTATACTTCCATGAGTATCAACATTGCCCTGAATCGTGTTCTCATACAAGAAGTGGCTTCCATTGCTCTAGACAGTAAAATGACACAACAGCATGAGCTGAAAGTATTTACATAATTTATTTTGGATTAATGACATTATCAAACTTTACCTTGAGAACTGTTCCACACAAGTGGTCATTGTTGTCAAAATGGAACACAAGTCGACCATCCTGGATGGTCCCGTTGCAGGAAGCATCTCTGAGATGGAGAGCATTGGAGTGGAATCCTGCTTCAAACAGCTGGCAGCGAGACACTGACATGGTACCTGAACTGCTGGCACAAGTGATTGCTGAGTCTGTTCAACAGAGATAGAAGTAATTTGAGGTTTAGGACTAAATAATTTACAATTGAGTAATTAAAAGAGAGACAGAGAAATGCTTCAGTAAACCTAAAAAGAAAGCAGTGCTTTAAAAGGTGCTGCCCTCACCATAGCTCTCGTTGTTGGGTCTATGATGGTGTTCATCACAGAAGCAGCCATACACTCCATCTTTCTTTCCACACCACTCATGTTCTGCACAGTCCAGCTGTTCACAAGGGTCTGACACATCTGAAGAAACACAAATTTCATAAGGAGATATGAAATTTTATATGCAGTGGTTGACGGTTATCTACACAAAGCTTATATGTGCAACACGCTTATACTGTATGCACAAAACTGCTGGGCACGTTTCTGCGTCATAGAAAATCCATTCGCTTATGCACAGCTCCGACGGATATATGCACAAAATATTTTGAGGTATCATACATGCATCTCACTAAATCTCGCTGTTTCTCACTAGTTACATGACCGTAAACCTCCACTGGTGTTCTCACACACACTCTCGCTGTTAGGTGTGTGGAACTAGACTGCTCTGGCTTTTACGCACCCGTGTCTGGTGCGTCTGCCTGAAGCTGTCCGAGGGTCACCAAAAAATAATCATCAACTTCTTCAGGGTAAAATAGTGTTAAATGTAACATTTGTTCTACTTTTTATTGCCGATCATGACTTATTAATATCCAATACGTAAAACCGTTTTGTTCTGTTACTAACTGTAACTTAATCTGTGCCGTTGCTCATCTCGATGGAACACCGTAACCGTCGTGTCCATGCGCGCGCGTATCTGGCGCATCTGTTACCAGTGTTATCTTGGATCCGCTCTACGAGTATATAACTCGGTCTGTTTGAGAGTTTTAATTTGCGTTATTACATCATTTCTGATTATCTGTTATCAATACTGAACACTGCTTGATTTTTACTGCTGCCATTAACTGTTTCTTTGTTTATTTTTCTATAGACATGACGACTGTCCAAAATCCACCGGTGTTTGTCTGTGTCTCTTTCCTGTCAGCTCAGACCCCAGTCAGCTGAGGCAGAAGGCCATCCATCCTGAGCCGGGTTCTGCTAGAGGTTTCTTCCTGTTAAAAGGGAGTGGTTCCTTTCCCCTGTCGCCAATCGTGCTTGCTAAGGATGGGGGATTGTGCTGAACTAACAATTCAGCCCAATCGGCTGGTTCCTTAGATAGAAAATGTTTTATTATTAATTGGTAGATTTTTCTGTGAAGTGCCTTGAAATGACTTTGTCATGAACCGGTGCTTTATAAATAAATAAACTTGAAACTTGCTACCTGTGTTTACAGTCCAAATGACCATCGACGGATAAATGCACACAACACTTATATGCACAAAACTGCTGGGCACCAAGGTCGTGCATATAACCGTCGACCACTGTATTTTTTTAATCCTATGGGCTATGGCTCATTGAGCTATGTATTTATTAGAACAGTGTCAGCTTACCACAGTGCAAAGCAGAGCGCCAGTCGGGGATGTTCAGACCCAAAACGGAGCAGGTTCTCTCATAAGCTGAGACAGCAGAACACAGCATGCCATTGGCTGGAGTGTAGAGGCAGAGATCATAAACACAGGAAGTGAAAAATGGCTGTGGGTCAGAGTGCAGGTGACAGGAACTGAATGGACCGCTGGTGTTGGTGATGACACTGCAGAGTTCTGTGTATTCTTGTTCAAAGCGACATTCACCATTATCAATTTGATCAGTGGATCCACATCTAGAAAAGCAGTGACATATTTACAAATTTAGACTTTGACCCTTTTTCCTTCTATCACAGTCTATACCTGTAAAAGTATGCAGTAACTGAGGCTTTAGGAGTTTAATGTAAAGAATTGTTTCATCTCACCCTGCTCGGCTTGTGGGCGATTTCCAGCTGTTTCCAAAGTGATTGTCATTTTGAGCCAATGTGCCATTAGGTAACAGTTTGTCATCAGCAGGATCACCATTGAAGTTCCCACACATCCCAGTGACTCTGTTCTGATAGTGTTGGCCTACTCTGACCA
Source organism: Pachypanchax playfairii (assembly GCA_006937955.1). NCBI lineage: Eukaryota > Metazoa > Chordata > Actinopteri > Cyprinodontiformes > Aplocheilidae > Pachypanchax > Pachypanchax playfairii. The sequence continues at coordinate 167,921 of SSNP01000331.1, forward strand.
GCAAAGTACTTCGGCCATCAAATTGAACAACAAAGTCAGCGCCATCAAACACAATGTAGCTTCCCTGCCTCATCACCTGACCTAAGGTTCCTGCTGTTGTGGGAAGAGACACCTCAGCTCCATTTACCTGGGAAGGTAAGAATTCAGACAGTAAGATGGTAACTCAGGATAGTTAAATAAGTTGTTAATCTTTAAAGTTAAATGAAATGTACCTTTACTCTTATATTGGGTCCAATCCTCACATGCACACTCTCTGATTGTCTTGAGATGTATATATCTACTGCTGACACAAATGATACAAGGTTGTTGCCACGGTGATTGTTGGTGGCTTCTACTTTGTACTGGGTGTCATTGTTGTGGCTCACAGTCTCAGTAATAATGTAGGAGCATGTGCCCTGGAAATGAGCCAGGGCTCCATCAAAGGTGATGTAGTGTGGGTCTCCCCACACAGTGCAAGTAGACATTGCATCATAACAGCCCAGCTGGCCATTTCTGATGGTGCACTCTTGTGTGGGAGTGCATGATGTAGGAGTGCAGCGGAGGTCATTGGGACCATGACATTCACATCGCTGAGAGCAACTATCTGTCCAAAAGGATTCACCAGCCTGCAGCATAAGAGGAAAAAGTGACCGATAAATAAACTTGGTTCTAAAATTAAAAACAGCATATCACATTTTTTTCTCTTTTTTTATATATATTTTTTAATCTGAAATACAATTTCCACGTACACAACTCAGGACCTTTGCAAAAACGTATTTCATATGAAAACAGTTCAGGGAATGCATTGTTAATTTTGTGGGTTTTCATGACAATAAAACATAAAAGCATGACAGGTTGAAACTAAATGTTGTTTTTATTTTTTATAGCCAATATTAATGTGTTCTTTACTTTTTAATTTTGTGATATTACTTCATTACCTTTGCTGAATAATTATACAATGACTTACATTGTAGTAGAAACCATCATACTGGCTGCCACAGCTCTCTACAGGGACACATCCTGCTCCACTCCTGACAAAACCCTCATCACAGAAACATCCCTCAGAGCAAACCTGTTCACAGGTAGCACCAGTGAGGTTGGTACAGGTGTGCCCACAGTCTGTTCCACACAGCTCATAATGACTGTTAGCGGGACAGTCTAGATCTGAAGACGCATGGAAATAAGTTTTAAAAACCAGATGGAAAAAAGTTCAGACATGTTTAAATATATTACAAGATTTTCAGTGGAAAATAATTATCCGCATATTTGATTCATATGCATTTTACTCACTGCAAGTAGTGTTTTGTCTCCAAGGGTTGATTTGGACATTAGCAGATTGACAAGCACTGACATATGTTTCAATGGCTCTACAGAGAAGATCATGACCTCGATTTCCCGACACACAGACATCAAACACACAGTCACTGAAATATGGTGCTGGATCCACTTCCTCGTGGCAGAAGCTGAAAGGTCCGTCGGCTGCCTGAATCACCTCACACTGAGTCCTTGCAGACTGATCATCATTGCACTGTGGACAGGAGGAGCCACAGCCATCACTGCAGGAGTAGTTACCAGGGACTTTCCAGGCTGTCCCAAAAGCATCTGGAGCGATTACTGCTGCTCCATTTGAGGTGTGGAACTCATCGTTTGGATTTCCATTGAAGTTTCCACAAAGTCCACATGTTTTTCCTCTGAAAAACATTTAAATGATCATATTTGTGCATTTATTTGATGTAGTAAAAAGTATGCAAGAAATACAAAACAAAAACATCAAAAAACCCTAAAAAAGGTTAAAACCAGTAAATTACACCAAAAACTTAAATTTAAAACACACAAAAAGCATAAAGAGAGCAAAAACATTTAAATAAATTACAAAAAAATAAAACCATTTGTTAGAATTATCAATAAACAATCATAATGACTCTAAAATATGCATCCAAGATAAGAATAATCATTTGTCAGACTCAACAGTTCCTTTGACCTAACACTCAGTTGTGAAAATAATCCAAGTTGAACTGTAGTGAACAGTTGTTACCTGTAATTTGGAGGTACAGTAATAGACACTGTGCTGCTTCCATCGTACATGACACTCAGACCAAAACCAGTTCTGACAAATGTTTGATATCCATTTCTATAAACAGAGATGCTTCCATTCAGGACAACTGGCAAATTTCTTGTTATGCCATTCACCTATAGAAAAGTTAAATATTTTATTCTCAGGTGTAGACTGATTTCAATGAAGATTGTAAAAACCTGACTAATAAAGACACCGTAACCAAAAGATGAATAATATTTGACTAATCTAAAAAAAAGTTTAAAATATCTTCTGGCACTGTCTCTTTTGATACAAAATAACTCACCTCTACCAAACCTCTGCCGTCTCTGGACATATGCACTTGATAGTCCAAGATATTAACAAAAACTTCAGATGTGATAGAAACTGGCAGCCCAAACCATGGCTCATTTTTAGCTTCAACGGAAAAGTGATGAAGCTCATGAGTGCCATTACAAACTGTTGCCAGAACATAACGACAGGTTCCTTGGAAGTCAAAGGCTTTGCCATCAAAGGTAAGGTAGTGAGGGTCTCCAGAGGCTGAGCAGGTGCCATGAGGGTTGGGATGGCAGCCAAGCTCACCATTCATCACTCGGCAGGATTCATGTGGCTCACAGCTGTGATGGCTGCAAATCATGGAGCCAAAACTGCATCTGCATTGCCTCCCACAGTCCTCGTCCAGTATCACAGTCTCTCCTGAGCGGTAGTACCGACCTTCAAAGCTGCAGCCACATTCAGAATGAGGGACACAGACCCCACCACTAAGGACATAACCTGAGTTACAGACACAGCTCTCCTGATCAGGGAGAGGGCAGTTGTGGGTGGAATTGGGGTTGACACAGCTGGCTGGACATCCTGTACCTTGGGGCTCAAAATGACTGTTTGCTGGACAGGGGATTTCTAAACAAAAGAAAACATGACACTTAAATATATCTGTCTTGATATATTTTTTTGAGTACTATTTAAGTGCATTTTTGAAAAGTTGATAGACTTTACCACAGAAGCCAGGACTCCTCCAGGTTTGTGGCTGAATTCCATTTTGTTGACATTCACTTGCATACACATGTAGGGCTTGACAAAGAATGGTTTGGTATCCTCCACCTGCACACAGATCATACACACAGCTCTCCACAAATGCCTGTGGAGGGAGTTGTTGGTGGCATGCAGCAAAGGGTCCAGAACTGCTCTGAAGAATACCACAGTGGGCAGTATCATGGTATAACGTTGTCTGGGCATCTGTGCAGGCAGCACAGTCCTGACCGCCACACTCTGCCTCACAATCAGGATCATCATCATCAGATGTTTTCCAGCTGTTGGCAAATGCCACATCAGAACTCACAACCTGGCCTTCACGGGTTTGAAAGTCATCTTCAGGGCGATTGTTGAAGTTTCCGCAGAGACCACAAGTTGAATTCTGGTAAGAATAGGGCACACTGATCCTGACATAGGAATTAGTGTCATAAGACACCATCAAGCCAAAGTCTGTGCTGACAATCACAGAGAAACCCGACTCATACACCTGAACAGAACCATTTCTCAGGGAAAATGGAGTTGCTGCAAAAATTCCATTAACCTGTAATCACAAGAACATACACAGTCTGAAAAATATAATCAGAGCAAAAAAATCTGAATACATGGTAATAAAGATGATCCTGCTGACCTTAGCCTCACCAGGATGTCCTTTAACAAGCTCAATGGTTTCATTATAGACAAAAACTTTAACCAGTCGTGTCCAGGAAACTCGAGTGCTGCCGCGATGCTCGTTCTTGCCCTCTACTCTATAGTAGGGTAGGCCATTCTGACACTGTTCTGAGAGCACATAAGTGCATGTGCCCTGAAAGTGAAACACCTTGTTATCAAATGTGTAGTAATGTGGATCTCCACTGATGGTGCAGGTGCGTCTCGGCATTGACTGGCAGGAGTACTGAAAGGAAGTTGGTCGGCAGATTTGGGAGAAGGAGCAGGGCTGGTTGGAACACTGAAGTCCTGCTCTGGTGCATGTGCACTTCTGTGCACAGGTGCTGCCACTCCAGAACGAATCTCCCAGTTGTACAGGTTCACCTTTAAAAAAAAAAAAGAACTGTACATCTGAAGCTTTTATTTAAGCTTTCAAACACATGAGCACACCTTTTTATTAAAGACGTTTTTTAACCCTTGAAGAGCATCTTATTCGGGTCTTACCATTGAAAGTGCAGTGTGGTTGACCGTGATCCACACGGAAAGCCCAGCGACCAGGTACATTGACGTTACTATCGAGGCTGAAAACTGAGCTGTTGCCAGTTGCATTACTGGAGAAGGATCCAGGGATGGTATAGTGGTTAATGGAACTGACTGTGTCATATCCAGCCTGAAAATTACATATCATGAACACAAGAGATTTTATATTACCTATTTCGTACTTTGTAGCATTTACTTTAATTTAAAAGGGGCTGTTATTATGTTTTAAAGTACTGAATTAATTTTAATTGCTCTGACCTGAACAGATCTTGACGTGGCTGCTATTGACCCATAATTCATCAGTACAAATGAGTACTGGCCATTAGTTGTCAAGACTACCTGAAATGTTGTCATCTGTAACAAAGAGGGTTTTATTCAATGAATACAAGTAAAAACGATTCTTAAGCTGTATTATTTAATTACAGATATGAAATATATTTTCAGCAGTTAAAACAGAATCACTTACTGTTCCACTGGTTGGATAATAGGCCACCTCATGCCAAGTTGCTATAAAGATCCAACTGGCATTAAAGTTCAGTTCTGGGAAGTATGCATTGATGTCCTGTGTAACTTGTTGGAGAAGAGGGCCGCTGGTGTGTTGATCGTAGTAAATATCACCAGTTTCTCTGTTGTCCAAATCTGTCCAGAAGGGAGCGATGATGTCCCTGGTTCCATGAATTGGAAAACGTAGAGGAACATAATAGTCCCATGATTCTTCAAAAGTCAGATGTCCATTGTGGTTTACCTAGAAAAAAAAATATCACCAAAAAGAGTGTACGTGTATAACTTTTATTTAAAGCATTTATTTTTCTACCATTATTTGATTAAATATTACCTTTTTATACAGGGCTTTGTTCACAAAAATTTGGAATAAATTGAACACTCCTTTGTTAAAAATACTGTCTTACATTCAAATTTATACCAAGTTTATTCAATGAAAAATGAAGATTGAAAAGACGAATACTTTTCATCTGTCAATTTGTCCATTGATTAATCTGCTTCCATGTGTTTCATTCTTTCAACTTTTACACGACTCAATTAATGTGAGTGAAAAAATGGTAAACATACATAGATCTGATTTTTAGAACTTTCAAAGTAATCAAAGGAGTGTAGCAGTGGTATTCGAGGAGAACTTCCATCATCTGAGCGAGAGCTTGTTGTTCCATTAATTGGGTAGAGCGGTCCTATAGAAGAAAACAAACAAAAAGTTTTTGTCTTCATGAACATTGTGAGATTATGATACTGTAGCATCTTGCAAGCTTTAACCTATGATTTATTACTGGTTGTCTTAGCTGCTTGCCAAAAGGTTCAAAAGCATTTATACATTTGGTGACAAATTTAGAGCTTGTTCTTAATCAGTATTGCATTTAAATCACCAGTCTGTGGTAAAATTTCTAAAACAATTTTTTATTTTTCAAAAAATTGATTCCTGTCTTTGAACATCTAATGTGTAGCTACACACTTATTAAAAAAATGTTGTGCAGCATGAGCTGCAGCTGACAACTTCTCTTTAATATTTATTCCAATTGTTGGTGGACTATAATTAGAGCTGGTTGTTCTGTGGTAAAACATACTTTACATCCTTAAGCAATTTACTAGCTGATTTAATAAAATTGTTGGACTGAACAGGATGCATAAATAATAATCTGAAAAGAGGTAAAATTTTTGTTTACCTGAACTCTCTGGATTCACTCCATCTAAGGAAACACAAACTCACAATTAGACAAAATTCAAGCAATAAACTCCCAAGACAAAAATCAGCTGCTGGTTCCAATGAAAAGTTTGATCTAAAATGTGTATTTTTTCAAAATTAATAAAATATTGCATAATTTTTGTGATCTACCATTTTGTATGGTATAAACTGTTTTTAAAAATGATTTATTGAGGAACAAAGGTAACTTCCAGTTAGATTTTTAAAAACTTTTAGTGGTGACCAGGCAGTGGTGATGTTACTCTCACTGCAGAGTCGAGGAAAACTGAGTTATTACCATTTTTTTCTTAGTGGCAAATAACTGTAGGGTCTGTTTCACAATGTTTAGTTATGCACCACTCAATCCCTGAATTCATGTGTTCAAGTCATTTATATGGCAACAGGTGTATAAATCACCAATGTGGCTCACAAAATAATATTTTGGCTTGTGAGTGATTTTTCTAAATCTAAAAATATGTCTTTTTATTGTATGTTTCTGCTTTATTATTCTGTAGGTATTTAGATTATAAGAATTTTGAAATACCTGTCTTACATTTCAACACACAAGATTTCTCAACCACAATTAGTATTTCCTTAGTTCTTTTCTAAGTTTGTTTAGTTTATAAGGCCTCTCCACAAATTTGGTCTGAATAAATGATAAAAATAGAACATTAACTTTTTCATTGGGACAAAAATAGCTCGCAGCAGAAGGAAAAAATATAAAACTAGAAAAGCACTCTGAGAGCACAGACCTCCACCAAGCAGCTTTGTTCCCCCCATGTTGTGATCTACACCAAAAATAAAAAATTATCGGATCCAGACAATGATCCGGATCACCGCCAAAATCTAATTGATTGGTCCTTGTGCCATTTCTGACCTATCCTGAAAATTAAAGAACAACAATAAAAACATAACCTCTGCCCCTTAGTGGTGGCAGCGGTATAATAAAATGAAAAAAGTTTCTGTCTGGATTGAATAAAGGGTTGTTTTCACTGAACTCCCTTATTTGTGTTTTTTTATGAGCAGAGAAAGGCCATGAGAACAATCAGAAGCCCTGAGCAGCACAAAGATTTTATACATGACACTTAGCATGAAAAATACAAATTCAAAAAGACCTTTGGCTACAACTTTTGTAGTAATTCCCTATTGTTATTGACATCATTTCTTGAAGGCTTCTGGTAGTTCCACATAACACATCTGTAAACCTATTGTATCACGTTACATCTGACTCTCAGACCCAGACCAATACAAGAAACAATATAATGTTTATAAATATACTACTACTACTACTACTACTGTCATTTAGCAGACGCTTTTATCCAAAGCAACTTACATTGAGAGAACATACAAGCAAGAATTCAAAGAGAAGGAAAAAAATATAAGGAGGCGGACTGTTTGGAGTCCAGTTTAATTCCGACGCTGATACATCAAGTGTATCAATTTTTTTTTTTTTTTTTTTTTT
>SSNP01000331.1:192854-213749 GCA_006937955.1 Pachypanchax playfairii
TCTAGACATCTCCATTTTACATGACTGTCAACGTTTCTTTTGAAGATCCTGAAATACAATTTGGTCTGGTTTGTGAAGTTGATTGGGATGGTCAGGAATCCACCCTTCCTTGGAATCAAGATGGCCTCAATAGTGTAATGTAATGTATTGTACTTTTTCTAATCATATGTTATCTCTACTTAAAGGGACTTAAGGCAAGATTTGTGAAAAACTACACATGCATTTCCAGTTTATTCAATGCTAATGGGTCATGAAGCATTAAAAACCCAAAATAACGAGGCCATCCGCATATATGTCTGTTGCCTTGGAAACGCTGTGTGCTATATAATGCGCTGCAGATCGACGTCCGAATTTCCCGCGCAGTTGTAGGGATGTGACGTAAATTGACGCTGCATGCGCGTTGCCGACAGCTCTTGAACAGGAAGTACATGGCCACCGTGGACTTGGATTCAAACACTGAAGGTATACTTATGGATGTTTCTGCAGCCATCAAACGACCTGCATCCACTCTCACCCCCCAAAAAAGTGGCACCACGAAGAAAAAAAAGACTTTATCAGCGGCATCTCGTGAGTCTAAAAAAAAATATGACCGAAGCCGGGCAGGCACCCGCATAAATATTGGATATGCGTTCGGTTCATGGAGGGAACTTCAGCTGCATTTGGGAGTGAAAACGGATGCTGACATGGCTCATTTCCTTGTGACCAGGTGAGAAAACATTATCGTGTTTAGAGCCTGATACAGTATGAAAATGATGAGATCAAATCAAATAACAGAGTGGAGAGACCTGACGTGAAGTATGTTAGCCTCCCCGGTGCAGTGCTGTGAAGACGAACAGTCTGTGAAGTGTCTGTGCGCGCTCCCGTGCCGGCTTGGCTGGTGGCTGCAGTTAGCCACAGCGCCTGTCGCGGCAGCACTGAGTCAGATTTTGTAAAGCTGCCTTAAGTTCCTTTAAGTCATTTTACAGTTTGTTACATTTTTTTCAGTCCCACCAAACTTGGGAAAAATGATAAATGAATGTTACATTATTATTTTTTACTGTTTTATTCTGACAGCCTCCCAAAAACAAAGCATAAAAGGAAGCACTTAAAATTCAGAACCTAAAGATAGTTATCAGTTTGTATTTATTAATCAATTATCTGTTCTTTGTTAATACCTTTTGTTCATTTTTATTCTGATAATTTGATATAAATAGCATATTTATTTGTTTATAAATAATAGTATTTATCAATGAATGATGGACCTGCCACTTCAAACAGTTTCCCTAAATCACTAACCCAGTGTGAAAAGGACAAATCGGTGTAATTCAGTATGTCATTACTGTCTTTCTAGAACCAAAAGTAATGAATGTTGAACTATAAATGGAGTTAGTAAATAAGACAGTAAGGGTGTATCAAGAGAATTGTACTCTGAATACATTTTGTAGAACAATGTGAGGAGGAGGATGAGAGCATTCCCAGGCTATGACTGGACTTCACTGAGAAGGAGTGGCAAGCATTATAACAGAGTATACGTTATGCCGCTGCCTGAAAAATTTGCTCTGTAAACTGGGCTGTTACGTTGTTTTGAAGAGGCTGAACAGATTGATAAGGATGGCTGGGTCTATTTTTGGGACTGATCTAAAGTCTCTTGAGTTGATTGTCCATTGGAGGATGGTTCGGAAAATGAAAATCATCATGGAAAGCCCTCATCATCATCTTCTCAATACAGTAACTCAACAACAGAGTGTCTTCAGTCAGAAGCTTCTTCAGATCCGCTGCAGCACAGACCGCTACAGGATATCCTTCTTGCCCACAGCTAGAACCCTCTACAATAGCTCCCTAAACAAGAACTGAGCTACAACAACACTTAATTTTCCTTTGGGCATTAAAAAAGTATTTTTGATTGATTGATTGATTGATTGATTGATTGATTGATTGATTGATTGATTGATTGATTGATTGATTGATTGATTGATTGATTGATTGATTGATTGATTGATTGATTTTCAAGGGTGTGTAGCAAGAAAATGAGCATTTCTCTACATTGATTGTACCTGGCTAACTTACATGTATTCAAGCAAATGAAAATGAAAACATAAGTTCTGTGACTTCTGTTACTGACAGCACTGTCTCAGGTGTATGCCAAGCACTGCTGCAGTAGAGGCATGATGTGACAATGCTTCATCAAACTCCAGCTCTAGGCCTAATACTTTGTGAACATCAGGGACATTTCCAACCCAGTGAATCATTATGTTCACAAGTCTGAAAGAGACCCAGAAAGGTCCAAAGAAGCAGAAAACTGGCATTGATCCAGATTGGAAGAAATACTTTTCCTGGATGATAGGCATTGATAACAAAACTGGTACAAACTAAGCCTTTTGCTATTGAATGATATTTCAATTTTTTCCTTAATTTTCCAATGAAATTTGAGTGTTATTGATAGAATCACTGCGAAATTATCTTTATTAAAATGATTATTTCAACCATCTTGGTTGTATAACAACTTGCATGTGGACCAAGTCTACACTAAAAATAATAATCAAACAATAAAACATTTTACAGGAGTTACAACAACATTTTAAACTTCAGGTTAAAGACTTATAAAACTGCAATAGTAATACAACACTTGATAAAAAGTATTTTTATATTAAGGACTTTGGTGCAGTGTTTGCTGAGAACATTGCCCTCCCAGACAGGGAGGAATCAATGTGTTTGTTGATGTTCCTTGCGTCGTCATCATTAAAGCCAGTCTCCACAGGCATGTGAAATCCATCATGCACCATGCACCTTGGCCATAGCTACCACTGCCACTGCCCAAGTAGCAGATGAAACTGGTGGAATAGAGAGATGTCTGAAGAGGAGGTGGTGAGGGAAAATGTGGTCTTGGCAGGTTTGCTGGAAAAGGACTACATCCACCTTACTACCAGCCAGGTTTTGACAAAGGTTTTGTCTCCTGAAAATGTTTTACCTTTCATCTAAAAGACTTCTTCAGTTCTGATCATGGGTTGGGAGTTTCAGGCTTGTGATCATCATATAAATGGGCTCGTAAAGTCACAAGTGTTTCTGACACACCCTACCCTCCCACGTATCATTACCTGTGACTTGTTATGTGAGGTTATGCGAGGTACTGTAATCAGCTGTTTCACCTACTTAATTGTTTTTAAAGTGCTTTGGAAGTTGAGACAATGCCGCATTGTAAGTGTTAGATAAGTGGAACCTGAGACCACCTCCTCTGTTTAATGGAGGTTTTTCCTGTTTAACATACTATGTGGCTTCCTTAATTCAACTTTCACAACTTCTGTCCTCTCTGTCAAAAATGTGGGCCTCACTTTCTTCAAAAGAGTGTTTTTTTATCTTTAAGGTGTAGGTGTAGGTGTACCACTGAGTGAAGACCTGGCTGTCGTGTGTTGTGTCATGTGTCTATGGAGAGGTTGTTTAGTTTCCTCTCTGTAAAGGTCTGAACACTTCTCATTGGACAGGATTGCACACACCACATCCCTCAGTTGGGTATTTTATCTTTAGGTTGAACTAGTTTTTGTGGTGTGTTTTGAAAATTCCTTCACTGATTTGATGGAAGCCCAGTTAGGGTATTCACAGGTTTGAAGAGCTTTTTTGTGTTTCTGTCCTAGTGGGGACATGTTGAGCTTCATGTTGTAGTGTTATGATGACAGAACGTTTGTGTTCCAGTGAGTCAAAGAGGAAATACTGGTTTGCGTGTGTAGGTTTTCTGTAAACTTTGATGTTAAGGACTCTATTGTCCTCCATTTGCACCAAGAAGTCCAAGAAAGGCAGCTTGTTGTCCTTAGCATCCTCTTTGGTGAACTTGATGTTGTCATCTACTGAGTTCTGTGAAGGGATCTACATCTTGGATTTGGATTTGGATTTGGACCCAAGCATCATCCACATATCTGAACCAGTGGCTTGGTGTTTTTTTGCCTTATTCAGAATTATCTTTTTCTTATTTTTTGAGAAGCTCAGAGAGGAGATTCTCCACACACACACACACACACACACACACACACACACACACACACACACACACACACACAAACACACACACACACACACACAAGTGTGTTTTGGTATCCTTATGGGGACCGTCCATTGACTTCCATTGATTTTAGTAACTAGATTTATACCTAACCCAAACCCTTTTACTAACCTTAACCATTACTGATCTATAACTAACCCTAAGACTAACTAAAACTCTATTCACACCATACCTATAAACCTAACCCCTAACCCTAAAAAGGGGAGTCCCCCTCATGGGGACCAGGTTTCGGTCCCCACAAGAACCCTCGGACCCCAGAAAGATAGTAAAAGTCAGGAAACGGGTCCCCAGGAGGTCAGAAATACAACCCCCCCCCCCCCACACACACACACACACACACACTAAATCTGGAGCAACAACATAAAGAGTTTCCCACGTCAGATAAAAAAAGAACTTGTTTAATTACTTGGCTATAGCAAAGAATCATATTTGGGTGCCACCTGATTTGCTTGTTTATCCATTTGTTCATGAAAGTTTCTCTTTACTGTTTTTAAAGGTGGGATATGGAACTTGGAACAGAATAACACAGCACAAAGCCTTCAGCCAACTGGGTGCCAGGCTCATTAATCCCCCCGCGTGCGCGCGATGCTGAGGTTGACTAATAGTCCTCAACAAACCCACTTGCATCCCCGATCCGAACCAGGACAATAAAATATCATGGGTTCAGCACACTAATCATGCTCTCCAGCCACGCTGATCATACATAAAAAGTAGCTTCTAACTGTTTGTAGCTCAGTCATCGATTCAGTCCATGGCAAAGAGCTCATAGTTGTCCCGCGGCTCTTCTCGAGGAAACCAAAACTTCCTGCAGTCAGTCTTAAGATCCTCTGTCCCCCTCACACACCATCTTGCACGCCTCACTTATCCAATAACATTTTAAAAAGTAATAAAATCCTCCGTGGTGTGTCTTCCAGTCGAAAAAGTGGCCTGAAGAGTTTATCCACTTCAGCAACATGTAGCTATGTATTAGCTAATGGCTAATGAAAACATTCCCACACAGAACTTGCTCGTCACATGGGAAACCCCAGAGGAATCCCTATGGCAAGCAAATAAGGTATATAATCACCACATATCACCGGGGCTTCCAGTTGCTTGACCTGCAGACTCTACAGCACCAGCCTCACTGTGCTGGATTATTTACGGTATTAGGCACCTCAAAGTGGTACCCGCTGCTCTGCCAGCTATTGGATGGTTGATGTAAACAAAATGTCAACGTCATGTCCATCAAAATTAATATTTTACTTCAAATATAATTTTAAAGAAAATACTGTATTTTCTTTCTACAACCCTCTAAACACCCCATGGAGGCATTATTTTGTTATAAATATTAGGGATGTCCCGATCAAGATTTTTTGCTCTCGAGTCTGAGTCTGAGTCATTTGATTTGGACTATCTGCTGATACCGAGTCACAATACAATCTATAATACATTAAAAAATGAATAAAAAGGAGCAAATAAAAAGATCCAGGATGTTCCTTATGTTGTATTAAATTCACCCTATTTAAATTTTAGCTCCAGGGACAGGACAGCTAGCAGTCCTGGGACTGGGACAGCTGGTTGCAGCCACTCCAGCGCGTCCTGGGGTTTCCCCAGGACTTTTTCACGGTTGGGAGTCATGAAGTTGTTACTTGTGTGTAAAAACGAACATAACGAGAGCGCATTTCTGTGCTATGAGCATGCAGACAGTCCGAACGCACACAAACTGGTGGACGGACATTATGTTTTTAAATAAAACCTTATGTAATTAAATACGCTTATCAGAATGGCAGACACTGCAGAAAGAGTGACATGATCATGGGCTGTCTTTTGCATGCAGTAAGTGATCACCTCCACTTCATTAACGAGTTTAAGATAATATCATAGGGATTTAATATGACTATAAACTAACACCGGGACTCATGCTAACGTGGCTAGCAAAGCTAGTGGAGCTAACGTGGCAACATTCTCAATACAACATCATCCAATGAGCCAATTACAAAAAGCTTACCTCGAGGAAAATATATGCATCAAGTTCTCATCTTCTCCACTGTTGTGTAGACTACAGGACTGTTAACATTCACATTTTCACACACGTTGCGGTCGGTCGTCATGGAAACGCGTCCCCTCTTAAAATGGCAGCTGCAGGTTGCGAGACTGTCCCGGATACTGACGTCAAACGAAAAGGTGTATAGATGCGTTAAAAAGTAATGAGAATATATATATAAATATTAGGGGTGTCAAATTATCGCGTTAGTTGCGATTAATTAATTACAGCCATATTTGGTGCGTTATATTCCTTAATCGCATTAATCTCATTTTTAATCTATGTTTACAGTTTCTGCTTTTGAGTTGCTTTTAAATAAAAGCCTTTTTTAGTATTTCGGCTTCTTGTGCTGGAGTTGTACAAGGGGATTAATCCAGTGCTTAATTTGTAAATCAAAACTTACTATGAGACCAGAATTCACTGACTGATACCGGAACGCACACATAGACATGTTTGAACGCACACACGTACACAACCGTCGGACCAGACCGAGCGCACAGCGGGTGTAAATTGTCCAGCAGGGCTAGAGAAAGTGATGATAAACCCAGAAGAAGTAAGTTATACTGTCTTATTGGTATTTTGATGCCGCTGTTATTTAACCTAACTGTCGCCGTTAACGGATCCTAGCAAACAGTTACCGGAACATACCCTTTCAAAATAAGACAGTTCCCGGATCTTGTTCCAGCTCAAATTAAGCCCTGGATTAATCACTCTTAGGTGGACATCTATTGGTTGCTGATTGACTTCCAGTGACGGCAAGATGAACAAAAGCTGTTAGTTGCAGAGCGGAGAAGTGACAATGGAGGAGCATATGAGAGTTGTCTGTCCCATGAATGGAAAATTTGCTTTTCAAAAACGTCCCGACGGAACCATGGATAACAATAGTGTTTTTCTTAGCTATTATTAAATGAGATTAAAAATAAGATTATTTAGATTAATTAATGACTGCTCAAAATTAATTAATCTCATCCGAATTTTAATCTCACGACAGCACTAATAAATATATGTCCGAGTCCTGATTGGGAGGTAACGTCCGATTCCGATCACGTCTGAAAATACGTGATCGAGCCCAATTTCTGATCATGTGATCGGATCTGGACATCCCTAATAAATATTGCTTTTTATGAAAATATTCCATATACCACCTTTAATATCTGGGCTCTATTTGAATAAAGTGACACAGACTTCAAAAATAAATTAAATATGAGAATTTGTTTTTTATATGTAGCCTTTAGCCTTTTTTGATCAGAACTGATTGTCACAATTCGACAAAAATATTAATAAGACCAGGACTCAGTAAGTAAAGAAATTTGAAAAAATAGTTAAAATAAATCAGCATGAAAGGATTAATTAAAATAGAAAAGTAAGCTAGAAAAAAAAGATTATTTAATTCTTTTTCAGTTGCACTTTGTTTTCTGACTTTTTATTTTGGGTCAAATGAGATTTGTTTGATTCCCATTGTTTGCTTATAATAAATTTTTTTTAATCTTTGTTTCAAAGGACCAATTACATTCCGTCCTCAGATCAAAGGAGTCTAATTGGAATCTGTTCAAGTGCAGACTATTATTTTTTTATAATGAATGCGGATCACGAAAAACGTTTGCTGTGCACACCTTTTATTGTAATTAAGAGATGAGCAACACATTTTGTCTCAGTTTCGATAGAATAGTAAACATGCAGAACCAGGTTGCACTTCAAAGACAAGAACATATTTGTCAGATTACATCTGAACCGTAACCAGTCATTGTTCCAACTAGTTTATTACAAACCGTGACTAATTTGTCAATGTTAAATGCCACACCAACACTTTCAAGAGTGATATGAGGTGATGAAGTGTTGATGACACAGTTGGCAGACTGGCTTGAGTAACAAACTAACCTGGGCTCTGCACACAAAGTGGGTGTTTTTTGGGAATTTTGTTGTAATTTTATTAAGTTTCTGTACAGTTTTTATAAATTTCCACCAGTGCATGCTGAGTAGTTTGCCCTCACATTAACTATCCAAAGCTGCAACTAACTCTACTGATTATCTACTGACCTATTAGCACATTGAGAAACAGCTTGTTGTTGCTAAAATACTATTAGAAGTGTTTAAATGTGTTTTCAAATTGTGTGCAGTGCCTACAGAGACAATATAAATTAATTTTCAGGTAATGTGTCAGTCATATGTTGCAATTACTTTTTCAAGGAGACTTTTTCTACCTGGATGATTCAAAGATCAGTGTCCGGTACTGAACAAAAAGCAGAGAATTGAGAGGATTCCAGGATTATAATGATCATCATTATGAAAAGAATATTATTATTCAGTAATTAAATTAAAATAATTAACTTAAGATAATAAGATAAGAAATCCTTTATTTGTCCCACAATGGGGAAATTCCATTGTTGCAACACTCATTTTAGGTCAGAACACAGAAGGTTTAAAAAATGAATAAAGATGTGCATGCATTAATTTAAAATATGTACTATATGGATGGTAATTTAAGTGTCCGTTTTGTGTATTGCACATGGGATTATTGAAATGTTTATTGTAAAGTCTAACAGCAGCAGGAAGGAAAGATCTGCGAAACCTCTCCTTCACACAGCTAGGGTGGATCAGTCTCTCACTAAAGCTGCATCTCTAAATCTGACAGTCTCCTGCAGGGGGTGGGACTCGTGGTCCAGCATTGACCTGAGTTTGGCCAGAACCCTCCTGTCCCCTATCTCCGGAACCGAGTCTAGAGGACAGCCCTGGACTGAGCTGGATTTCCTGATGATCTTGTCCAGCTTCTTCCTCTCCCTCTTCGTGATGCTGCTGCTCCAGCAGACCACACCGTACAGGACCGCTGATGCCACCACAGTCATAAGGTCCTCAGGAGTGGCCCTCCTACTGCAAAAGACCTGAGCCTCCTCAGGAGGTAGAGACGACTCTGGCCCCTTCTGTACAGTGTAACCCTCCTGTTATGTTACAGGTCAAATTGACCCATTTTAAAGTTTGAAGATCTGAGAAAAATAAAAGTACTTTTTCATTCTATAACTTCTTCTTATTGTCTTAATTAGTGTAATCAACATACAGTATAACATGAAAATGGTTTATCTCACATATTTTACAACCACCCCCTGAATGTTTAGATCACATAGATTCTGTTTGGGTCAATTTGACCCAGCAGTTAAACTGGAGGTAAAGGGGTGTCACAAATGTCAAATTATTTCTATGCAACAGTGAGACATATTTCACCCCAAATCTCTTATACACACACGCACACACAGGTTATGACTTTTGATGGGAAACGTTTATGTTCTCAAAGAAAAACTCTGCACACATTCTGCATGGAAGTCTTACTAACATTACACTCTGTCAAGCAGGCCTTTATAAAACGAGCAGCTGAAGCAAAGGGATGACAGTCCAGGAGGCTTTGGAAATCATCATGGGGATGGCTAGTCTGATGTCACAACACCACTTCCAGGTGCTGCTAACTGGAGCTCTAAATATAAACAATTACAGTAGACAAGGAACTGGTCACTTTTTTTATCTCGTGTGTTTGTGTGCTGACTAACTGGATCATGACACTGAAATAGAGGAGGATGTGTCTGAAGATGAGGACTATGTTGGGCTAAATTCTGATTCTAATGATTCTGATTTTTGACAAGATGAGGGAATTGCTATTCCTATTCCTCTAAGCAAGACATTCAATAAAAGAAAATAGTGACTATCCATCTATCCATTCATTTTCTGAACCTGCTTCTTCCTGTTCAGATTCGCAGGGAGTTGATGCCTATCTACAGTTGTCACGGGGCGAGAGGTGAGGGATACCCTGGACAGGTCGCCAGTCCATCACAGGGCATCCCCAAATACAGTGGGGCAAAAAAGTATTTAGTCAGCCACCAATTGTGTAAGTTCTCCCACTTAAAAAGATCAGAGAGGCCTGTAATTTCATCATAGGTATACCTCAACTATGAGAGACAAAATGAGGAAAAAAATCCAGAAAATCACATTGTCTGATTTTTAAAGAATTTATTTGCAAATTATGGTGGAAAATAAGTATTTGGTCACCTACAAACAAGTAAGATTTCTGGCTTTCACAGACCTGTAACTTCTTTAAGAGGCTCCTTGGTCCTCCACTCGTTACCTGTATTAATGGCACCTGTGTGAACTCGTTATCAGTATAAAAGACACCTGTCCACAACCTCAAACAGTCACGCTCCAAACTCCACTATGGCCAAGACCAAAGAGCTGTCAAAGGACACCAGAAACAAAATTGTAGACCTTCACCAGGCTGGGAAGACTGAATCTGCAATAGGTAAGCAGCTTGGTGTGAAGAAATCAACTGTGGGAGCAATTATTAGAAAATGGAAGACATACAAGACCACTGATAATCTCCCTCGATCTGGGGCTCCACGCAAGATCTCACCCCGTGGGGTCAAAATGATCACAAGAACGGTGAGCAAAAATCCCAGAACCACACGGAGGGACCTAGTGAATGACCTGCAGAGAGCTGGGACCAAAGTAACAAAGGCTACCATCAGTAACACACTACGCCGCCAGGGACTCAAATCCTGCAGTGCCAGACGTGTCCCCCTGCTGAAGCCAGGACACGTCCAGGCCCGTCTGTGGTTTGCTAGAGAGCATTTGGATGATCCAGAAGAGGATTGGGAGAACATCATATGGTCAGATGAAACCAAAATAGAACTTTTTGGTAGAAACTCAACTTGTCGTGTTTGGAGGGGAAAGAATGCTGAGTTGGATCCAAAGAACACCATACCTACTGTAAAGCATGGGGGTGGAAACATCATGCTTTGGGGCTGTTTTTCTGCAAGGGGACCAGGACGACTGATCCGTGTAAAGGAAAGAATGAATGGGGCCATGTATCGTAAGATTTTGAGTGAAAACCTCCTTCCATCAGCAAGGGCATTGAAAATGAGACGTGGCTGGGTCTTTCAGCATGACAATGATCCCAAACACACCGCCCGGGCAACGAAGGAGTGGCTTCGTAAGAAGCATTTCAAGGTCCTGGAGTGGCCTAGCCAGTCTCCAGATCTCAACCCCATAGAAAATCTCTGGAGGGAGTTGAAAGTCCGTGTTGCCCAGCGTCAGCCCCAAAACATCACTGCTCTAGAGGAGATCTGCATGGAGGAATGGGCCAAAATACCAGCAACAGTGTGTGAAAACCTTGTGAAGACTTACAGAAAACGTTTGACCTCTGTCATTGCCAACAAAGGCTATATAACAAAGTATTGAGATTAACTTTTGTTATTGACCAAATACTTATTTTCCACCATAATTTGCAAATAAATTCTTTAAAAATCAGACAATGTGATTTTCTGGATTTTTTTTCCTCATTTTGTCTCTCATAGTTGAGGTATACCTATGATGAAAATTACAGGCCTCTCTGATCTTTTTAAGTGGGAGAACTTACACAATTGGTGGCTGACTAAATACTTTTTTGCCCCACTGTATGTGTCAGACAAAACTGTCTGCAGAAAAAGTAAGGACAGCGCCAGGGTCCAATAGGATGGCAAGTTTCAAGTTTATTTATTTATAAAGCACCAGTTCATGACAAAGTCATTTCAAGGCACTTCACAGAAAAATCAACCAATTAATAATAAAACATTTTCTATCTGAGGAACCAGCCGATTGGGCTGAATTGTTATTTCAGCACAATCCCCCATCCTGAGCAGCACGATTGGCGACAGTGGAAAGGAACGACTCCCTTTTAACAGGAAGAAACCTCTAGCAGAACCCGACTCAGGATGGGCGGCCTTCTGCCTTAGCCGACTGGGGTCTGAGCTGACAGGAAAGAGACACAGACAAACACCAATGGATTTTGGCCAGTCGTCATGTCTATAGAAAGATAAACAGAGAAACAGTTAATGGCAGCAGTAACAATCAAAAGCAATAACAATTTGATGGCTCTAGTGAGAATATTTCATCCTTTGTTTATGTGAGATACACCCTCCTCAGAGGTAGCCAGAGTAAAGAAAGACAGCAGAGTGAAGAAATGTGGTCAGTATGTCCCCCGGCAGTCTAAACCTATAGCAGCATAACTAAAGGGAAAGCTCAGGAGAACCCAAGCTAACCCTGACTATAGGATTGTGTAAAAAGGAAAGTTTTAAGTCTATTCTTAAAGCTACACAAGGTTTCTGCCTCACGGATAAAAAGTGGAAGCTGGTTCCACAGGAGAGGAGCCTGATAACTAAAAGCTCTTCCTCCCATTCTACTTTTAGAAACTCTAGGAACTACAAGCAGACCTGCAGTCTGAGAGCGAAGTGCTCTGTTAGGAGCATATGGAACAATAAGATCTTTAATATAAGCTGGAGCTTGGTCGTTCAAGGCCTTATACGTCAAAAGTAAAACCTTAAACTTTATTCTAGATTTTACAAGGAGCCAATGAAGTGATGCTAAAACAGGAGAAATATGATCTCTCCTAACTCTCATCAGAACTCTGGCAGCAGCCTTTTGAATCAGCTGGAGGCCTTTAACAGAACTATTAGAACGCCCTGATAATAAAGAATTACAGTAATCAAGTCTAAAATTAATAAATGCATGAACTAATGTTTCTGCATCACTTTGATTCAAAATGCTCCTAATTTTAGCAACATTACGCAGGTGGAAGTAGGCCGTCCTGGTAACATGTTTTATATGAGAACTAAAGGACATGTCCTGTCAAAGATAACACCCAGGTTCTTTACCTTCTTGTTGGAGGCCAAATTAATGCCATCCAACGTTGATGACTGACTACACAACTTGTTCCTAAGATTCTCGGGCCCAAAAGTCACAACCTCTCTCTTGTCTGGATTGGTGATGAGTCATGTGACAGACAGCAAGTCAGCTTTTGAGCTGGTCATGCCAGATTCAATACAGAAATTTATTCTGGAAATGACTAATCCAGAAGGGAGGCATGTTTTGGGAGAGAAGTGGACGGAACTGGACAAAACACATTTAGATGCGTATTTGGGGCTCCTTATCCTGGCTGGGGTTCATAAGTCGAAGGATGAATTGAAAGCCAGTCTTTGGGATGCAGAGACAGGCAGGGCTATTTTAGCCACAATGTCTCTGGGGAGTTTTCACATTTTCTCCTGAGTAATTGGAAGGGGTGGTAGATGGTAGACAACCCAGACCCCAATATAACAGTGGATGAAAGGCTGGTGGCATTCAGAGATCGCTGCCCATTCAGGCAATACATACCTTCCAAACCAGATAAATATGGGATAAATATCTGGGCAGTTTGTGTTCTGGACTGAGATCTTTTCTGACTGGAATGTGTTAAAGTTGTACAAGAGGTGCATCTTTCTTGAGAAGCTGGGATATACACTCACCGGCCACTTTATTAGGTACACCTGTCCAACTGCTCGTTAACACTTAATTTCTAATCAGCCAATCACATGGCGGCAACTCTGCATTTAGGCATGTACACATGGTCAAGACAATCTCCTTCAGTTCAAACCGAGCATCAGTATGGGGAAGAAAGGTGATTTGAGTGACTTTGAACGTGGCATGGTTGTTGGTGCCAGAATGGCTGGTCTGAGTATTTCAGAAACTCCAATGGCCTGATCTACTGGGATTTTCACGCACAACCATCTCTAGGGTTTACAGAGAATGGTCCGAAAAAGAAAAAGTATCCAGTGAGCGGCAGTTCTGTGGGCGGAAATGCCTTGTTGATGCCAGAGGTCAGAGGAGAATGGCCAGACTGGTTCGAGCTGATAGAAAGGCAACAGTGACTCAAATAACCACTCGTTACAACCAAGGTAGGCAGAAGAGCATCTCTGAATGCACAGTACGTCGAACTTTGAGGCAGATGGGCTACAGCAGCAGGAGACCACGCCGGGTGCCACTCCTTTCAGCTAAGAACAGGAAACTGAGGCTACAATTTGCACAAGCTCATCGAAATTGGACAATAGAAGATTAGAAAAACGTTGCCTGGTCTGATGAGTCTCGATTTCTGCTGCGACATTCGGATGGTAGGGTCAGAATTTGGCATCAACAACATGAAAGCATGGATCCATCCTGCCTTGTATCAACGGTTCAGGCTGGTGGTAGTGGTGTAATGGTGTGGGGAATATTTTCTTGGCACTCTTTGGGCCCCTTAGTACCAATTGAGCATCGTTACAACGCCACAGCCTACCTGAGTATTGTTGCTGACCATGTCCATCCCTTTATGACCACAATGTACCAAACTTCTGATGGCTACTTTCAGCAGGATAATGCGCCATGTCATAAAGCTGGAATCATCTCGGACTGGTTTCTTGAACATGACAATGAGTTCACTCTACTCAAATGGCCTCCACAGTCACCAGATCTCAATCCAATAGAGCATCTTTGGGATGTGGTGGAACGGGAGATTCGCATCATGGATGTGCAGCAGACAAATCTGCGCCAACTGTGTGATGCCATCATGTTAATATGGACCAAACTCTCTGAGTAATGCTTCCAGCACCTTGTTGAATCTATGCCATGAAGAATTGAGGCAGTTCTGAAGGCAAAAGGGGGTCCAACCCGTTACTAGCATGGTGTACCTAATAAAGTGGCCGGTGAGTGTACGCTTACATACAGGCTGTGCAATCTCACCTTGTCTTTTTTTATTTGTCCACAAGATGGCCCCATTCTCTCAGTTTACCACCTAAATCTTTAAAGTAAAGCAATTTGTATTTCAGTTAGGTGCTAATTGACTTTATTCATTAACAAAATCACACACAACTTTTTTTTTTTTTCTGTACTTCAGAAAGCTGATGGAGGAAAGCAGGTTATGTGTGACTCTGTAAATACTTTAAGAAAGAAAATCCATGTGATGTGGAGAGTGTGTGAAAGGAGAGGGAGAGCAAAACTCAGTGTTGAAAATCTCCAGAGCTGAGAAAACCTCTCAGTGTGTGAGCTGTGAGTGGAAGCAGCATCATATGACGTGTCTGCACCAGAGTTTATTATAGATTCAGCTCTTAAACACGGACCACTGAAAGATGACTTCTGACTGAAAATCCTACAAACGGTGGATGTTTTTTAGAATGTAGATGCTATGGAGCGTTTCCCCCACCATTTAGTTTGGATTCTTCTGAGAGGAAGCTGTTTACTGGTGAGTACAAAATAAAAATTAAGAAAAACTAACTTTTTTGAAGGTTTCAAATGGTTTTTATTTTTAATTTATCTTGAGCAACTAAGAGTATTGTTAGTGTGTTCCTCTTTTTTTAGTTTCTAATAGACATGCTCTGACTACTTAATTTAGATCTGTTAAAACATTTGGCCTATCTGCTCATTTTAACTTCCTCAAAAGCTCATTATCGAAATATTTTCCTGTTTTTTGTTTCTTCTAGTTGGTTCTTTGTTTGCATGAAACGCACAGCAACTTCACCTTCAGTAAATCAGCATCACCTCAGCTCAGCAGAGACCAGGAGGCTTTTCTGCAGAAGATCTGGGGACTTCAGACCAGGAGTGTCACAAAAAACTCCAAATTATCAATGAATGCCTCCATCCCTGTGTTAAAACACAAACTTTGGGAAATTCTTGGAGGAGACTCTAAGACTTACCCCAACCCATCCGTAAAGATCAAGTTTCAACCCATCATGAAAGTTCGTGGAATATCGAAACTGTCCCGGATGTTCAGCTGGGGAGATTTTTATTCAAATATCAAAACAGTCAAACTCAATTTGCTGATCATGGGGAAGATTGTGGATCATGGTAACGGCTCTCTTGGTGTCTACTTCCGTCACAACTCCACAGGTGTGGGTAACGTGTCAGTCAGTCTCGTGCCACCCATGAAAGAGGTGGAGTTCGACTTGGAGCGACAAAGTGTGGTCAACCCTAAAGACTCCAAGACGTTTAACTGCAGGGTGGACTACGAAAAAACAGAACGCAGCAAAAAGGTGATGCTGTGTAACTACGACCCAACGAAGATGTGCGATCAAGAACAAACCCAGAGCCACATCACCTGGATGTGCTCCAAACCATTCCAGGTCATCTGCGTCTATATGTCCTTCTACAGCACAGACTACAGGCTGGTTCAGAAAGTCTGTCCAGACCACAGCTCCCAGAGTCCAGACCACCTCCCGGTGGGGTAAACATGGTTCAGGATGTCTCATAACGTCCACAAAGAGAAATCCAGTTTCAACCTCTATGAACAAGAAGAACATAAAAGCAAAATGTTGAACAAAGTGTAACAATAAATCAGTTGAGTTGCTGATCTGGTTTTATGATATTGTTCATTATTAGTGTGTTTTTATTTTTTTTTGCCCCATGACAGTAAGTTTATATCATAAAGAGAAGCTATTTATTCCTTTATTGTCACATATTTGTGTTTACTTTTCATCACATGTGAGATCAAATCAGTTTGGCTCGGCATCAATAAAAAAGGAAACCATGTGTCGAAACAAATGCGATACAAATTAAACAGAACATTCTTTACAAATCCCTTCCGGCTTCTCTGTGGACAGCACGTGCGCAGCACCAGCCAAACGGTGAGAAAAGTCGGACTTCATCTCAACTTACCTGGATGTGCAGCAGCCGAACACAAAGGCTGATTTGGACGTTTGTTTTCACACACTGACTTCATCCTGGTCCCGTCTTTCAACCTTTCAGGGCCACAGTTGATGTGACGGAACATTTCCAGTCAATGTTGCAACACTGTCACATTTCATGGATGGAAAATCTGCTTGCTGCGACACATTTTTCACACTTTCCCTCTTTGACCACCTTTTAAAGTATTCAGCGTTTTCTTTGCTGAACCTGCCCTCCATCTCTCTGCGGGTTTTTTGGGGAAAAAAAAGAACAAAATGATACAGTTGTAGTTTTTTTTTATTTTTGAAAAAAAGATGGTTAAAATAAAAATGAAATCATATGTACATTTACTTTGCTTGTAACGTAAATACATTGAATCACTGAAAAATGTTAATAAAAGTCACTAGAATTTAAAGTCCAGCAGTGTGTGTGCGGGGGGGGGGAATGGCCACACCTGCCAACAAGTAGATCAATGAGGCAGTTAGTGGCCCACAAATTCAGGTATGCTATTTTATCCTTACTATAATTATATGTACAGATGAATAGTTTACGATTATTGACAGTTTCAGGAAGTAAAAAGTCTGACATGAATGTGATGAAGAAGCAGGTTTCTCCAGGCCAAATGTTTAATTCATGAAAATATACAGTAAATCTGAACCTAATCAGATCTTGAATTCAAGTGAAAACTAAAAAAATATAAAAACAGTATTTGAACAACTAAATCCACCTTATGATTTAATAAATTGTAAACAATTTTATTTTGACTTGTATTATATCATGATAGATTCAAACACTCCAAAGTGCCAAGAGTAAGGTCTCTGCAACTTCACCTTAAACCCCCTCACCCCCTGTTTCATTTTCACTTACTGTACTGTGCATACTGACCTGAACACCTCCACTTTGGCATGTTTGTCAGTGTTCCAGGTATCTCACAGTTTCTTCAGATGTTTGCAAACCTAAATGTCTGAGGTCTTCGTTCCACACAAAGACCTCAGCGACACTGTTTACGGCACTAAAAGAGATGTGAAGGTGTTTTACAGGGTTTGGTTGTAGAGACTCAAGGCTGATGGAAGGAAAGCTCTGTATAATGTTATGTCCTGCATAGTGGGTGTCTACTACTCAAGAAGCTACTCAAAGCCCTCAGAGCATCGTGGGTTATAAGATCAATATAAGGTTATAAGGTCAGTCCTCCTGACCCTTTTTTTTGTCCTCTTTCTAAACCTCCACTACCCTAACAGGCTAACAAAGAGGCTTGCCGAGCAGAAGTCTTCTCAACAGATGAGAAAACTTTGGCTCTTCTTGTATTATTGGACCACTCACATTATTGTTTATGTCAACACATGGGTATTTGTAGTCTTCCACTGCCTTGATGTCCAAACCAGGAATATAGACTGGTGTTGATGTACGTGGTGACTGACTTCCTAATGTTACGGTTTGTTCCCCTCCGTTAAGTGTCCAACAATGTCCATGTCATCTGAAAACTTTTGGAGATAAAACGTCAGGGTAGTGTTTGAAGACTGAAGTATAAGGAGAAGAGGAATGGGGAGGGTGCTGTACCCTGAGGTACACCTGTACTGCAGACCACATCGTACATGATCCATGCAGCAGGAAGGAACTTCACCCTGAGAAAAGATGGCTGCAAAGTGTCGTAAGAACTGAGACATCCAAGATGACTCGTACAGTACTCTCTGGTTTATAAGAACAGATTTGGTTTGCTTACCCACTCCGTCACCTTCCATTGTTGCTGTTATGACTAAAACTGGTTTTTAAATTTCCCCCTTAAATCGGCTCCTCTGGAGGTCCACCAGGTCCACCTAATTTCAGAACTTTGTGGTTATTTCTTAAAGAACAACTAACCCCCCCTGCCAGAGACTTACTTCCGCCTCAGTGAGAGTTCAAAACTGGCGCTGAAATGGGCGTGCCGGGAGGACTGAGGGGCACGAGCGGGAGGGGACTAGTGGGCGGGGTTTGGGCTGTGATTGACAGTTGGCTTTGGCGCTGACACTGACAGCTAAAGTGCATAATGGCAAGCGATAGCGAGTCAAGTTTTGCAACAGAGAGATCCTTTGAGGTGGAAGATTTTTCTCCACCTCCCTCCCCTGAGATGGAGGTTCTGGAGGAGGGTTCGGTGGCGGACGCTAGCGGTCCTGAGCCGTATCGCTTCGAGCCGCGAGCTCCAGCGAGGCCCCATACGGTGCTGCGGAGGCTGCCACCGAACCCTCGCTGGAGCTCGCGGCTCGAAGCGATACGGCTCAGGGCCGCTAGCGTCCGCCACCGAACCCTCCTCCAGAACCTCCATCTCAGGGGAGGGAGGTGGAGAAAAATCTTCCACCTCAAAGGATCTCTCTGTTGCAAAACTTGACTCGCTATCGCTTGCCATTATGCACTTTAGCTGTCAGTGTCAGCGCCAAAGCCAACTGTCAATCACAGCCCAAACCCCGCCCACTAGTCCCCTCCCGCTCGTGCCCCTCAGTCCTCCCGGCACGCCCATTTCAGCGCCAGTTTTGAACTCTCACTGAGGCGGAAGTAAGTCTCTGGCAGGGGGGGTTAGTTGTTCTTTAAGAAATAACCACAAAGTTCTGAAATTAGGTGGACCTGGTGGACCTCCAGAGGAGCCGATTTAAGGGGGAAATTTAAAAACCAGTTTTAGTCATAACAGCAACAATGGAAGGTGACGGAGTGGGTAAGCAAACCAAATCTGTTCTTATAAACCAGAGAGTACTGTACGAGTCATCTTGGATGTCTCAGTTCTTACGACACTTTGCAGCCATCTTTTCTCAGGGTGAAGTTCCTTCCTGCTGCATGGATCATGTACGATGTGGTCTGCAGTACAGGTGTACCTCAGGGTACAGCACCCTCCCCATTCCTCTTCTCCTTATACTTCAGTCTTCAAACACTACCCTGACGTTTTATCTCCAAAAGTTTTCAGATGACATGGACATTGTTGGACACTTAACGGAGGGGAACAAACCGTAACATTAGGAAGTCAGTCACCACGTACATCAACACCAGTCTATATTCCTGGTTTGGACATCAAGGCAGTGGAAGACTACAAATACCCATGTGTTGACATAAACAATAATGTGAGTGGTCCAATAATACAAGAAGAGCCAAAGTTTTCTCATCTGTTGAGAAGACTTCTGCTCGGCAAGCCTCTTTGTTAGCCTGTTAGGGTAGTGGAGGTTTAGAAAGAGGACAAAAAAAAGGGTCAGGAGGACTGACCTTATAACCTTATATTGATCTTATAACCCACGATGCTCTGAGGGCTTTGAGTAGCTTCTTGAGTAGTAGACACCCACTATGCAGGACATAACATTATACAGAGCTTTCCTTCCATCAGCCTTGAGTCTCTACAACCAAACCCTGTAAAACACCTTCACATCTCTTTTAGTGCCGTAAACAGTGTCGCTGAGGTCTTTGTGTGGAACGAAGACCTCAGACATTTAGGTTTGCAAACATCTGAAGAAACTGTGAGATACCTGGAACACTGACAAACATGCCAAAGTGGAGGTGTTCAGGTCAGTATGCACAGTACAGTAAGTGAAAATGAAACAGGGGGTGAGGGGGTTTAAGGTGAAGTTGCAGAGACCTTACTCTTGGCACTTTGGAGTGTTTGAATCTATCATGATATAATACAAGTCAAAATAAAATTGTTTACAATTTATTAAATCATAAGGTGGATTTAGTTGTTCAAATACTGTTTTTATATTTTTTTAGTTTTCACTTGAATTCAAGATCTGATTAGGTTCAGATTTACTGTATATTTTCATGAATTAAACATTTGGCCTGGAGAAACCTGCTTCTTCATCACATTCATGTCAGACTTTTTACTTCCTGAAACTGTCAATAATCGTAAACTATTCATCTGTACATATAATTATAGTAAGGATAAAATAGCATACCTGAATTTGTGGGCCACTAACTGCCTCATTGATCTACTTGTTGGCAGGTGTGGCCATTCCCCCCCCCCGCACACACACTGCTGGACTTTAAATTCTAGTGACTTTTATTAACATTTTTCAGTGATTCAATGTATTTACGTTACAAGCAAAGTAAATGTACATATGATTTCATTTTTATTTTAACCATCTTTTTTTCAAAAATAAAAAAAAACTACAACTGTATCATTTTGTTCTTTTTTTTCCCCAAAAAACCCGCAGAGAGATGGAGGGCAGGTTCAGCAAAGAAAACGCTGAATACTTTAAAAGGTGGTCAAAGAGGGAAAGTGTGAAAAATGTGTCGCAGCAAGCAGATTTTCCATCCATGAAATGTGACAGTGTTGCAACATTGACTGGAAATGTTCCGTCACATCAACTGTGGCCCTGAAAGGTTGAAAGACGGGACCAGGATGAAGTCAGTGTGTGAAAACAAACGTCCAAAT
>SSNP01000331.1:215914-267932 GCA_006937955.1 Pachypanchax playfairii
AGAGAAAAAAAAAAAAAAAACACAGCCGACAGTGGAGACGGCCCAGGACCAGGTAGCAGCGTAGGTTACGTGATCAACACAGAAACATGACTAAACACCGGCCCGCAAAAAAGAAAAGAAAAAGGGAGGGAGGGAGCGATCACCGGACCACCAGGAATTGTCCCGGTCCTCCCGATTAGCCACTCCGGGCCTGAAACCAGCACCCCGGTATAAAATATCAACACAAAGTGGATAGTGGATATAACATGCCTGTACCTTTGCAGCTCAGTGTCATAACGCCCAGACTCGTTCATATTGTAATTTAGCATTTGCATGACTGAAATACTAGATACTATTCAAAGCTGACAGAACCAGGTAATATACGAGTGTCACACACTGCTATTATCACTGCTGTAATCAACCTTGGTAAAACGTAATTCTTAGCTGTTTTTAGCTCCATATTTTGCTCACTCACCTCAGACTGGTGCCTTAAATCCTCGTTGGCGGGGCAGCAGTGTCGGTGTACTTTAGCTCTGCCGTGTAAAAGCAACGGGACAGTCTCCCTCTTCAGAACCAGCTTCTTCACAAAGCCTCGTTCATGCTCCAGCAAGTTGGTGAAGGAATCGCGGGTAAAATGTTGTCTGCAAACTCCGGCATATAATTTTCTACACTAAATATTGGAACTAAAATCTAAGTTAATAACGCTAACTAAATGCTGTGCTATCAAATCGCTAACCT
Organism: Pachypanchax playfairii; assembly: GCA_006937955.1. Lineage (NCBI taxonomy): Eukaryota > Metazoa > Chordata > Actinopteri > Cyprinodontiformes > Aplocheilidae > Pachypanchax > Pachypanchax playfairii. The sequence goes on from SSNP01000331.1 coordinate 216,632, forward strand.
GAAAATCGAAGACGTTCGCAGTTCTCTCTATTCAAACTCCAGCTCGATACGAGGCGTGTCTACGGCTGAGCCGTATTTATACTCGGCAGCGGCAGAGCTGCCACGTCACAAAATCTTAAGAACCTCAGAGCTAATCAGCAAACTGGATTCGAAATTCGAATGCAGTACACTGTTTAACCTTAGGAGGGAGCTACACAGACGTTTTTTGGCTTAAAGTTAAGATTTTAACAAATATGCACTAAAATATCAAAATAATGCCTGGGACATGTAGTTAAGACTACTAGACACCCGTTTAGACAGTTTATCAGCAAAAAAAAGTTGATTTGGGGGTTAGTTGCTCTTTAAGTATTAACCAGTAATATTAAGTATTTTATGTTTAAAAAACGTCAGGCCTTTCAATCTGTCTGCATTAAAATTCATCTGCTTCCGGCTCGTTCTGTCAGGCCTCGAGCAGCAGCTTGTTCATATTCATTATTCAAATTTGCTTGACTCAGATTGGCTAACAAACTAGCCTATGAGAGCAAGGTATACCGTTGCATGGCAACATCAGATGTCGTGTCTTCCTGTTTGCTACGTCTTATGCTACAGCTGTTAGCCAGCACTGCTAGGCGTGGTTTGAACTGTGGGAGCTGATGAATACTAAAGGAGTTGTGACGAAACAGATACAGGCCGTTCGGACTCGGGAGAACTCGGGTGTTAACACCACCTGCGTAGTTTGAGAGATTAAAACTGAAAGAGAAGTTGCTGAACTGTTTTCATACCCACTATGAAGGTAAGAACACCTGTGGAGCTAAAATATTCAACAGAAACCTCAGAAAAACTGTTTTTAATGGAAGGGCCTCTTTAAGAGAAAAAGTAACATTTAATTATCCTCCTGCAGCTAAAAAACATTTGTTTTCTGAAACTCCTTGCCTTCAGTTTTTGCTGTTTTTTTTTTTTTTAAAACCTAAATTCTCTAAAAAAAAATTAACAAGAACTTTAGGATCAAATGAGATTCTTCACAGAGCAGAATTTAGAGGAAATCTAAAACTGTTGTCCTTAGCCATTACAAGTGGAAGGAGTTTGTGCAAAAACAAGCGATTAAACAAGATACTAATGGGTTTTACGGGCCACAACGACACATCCAATAAAACAAACATTTTTTAGCTAAAATATACAAATTAAGACATTTTATACTTCTAGTTTATATTATGATCTCTACATTAAATCTATCCAGATTTATTTTGAAAATCTTGAAATTTGAATATAAATGCCAGTATCGAAACCTAATAAATACATTATTATTTATTGAAATAAAACTACATAAGGAGCTGAATCTGGAGTTGACCGCTGCTGTTTGACAGGTGAAACTACATGTTGTCTTTAATTCACATTAAAACAGACACATTGGGGACTGCATTAAATACAAAATAGTTGTGGTTTATTTTTCTGGGAACAAAAAAATGGCAACAACTAAGTGTCACTTCTCAAAATCAGAAATATCTACAGGATAGAAACAATAGTTTCTTCTATCGATTACCATTTTCCATCAAGTTGAAATGAGAACTTCAATCGTAATTTGTGTGGTCTTTTCTGCATGTGTATATCTATATATAGATTGATCTATGTATAGATATACATCTCCACAATTCTGAACATTAAAACGTGTTCATTGTATTTTCATTTCCTTTTCATCTTCATGCCTGCAAAGAAAAAACTGTTTAAAATGCTTTTGCTTCAAAAACACAGGTGTCTGTACAAATTTCTATGAAAAAAATAGAACAGTTCTGAAGGAGAAAAGAAAAAAAAACGAATACGAAATCTGTCACAACAGAACATCGGCGTGCCTGATGGAAACCACATGTTTGTTTGTAACCATTTCTTGACATTTAATCTCCCTTTTTGTCTCTTGGGTTTGTTTACGGTCACCTTGAAGTGCTACTGACACACAAAGTTCTTCCCAAGAATGACATCCAGTTGTGCGTTTCTTTCTTTGTTTTCTTCCCTGCTAATTTAAAAAAAATGGACGCAGATGAAGCTTTTTGTCACTTGCAGATAAATAACCTTAAAGGGTAGTTGTTGTTGGAGGTGGTCCAGCTGGGTCTTCAGTTCTTGTAGTTTGCTCTGTTGTGTGCTTGCCTAAAGTATTTCTACATTACTGCTGGTAGGGGCGGGCAAGGGCTGAAATGTGACTTTAGTGCATTTTCCCCCAAGTTTGAGAATAATTTAATTTTTCCTTATTTTTGCTTTTTTTTGGCTAGCCCTTGGTTGTCTTTTTTGGGATCTTCTAGTCTGGAACTATAAACCCCGTTCATTAGTTGATCATGGTTCCTTGAGTCTTTAGTTTGGATGTTCTACCTGATAAAACAGACACTTAAAAACTTTATCGGCCACAGTATTTCAAACCTCCAGATTTCCAGACAGCTGATTTTCACTTAGTTTTGTGAGTCCAGTTCTTCACTAGCAGGATGTCCACGAATACACGGAGAAGAAGACGACATCAGAATTCACAAAACTAGAGCCAAGCAGACATGAGAGCGTGCTGTGTTTTGTTTTGGATTTTTTTTTTGTAAACGACAAACAAACACTTCCCAAGCGCAGCTCTCCCTTCCGTCCATCTCCTTCTCTTCCTCTGTCCGTCTTTAGAAGAGTCTAGATACAGCAGGTTCTGGATCAGGCAGAAGAGTAAGATTTGAGGGAGGCTCTAGGTAGTGTAGTAGTAACAGCAAGGAGAAGAGTTAAACCCTGTGTGTTTGGAAACAGGGCAGACCTGGGGGGATTTTCTGTGTGTGTGTATGTGTGTGTGTGAGCATGAATGTGCATCAATGCCTTAATGAAATACTGTTAGGACTGTTTGAGGCGCTTGCGTGGGGGTCCGAGGAACGGACACTGTGCTGAAGCCAGCGAGCGGTAAGCTTCAGCCACCAGGTGAGGATGAGATGCGACCATGGACTTCCAGCCTGCCGTCTCCATCACCTCTGCAGCGTGGCTGGATGATGAGACACGAGGAAAGAGAGAAAAACAAATAATCATGTTACTTCAGGAAGTTACTGAAAAGAATCTGAACTCCCAGTGATAAAAATGTGTGCGCTGACTACAGATTTCAACTGTTTCTGTTTCTAATAAATTAAACCAACAACTCCAAACTACACTTCTACTTTTAGAACAAGCTAGTAATTCAGTTACTTTGGATATAAATAACTTTTTATTCTGGTTAATTAAATTAATATGACTGAGTTTAAAGACTTAGTATTAAATCATCACAGCTAATCTGCATTTCACCTGCTTACAATTTAAAAACCTTGAGGTTTATTTGTTTTTTGTACTTTGTACATACAGATTTTACAATTTTCTGAATATTACTTGAAAATCTTCTGCACCATAAATCCAGATTTTCCCTAGAATGTTGTTTAATAGTAATGATTTAAGTTTAAGATTGTTGATATTTTAATAATCAATGTTACTAAACATCTGAACACAGACTAGCTACTGAGATTATTGTGACATCAACACAAAAACAGCATTTTAGGAACCATGAAATTATATATTTTTTAAAAATCTGATCCTCAGTGGTAAAAATCTTGAAACATCAGCCTTGTGTTTTCATGCAGGTAAATAAAACCCCGCCGCTAAGCTAACCTGTGACCCAAAACTTGTCAAGTGTGAAAACAACTAGAAAAGTTTCTGACAACAACAAATGAGATTATTTTGGAATAACTGTGGTGACACACCCTAAAAGTGTATCAAAGTTTCAGACAACAGCCACTATAAAGTCATGTGTTGTCTTCTGACTTTATTAACACAAGAACAAATTCATTCTTTTTTTTAAACATCACTCACCCTACAGGAAATACGTGTAAGTGAGATGCTGCACAGACGTGTGTTCAGAGTCATTATCACATCCATCTGAAGCCACAAGAGGAGGTGACAACAGACCGTGTGAGGAGTCAGGACGCCCCGATCTTTCCCAAAGATTTAACAGTTTAATAATATAAAAAAACACCACTTTAAATTAAACCATTAAGTCTGACAAAGCCACCAACAGATGAGGCTTGAATGAGCTGGTAATGATGTCAGAAAGAAGAAAGGGATGAAACAAAAGTGATAGAAAAACAGGCACAAGATGTACAATGAACATGGCGGAGCCGTGAGTCTACAACAAGGTGCTGGAAACCCAATTATAAGTGATGAGGAGTTCTGTTCTGTGTGAACTCACTAGTTGATGAAGTCGACTGCCTGTGTTTTGAGCTGGTCGGCGCTGTGCAGATCAGCAAGGATGAGGATCTCTGCAGCGTTCTCCACCGACAGGCTGGTGCACAGAGCGTCTTCACACATGACCTTCAGTCTTTCTAACGCATACTGCAGGAGAACAAAGAGAACAAAGTTAGTTTGGTTCGTTCAGCTCCAACAAAAAGGGACTAATTAAAATTGGCAACCTCAGAAAATACCGAATATTACCACTTCCTTTGTCATAACAAGTTAAATGCTTAAAGATTTTATTTCAGAAATAGTATTTTGAAATCTTTTTAATATTTGTTGCAACATGTTAAAAATAATAAAAGGGAGGACAATGAGGAACAGAAGACGGTGTTGGACGTCTTGGCTGTCGGTGATTCTGTCACCGTTAACAACCACAAACCACCAATTCAAGCTCATAACTAAAGATAGGGCCCAGCCGATATTATTGGCCGATATGGGGGTCCAGGATGATATCGGCTATCGGTAAAAAATATATTTTCCGATATTTTTATTGATTTATTTTTGTCATATATGTGTTTCTGCATCTCCATTAATGAGAATGCCCAGTTAAAAATGTAAATAAACGTTCATAAAATAGATAAACTTGTCTATTATTTACATTTTTTGGAATCAGATAGTTCACGGTGTTTAAAAGGTAGACACAGTGTGAACAAGACTTTCAGCCAATCAGGATCCTTGTAAGTTAAACTAAAACTAACTCTGGGCTTTTCTTGTGATCTCCATCAGGAAAAAGATTCTGCAGCTCTGCAGAAACCTGCTGTACAGGTCATGTGAGAATACTACAGCTCTGCTCACTGTATCCGATAAAAACATCTGTGGAAACCTGAAAACTGAAAAGCAGACTTGATCATTCCCAGAATGGCAAAGAAATAGGAATGAATCCCACTCAGGTCACAAGAGATTTGGTAACTATGTATTTTGCTAGTCAAGCAGCAAACTTATTCAACAGAATCTCTTGGTCTAAAACTTAAAAACATGAGTTGGAACCGCTGGGAAAAGGAACTAAATTAAGAGTAATCCATCATCAAGTGATTATTTTGTACAGTCAGCAGAATAAAACTGTCTTCCTGGCTGTGATGATGTGGGAAGTTTTAAAACTTAAGATAACAAGAACAGCACAACTCTTATCAATACAAGAAAACCTTGACCTTATCAGCAGCTGCAAGCAGGTCGTCTGCCATCTTGTCCAGGTTGGGAGCTTTGTCTGTGTAAATAAAACACATCATCTCCTTGAAAACTTCAGGTTCCACATCGTTGATCTCCACACGGTTCTGCCATAGGAGAGAAAAAAGTGCTTTGATTGTGTTCCGAGTATTTTACACAAATTCTTAGAAAACAAAACCAAAAATAAAGTAAAATCTATTGCTCTGAGTTAAAACAAACTCCTGTAATCTCATCTCTTACAGTCACACTGGAAAAATAGGGAGGAGGAAAAAAGCAATTCTCCATTTCTGCAGCTTTGACAGTGAGAAATGAATCCTGACCCCTCAGTGCAGCAGGACAATTGCATTTCGGTTGCACTATCATTCAGTTTCACCAAACACCTTGGTGGTGCAGCCATCTGACACCTGGTAATACGTTACTCACCTTAACTTCTCAACAACAGTGGAAATATGAGCATCTGAGCCACAGCAACAAATATTTTAGGGCATAAATGAAAACTTGAGGTTCTGGACTCACCTTTTTGCTTTCTTCCATCTCGTGTTCAAACATGGCGCTGAATACAGGAGAACGTGCTGGGAAGGAGAAGGAAACATAAGAAATGTTTATAGATTCAAAATATTTACACACCTGCTCTCATGTGATCGTTTCAAACCGGAGTAACACGCCTGAGTCACGTCTTTACCTGCTAGGATGGCTTTGTGGGCCTGAAACTCCTGGCCAGCGACACACAAGGAGCAGTCTGTGAAGCGTGAGTTCTCCCAAAGTCCGCCCAGCTCGTCTGCTAGCCGACAGTCAGGCACCTTCACCATGTTCATAGTGTTCTGACCGGATATGTTGACCGAGTCCTGGACCACACTCACCTGGAAGACAGAAAGTCACAGAAATTCAACACACCAGAACTTTGTTCATGAGAAAAGGTTGAAGAAGTGGATCGAGTACCTCACAGAAGAGCGTGAGCTTGTCATCAGGTAAAAGACCGTTAGCTTCATCCAGGAGGAAATCTCTCCGGATGAACTTTTTAAAGCCCCAATCTTTCCCCTGAACGAAGCGATATGCCCTCTGGCTTTCTACAAACAGACCACGCACACGCACACACGCACACACACACACACACACACATAGACAGAACTTCTACTGATAAAACTGTAAAGACTATGTGACAGTTTTTTTTCTCACCCATGGCTTTAGTCTCCTCTCCCTTGGCATTGAGGATGGAGAACTTGAATTTTGCGCGCACCTCTGCCTTTGGACAGCTGACCAGCAGCAGGTACAGGGACAGATAATCTTTACTCTCCTCGTCCAGCCCTTTAGGATTCACTCGCAAACACCTGATTGTTTAAACAGGTGAAAGAAATACAGCGTCAATAAAATGTTTTTTTTTAATTCTTATATATTTCTAGATGAAGAAAAACATTGTTTGGTAAAATATCTCCATCAATCAGGGTGGTGTTTCCTTAATAATGTGATAAAAACAAAGCAGTAACCCACCATTTCAGTTTGTCGTTGGCCCCCGAGGAGAAGGTGGAACTTTTAATGACCTCACCCATCTCCTCACGACAGAAGCTGAAGTTATTGATGGTCCACATGTAAGAGAACTTCACCACTTTGATCTAAAAACAGAAAAAGTATTAAAAAAACTGGAACTGATTCGTGCAAAGTCAACGTGACATTTGACGTCACACATGCAGATTTTCTACCTGTGTGTAGCACCAGCTCTCAGCCACGGGCCCGCTGGACATTTCCGCCGGGGGAGGGGGACTCGGGACTCTTGACATTGCCAGTGTGACAGAAGGTGTTGTGGGCAAGAGGATGAAGAGGAGAAGGAATGTGTTGCTTCCACTCGTCAGTGTTCAGTTCTGGCGTCCATCTGCATCAGTAAACGCCAGATGGAAGCAGCCTGCCCCCTGCAAACAGACAAGAGTTAACAGCCAGCAAACATCAAAAAAAACAAAAAAGGGTTTGCAATGTTCTTCTAACAATCAGGCCCACATGCCCACATCCAAACATTGTGTTAAAAAAGTGCAACTAATTGTGAAACAACACACTGACATTGTCTCTTCATTAATCCACATGAGGCCCAAAATCACTTAATCTATGAGATGAATTATCCCCCGACCGCCAGTGGACAGCGTGCGATCGATGGCCCCGCGTCTGCTTTTAGGATCAATAACTACAGGATTATAATTAAGTCTAAAACTCAACTATAAATAAACAAGGAGCCGCTGGGACTGTTGATAGCGCCTAAAGTGTCAAAAACTATGTCACAAAATTACCTTCACATCATACTAAAAGGTTGATGATCCAAGACTTTTAAATACCCACAATCACACTCTCTGACAAACTTTGTGCTCAGTGAGTCCTAAGAATGTGTTAAAACCTCAGCAATTTGTATCAGCCTGCAAAAAAGTCATTTTACAGCATTTCTGTTAAAATATGGAAGAAAAAAGCGAAAACTGTACCAAGATCAGCGGATGCTCGGTCTTAAATGACTCGGATCTTTAACCGGCAACATAGAAAACAGCCTCCTGATTGAAACACACCTGGTTATGGTTACATAAAAACATTGTGACAAATAAGAGACTCTGAGAACTTCAGTGGTATGAATCACCTGACATACTGTCCAATCACACACAGATGTCTGACTGACTGCCAGTGCTTTAATGAATTTAATAAGAACTGTGAGCTGCAGGAAAATGCGAGTATAAGATAGTCCATCTTGAATGACTTGCCTGTATCAAGGGCATATCACATACCATATCACATTACTGAGTCAATTCAAAACAAAAATCCTATCAGCAACACAGTCCTGCTTCAAAATATGCAATTCAATGAAGAACCAAGCAGCTTTCTCCGCTCTTCAGCAGCTTCTGCTGGCAAGATGGAGAGCCAACATGATAAAGAAAGAAAGTACAGCAAAAGAAAATTAAAGGTAAAGTGATAGAGAAGCCAAATGGAAAAACAGAAGGCGAATGAAAGATGGAGCACCATCTGTGGAACCATTCACCAAGATAAATTGAGACCAAAAGAGGTTAGATAGAGACAAAAGAAAATCACACAGAGGTATGAAGGAGAAATCAAATACAGATGTGTAGACAGTTGAACGAGTCGAAGACACGCCGTGCATTTAGACTTTAGGGGTTCCATATCAACTCTTCTAGCTTCCTTTTCATCAGATTAGAGCCTAAAACAAAACTCCCCTCAGCATGTAATTATAATCCCTTAAAATAACCATAGAGAAAAATGTGGTGCTTTCATTTTCTACCTCGTTTTAGACGGCAACACAACCTGCGCACAGCCAGTTAGTAACAATACTGACAATCTCATTAACGTTTAAGGCATAAGAGAAAAAAAGATATTTTAGGTATAACAGACACATGAAACTGTGGCAAATTTAGCAACAAGAGGAAAGAAATGTCCAAAAAACCAAACAAAAAAGTGGAGAATAGTAAACAAACATCAGACTGGATTTCCTGTGAGAGCTCAGAGGAAAAAACAAACCAAACAAAAACAAGATACAAGACGGATGCTGACTTAGCGGTTATACCGGTGAGTAATACCTGACCTGCTTCATCTGAGATCCACTGTGCATGACTCTGATAGTTAGTTTTATATCTATGAAAAAAGTTACAAAGATTTCAACAGCAGTGATGCTGTTTGAAGGCCCAAGCTGGATAAAGTCTTATATTAGGTAGAGATTAAGAAAAAGTTGAAAAGGCAGGTGATTTCTACACAGCTATTACTGTAAAAGGTCATTTAAAACTAAAACATCACTGTTTTTCTTTCATTTATTTCATTTCACTGAGAAATGGAGCTTCGTAGAACCACATCTGTCCTGTTTCACATCAGCAAGTTCAGTTTTCTGTTTTTGAACACCACAAACCCACACAACACAACATGTTTGGCTACTTATGAGCAGAAGAAACCAAAGAACAAAGAACTACCAGATTGTTCCTACTGTTCCTTTAAAGATGAAAAACAAAAACTCATTTTGATAATACTGTACCGTTTTTATTAATGAAAAGTGGAATTTAAACTATTTCTGTTGTTTTTTGGGAAAACTGTCCACAAAATTAACAGCTGTTAATTAAAACCACAATAGAGCTGTAAGAACTTGAGATTTTCTATGGAACCTAAAAACATGGAAAGGCTTTTGTTGTAGAAGAAACAGATTTTTTGTCACATTGTTCCCTCTGGTGACCCGTCATAAAACTCAAACTCAACTAGCTGACCCTCTGTAACATCTTTAGGATTTAAGATCCAGGTTTTCCACATGGTGTTAGTAATTAGGAAGACCACCAAGACACATCATGAGGCGGCTGTGGCTCAGTGGGTAGAGCGGTCGTCCTCCAATTTGAAGGTTGGTGGATCGATCCCGGCTTCCACTGCCACATGTCGAAGTGTCCTTGGGCAAGACACTGAACCCCATGTTGCCCCCCGATCTGCGTATCGGGTTGTGTGAGTGTTAGCCCCTACCCTCTCCCCCTGGCTTACGTATCGGGTTGTGTGAATGGGTGAATGCAAAACCTTGTAGTGTAAAAGCGCTTTGAGTGGTCTGAATGACTAGAAAAGCGCTATACAAATACAGGACATTTACCATTTACATCTGGCAATCACACTTAAATTTATTCTTTTCTTTAGATTAGCTGTGTGCAGTGCTGTAACTGAACCTTTCATCACCCTAAAAATAAATACTGCAGCAGCACGTTGAACTGTAAAGGTCAAAGACATGCTGAAGACAAAGTAGATGATTCCAACATGATGTCTGATGATTCAGAGTAAAAGTCAAGAAGCTGTTAGTTTGTAAAAATCAATAAATAAAACCAGAAGTTCGTCCTGAAACTTAAATCTGCGAAACATGTCCATAATATATATTTAATGATGTTCATGTGCTTTAAGCCTCCGTGCTCGTCTCTACTTCACGCTGCCACTCGTGCGTGTTTTGTAGCCTCGTACGCCCTGCAGGCCAGATGCACCTCACATTAAAGCAGGTAGAACTTGTATGTTTTCAAGACTTTGTTTTACACCCTTGGCAAGAGTGAAGTATGTACTCTTGTATGTACTTGAAGTATGTTGGTTATGTCAATTGCATATGTTTACATAAAGTTTCAAGTTTGTCTATGTTTATTATCTTTAGTCTAGTTTATTTCAGAAATATTGGGTATTGATGTTCTGAACTTATGCACATAGGCTGTTTAAATGACTGATACAATATTAATTTATTTTGTGAACAAATTACTTGTAATTACACGTTTATATTTTTTTATTGTGGTTTTCATAGTGCGTAATATGGTGCAGATGAAATGACATTAAATAAAGGAGTTTTACACCTGTTAAGACCTCGTTTTCTTGTGTGATGCGCTGCCTATGAAATTACTAAAAAAATAAGTAACTTTTTGTTTGTTTACACTCGATTGTTGTGTATGTGAATGTGCCTAAGCTAAGGGAGTATGAAACAAATGTGAGTGAAAATTGCCAGGGATTATTTGTCTCAAGACTTTTATTCTTAAACTACATATATCTAATGACATTAATAAACCTGTCAGAGAGAAAGAACTCATTCTGTTACAGTTAGGACAAGAGCAAGAGCAGAAAAAACATAAATTTAGAAAAATATATCCATGAAGATATGAAAGAAAAAGGTTCAGTTAGTTTTTCCTGACATTTCACACCCCTTCAAAAAGAAAAAAAAAGAAGAAATCAATCTCTACTCTAAATTAAAGACTGAGAGTATGGAGGCATTTCAAACTGCAATTTCCAAGAGGGATGAAAAAATTGCAACGCTTGTCAAAGTGTCAGCGAACAATATGTCTGTTTCCAAAGCTTTGGTCTTTGAGGACAGCAGTAAGCCACAGACAAACCTTAAAACCATAATTGGTACAGGGGCCGGGATCGATTGAAAAGCACGTGTTCGGCCTCTGTGGAAGCGATTTCATATTCTGCCCTTGGTCATGGCGCTCCTCCTTTCCTAAAAACTCAATCTCAGTAAGGTATGAACTATCGATTTTGCTACAGCGATCAGCTCGCCTCACTCTCATCCCCCCTGACTTTCTGCAGACCTGCAATTACAGTGAAGGGGGTTTGACAGAGCAAAAACAGCATTAGCACCCAGGCTTCACCTTCTGCCTGCACTTCCTAAAAAAGCCCTGCTCACTTCACCAGGTGTGGGAGGTTAAATGGAGGAGGGACCTCAATGCATATCTAATGTGTTCAGTCACCTTGTTCATACTACTATCAGCACTTACACATGTTGACCTTTAGGGCAAATACTCAAGTAGGGCAAAAATAAAACACAAGTAACTAAACACTGCAAGTATTTTAAACATTATAAGAAAGGTTTATAGAGATCTGAGTATAATTTGGTTTTATCACAGTGATGCAATGTCAATACTGAAAGGTTTTAATGCCCACCACCAGTACACAGGAGTGTCTCATGCATCATAAAGACAGAAGTATTTTTTTTTAACTGATACTTGCATCACAAACTTCAATTCGAATATTTCAAATTTTCTCAACATAAACATTTTAAAGTTGCTTTACTGGAGGTAACTTGGATTCTTCATGTGCAAATAAATGTAAATATATTTTAAGAAACGTAAGTAAAATAAGAATAAAAAACTCAAACTAAAGCAACAGAAACTAATGTCTGCAATCCTCAACTGAAGCAAGGAGCATGAAGAGCTCCTCCAGAACCTGATGAGGACCAACAGAGTCTCTGCTGCTGAAGGACGCTCTACAGGACGCACATGTAAGACATGAGGTTTGAATAAGGGAGAACAGTTTTACTGTGACTGTGAACGGCTGCAGTTTTCTCTGTAGTTACCAGGTAGCACAGATGTGTGAGTATTATTGGCTGAATGTTCAGACACATGAAACTGAAGAATCAGAAAACATGCACACAATGTCAAACACCTGCTGAGCTAGTAACATTTTACTTATCAGCTGTCACATAATGGTTTTTGCATTTTACGATAATTCTTATCTTTTTCTCTGTCCAGCAGAATAAAAACATGCAAATTAGAATTTATCTGCAGAAGCAGCTCTTCAGCAGACTGTTGTCTTTGTGAGACCGGTACGTTCATTGTTTAAGAGTTTTACAAAGTGACAACTGGAAGCAAAATGTGAGAAAACTGGATAAATCCTGAGTTTACTGGATTACAGATTAACCACAGAGACCTCAATGGAGATTCATCATTTCCTCTGGTTTTTCTCTTTGTAAGTTAAACACTTCTATTCATTTAAATGGTGTTAATCTAAACTGACTGTAGAATAAATATTTGTAATTTTTTGTTGTTTGTATGTTTTTGCTATCAGAATCGCTTATTCAAGTTCTGGAAAAGGTTTCAACAACAACCCATACCTGGATGCTGCATTTAAAAACACGGACTGGATGAGCTCTGTCCCTGATGAGACCCCAGTCTCTGCCATCCCCATTCCTGGAACCCACGAAAGCCTGACGATGAAAGGGAAATTCCTGACTGGACACCAAGTCTGGACTCTGGATAAACAACTCAAAGCAGGAGTTCGATATCTTGACATACATGCAGGAAACTGGTTGCCCTCTCAAAAGGACATCCCTATTCGAGATTCAAACTTGATGTTGAATCAGGATACAACGTTAGAAGCCATCTTCAAAAAGATTGTTGATTTTTTTAGGAAACACCCGAAGGAAACTGTGCTTGTGAACGTGACGTTACATGGACCTTTCAAGGGGGAAGTTGTAAAGTTGATCAAGAATTTGATAGAGAAGTTTGAGAACAGAATGTGGACGAAGCAGTCAGTACCAAAAATGAAGCAGGTGAGGGGTAAGATTATTTTTCTGCACAATGAAAAGTTTCCTTTTGGAACTAAAAATAAGAACTCAGGGTTCTTTGAATCCAACAAGCTGAAAGGTGTTGAAGAGAAAATCCGACAGTTAAAGCCCCGCCTCTGTAAGGACCACATCGTGCTGACTAAAAGTACTGGGTCATTTTTTAAGAGTCAAACAAAGTGGGCTAAAACCGTTAATGAACAGCTGAGTGATTTCATAAAGAAACACAGCAGCAGCTCATCAAACGTCGGCTGTCTGGGCGTCCTGAGTCTGGACTTCCCAAGTCCAGGTCTGATTAAAGACATTATCAATCTCAGAGTCTGTAACTGTGGTCAGACTGCAGGAACAGGAGAGGAGCTGCAAACAACAGCAGCACCTGGCCCTGAACCTGAACCTGAACCTGAACCTGAACCTGAACCTGAACCTGAACCTGAACCTGAACCTGAACCTAGACCTGACCCAGGACCAGAACCTGAACCACAACCAGGACCTGACCCAGAACCTGGACCTGGACCTGGACCTGGACCTGGACCTGGACCTGGACCTGGACCTGGACCAGAACCAGAACCAGAACCAGAACCAGAACCTAGACCTGACCCAGGACCAGAACCTGAACCACAACCAGGACCTGACCCAGAACCTGGACCTGAACCAGAACCAGAACCAGAACCTGAACCTGACCCAAGACCAGGACCAGGACCAAGACCAGGACCAGGACCAGGACCAAGACCAGAACCAGAACCAGAACCTGGACCTGACCCTAAACCAGAACCAGAACCTGGACCTGACCCAGGACCTGGACCTGACCCAGGACCTGGACCTAAACCAGAACCAGAACCAGAACCAGAACCAGTACCAGTACCAGTACCAGTACCAGGACCTGGACCTGGACCTAAACCTAAACCTAAACCTAAACCTAAACCTGAACCCGAACCAGAACCAGAACCTGGACCTGACCCAGAACCTGGACCTGGACCTGGACCTGAACCAGAACCAGAACCAGAACCAGAACCTAGACCTGACCCAGAACCAGGACCAGAACCTGGACCTGACCCTAAACCAGGACCAGAACCTGGACCTGACCCTAAACCAGAACCTGGACCTGAACCAAAACCTAGACCTGCCCCAGGACCAGAACCTGCACCTGACCCAGAACCAGGACCTGACCCTGACCCTGACCCAGGACCTGCACCAGAACCTGGACCTGAACCAAAACCTAGACCTGACCCAGAACCAGAACCTGCATCTGACCCAGAACCAGGACCTGACCCAGGACCAGAACCTGGCCCTGAACCAGAACCTAGACCGGAACCAGGACCTAGACCTGACCCAGAACCTGGACCAGAACCAGAGCCTGAACCTGGACCTGACCCAGAACCTGTACCTGACCCAGGACCTGTACCTGAACCAGGACCAGGACCAGAACCAGAACCAGAACCAGAACCAGAACCAGAACCAGAACCGGAACCTGGACCTGACCCAGGACCAGAACCTGACCCAGGACCTGGACCAGAACCAGAACCTGGACCTGGACCTGACCCAGGACCTGGACCTCAACCAGAACCTGAACCTGACCCAGAACCTGGACCTGGACCTGGACCTGGACCAGAACCTGTACCTGACCCAGGACCTGTACCTGAACCAGGACCAGAACCAGAGCATGAACCGGAACCTGGACCTGACCCAGGATCTGACCCAGAACCTGGACCTGGACCAGAACCTGTACCTGACCCAGGACCTGTACCTGAACCAGGACCAGAACCAGAGCATGAACCGGAACCTGGACCTGACCCAGGACCAGAACCGGAACCTGGACCTGACCCAGGACCTGGACCAGAACCAGAACCTGGACCTGACCCAGGACCTGGACCAGAACCGACACCTGGACCTGACCGAGAACCTGTACCTGATCCAGGACCTGGACCAGAACCAGAACCTGGACCTGACCCAGAACCTGGACCTGAACCAGAACCGGAACCTGGAGCTGTCCCAGAACCTGACCCAGGACCTGGACCTGACCCAGGACCTGACCCAAAACCTAACCCAGAGCCTGAACCAGGACCTGACCCAGAAAATGGACCAGAACCAAGGCCTGGACCAAAACCAGAACCTGAACCAAACCCTGACCCAAAATCCGATCCAGAACATGTACTTCCACAACCACCAGATAAGGATGGTGATGGAAACATGGACCATCACCTGGTTTATCCAACACCAGGATCAGAAGCAGCAAAACCTGGAGCATTATCTGGGCCACATCCCATTGTACTTCCTGACGTCCTTTTCAAAATAAAGCACAAGCAAGAACCACCATGGAGAGTCCATAATTGTCGCAGAGGGCGCTGAAAACTCCCTTTATCAGTAACAAAAATAAATCTTGGGTGTTAAACATGCAAATAAATTACAAGAATAAGACCGAGATCTGTTCTTCATTTCATTTATTAATGTTTTAAATCAAAGGTCTGTGTCCCAACAACAAACAGAACTTTTTCCTCCAACACAAACAAAAAACTGCACAATAAGTCCAACCATCCAACCATTCCAACAAACTTGATGCTTTCAAACAAATCAAAGTGAGTCACACATAATAAAGATTTGTTTTAGGTTTGTTGATATCAGCGACTTCCTCCATCTGCTGGTGGTGCTACTCCATACTGGGATTCACAGTTCATCAGTGGGGGTTTTCTTTCTGACATATTCCAGGATCTTTGTAGTTTTGATCTGTAGAGTTGCTCTGAAACGTACTAGTCCTCTGCCATCCTCCTTTCTCTTAGTGTTATCAGGGTTTAGTTTCAGGGTGCTGGACTTGGGGTGAAACCCTCCTTTCTTGTATTGTATCAGTGGATTCTATCTCCTCTTTGGGCCAAACTATTCTGCCAGCGGGAGATCTGATGAAATGCAGGGCATACATGCTCATGACCTGGACTTTGTTCTTGCCACTTAGCTGGCTCACAAATGCAAAAATGTATCATTAACAAAGAAAAGAAAAGCACCAAACATGATGAAACATGTAGGAGCTTCAGTTTAGTTTTGGAGCTGCTCTGCAGCCTCTGGCACAGTGTGTCTTGAATCTGTGTGGGTTACAATGAGATCTCAAGATTATCAAGACATTATGGAGCAAAATATCCTGCCGGGTGTCAGAAAGCTTTGCATCAGTCACAGGTCATGGGTTCACCAACAGAATAGTTTGCCGTCACTTCCTGTTGATGTCGCTGCCATGTTGGAGGAGAAGACCCCTCTTGTTGCCTGGTCATTCTAAGGACTATGTGTCAACGACGCTATCAAGTGATTTTCCACTAGTTTTACCCGAGCTGTATGATGAAACACATGCAGGTGATTCTCATGCTGACCTAAAAACTTATGCAGCTCAGGTTTTTACAGACCTTAGAGCCCGGCAGGCTGTGGTTTCAACCAGGAGCTGGGTAAACCGGCTCGTGGCTGTGGACAAACCCCATACATACATGGTTTCCTCACAGTGTTGTCAAGCCAGTTGTTCAGTTAATTAATTCAGTTGTTTATTTATTACGTTTTTAATTTGGAGATCTAGACAGCATTTATGGTGGTGGGGGATGGGGGTGCGGGGTAGCAGGGAGTTGGGGTCTGAATTGTTGTTTTCGTGTCTGTTTTTAATTGTTTTTATTATGTGAAGCACTTTGTGTTGCAAATAGCAGGAAAAGTGCTACACAAATAAAGTTTGATTTGATTTGATTGCAACGAAAATTCTCGGAAATTCCCTCCCCGGGTTCACAGAGTGTCATCAATGAAGATTACTGCAGATCTTTATTGTTCTTATGCTTTTACTATGCAAATAAACAAATGAACAGTCTCATTTCAAAACAACTGGTTTAACTGCTTGTTTCTTATTCCGTTGAACAAAACACGAGAAAGGGACCTTCCCTGAATCCTGTTAAAGCAGTACTGAATATCTTTTCCGCAGCCGTGTCTCAGACAGTCGCTGCTCAAACTGATGTTCTGCAGAAAATATGCTACCTGTTGAGATGTGCTACTAAATAACTACATATGTTATTTCTTACTTTCCTTGCATTGTCAGAGCAACAGGCAAATGTTTGGACACACCCAGAAGAGAAGGACCCATCTATGACCGATAAGGACCCAGAAGGCTTTTATACAGAAAATATCAGAGAAGGATCATAAAAATATGTTTAAATAATTAACAGGACACACTTGCCATAAACAAGAATACTGTATAAACTTCGAATGACATTTCATTATGAAATAAGTTATCAATTTGTACTATGGAGGCATTTTTCTTCAGGGAAGCATAAATCATCAGAAAACCACTTCTGGTTGCAACCCGACTTACAGAGGTTATTTAGTCCATTGCAAAGCCATCGGAGGTGCACAGAGTGATGTCTAAGATGAACATGTTTTTCAGTGAGTATCCACTTAGACAAGTTTCAAAACCATGGCTTAAAGTTGTAAAAGTTATTTTGTACTGCTTTAAAGATCTGTGCAAGGAGCTGAAACACAGAGTCTGGAGAAGGAACTTTCCAACGTGAGACGGCTGGAGCAGTTTTCTACAGAGAAGTGGGTCAATTTACCTGATGACAGGTGCAGATGTCTTACTGAGAGTTCCAGAAACGGCTTGATTGCCTCACACAAATGTGCCACAAAATATTAAATTACTGATACCAACAACTTTGTCCAGGTCCATTTAAAATGATTCAGTTTAACCACAACTTATAAAAACAATGTCTGATTTTCATAAAGATCCAAAAAATATTATTTTGCATTTACTATTTTGCCCAAGTCTGTAAACAGACTGTAGCATAAAGTACTTGAATCTCCGAACGTTAATCACACACTAAACCAACAGCTGATCAGTTTCTGAGCAGTTTGTTAAACGTACAGCACGTACTTTACATGAACACTTACAACTTACTACAACAAATACAACACAGTTCATCATAATCACAAAGGCCCTCGATTGAAACTGATTAAGTCTTGTCATCCGTTGCTACCCAAAAATAAAAATGTCCTTTAATTTCAACGTTTATTCATGTTATTATACTCATATGTTAACGTACTGAAACAAACACTTTGGTAATAGTTAATGTTGCAGCCTGAGTCGCAGGTAGTTAACCTGCTAACAATACCGACACATGTATTTTATCTTTAATACACGTCCATAAAATTGAAATAACTGTGAAGATCTTGGTGTTGTTGAAGGGAAAACCTTTTATACGGATGACGTATGGCACAACCATAAATACAGAAAATCCTCTCGATAATCCGTATAATCTAACGGTAACATCACAGATAACTCCATCAAGCTAGGCAAGCTAGCTTCATTTCAGTAGAGGCTAACCTAAACCAAACATAAAATGTCAGTATGTTAAAACGAATAAAATAAAAAATATAAAACAGCAATTTCTATCGTGAAGTTTGAAGTTATTATAGTTTATTTAACGATTTTTAGGTTTATTTCTCCACAGACTCACCTTTATGTTGGGTACAATTACAGCGCTAGCTGTCCGGGCTTTTCTGTTGTTGTTAGCTTTCAGTGGATTTGTCCTAAAAACAGCGCATCCTACTGTCACGGAGTCATATCACAGCTCATTGTTCCAAGAGTACCCAGCTTTTCTTTAAGACGCCGAGCCGTGAACAAAAAATGCCGCTTTTTATTTTTATTACCAGCAGTTTGCGTACTCGGTTACAGTCTGTTGTTCCTTCTTCACAAAGATGCAGATTTACTGTTTACACAAACTTAGTACTTGTTTTCTAATGTCAGTCACAAAAGTTAAAAAAAAGAACAATTATTTTAAAATAAGTTGTGCATTCATCAAAATGCAATAAATTTTACTTTGAGCCATTTTTTTTCATTGAACAATGAAAAAATATATTTTATTTAACTGATAGTTTTAGAGTCTGATTTGTCTGTTAGAGCCATTTTCTCATCAGTAATGATAAATGTAATTTGTAAAGAGCCACAAAGTCACTGCGACACTTAAAATTAAAATGCAGTTTATAAAATAAGTTCCACCTTTATGTTTATAACAAAACAGATTGTTCTTCATGTTGCTGAAGATAAACAACCACCATCACAATCCTGCACAGGAACAAGCTTTTACAAAAACAATGTTTGGATGGATGTAATTTGGTCATTTATTAAGCTGTTGAAAAAAGGAAACAACTTTTACTTTGTTAAAGTGTCTCAGGTCTTTGTTGTTTCCGTTTATCTGTTTAATATAACAATCTCATATACTGATGCCTTAAAATGTTGAAAACATTTTTTGTAGATTTACACTTTTAATGTAATTTGTCTTCAGTCTGACATAAAATATTGGTTTGTGGTGGATCAGGAGTCAGACGGACTGCAGGTCAGAAAGATTCATAAACAAAGTTTAACTAATCAATGTGTTTTACAGACATTTCAGTAAAACTCAAGTTGTTTGTTTAGTTCTGGCTCTGAATCAGTTCACGTGCACAGGACAACTTTTTTGTAATATTAGTGTCATTCTACTGCAGAAATAAAAAAAAAAATTAAGGGAAAAAACAGCTAAAAAGATCGTTTTTTGTTGTTACTCAGGATCATGTTGATTTTGGTTTAAGATACAAAGAACCACTTCAGAGGGGCCACATGTGGTTCCAGAGCCGCAGTTGAAGAACCCTGGTCTATTTTCTGAACTGTTGAACTGAATCAGGCTGCACAAATAATGAATTTGCACCATCTAGTGGTAAAATGACAAATACGTCTTTCAAAAATTGTTACAAGTAAATGATAAAATAGTGATAAATCTGTCAGTTTGTTTGACAGAAAATTTAGAATATACTTCTTCAAACAAGTACTACATTTCTGTCTATAACAATACAAAATACATCAGGCAAAAGAAATCTGTTAGATGCATTTTCTCTAGTTTGCATCATAAAAAACACTACAGAGTTTTTGTAATCAACACAAATATGAAAGATGACTTTTATTAGTTAATCCTTTGTTTCAAACTCTCAAAATATTGTACATAAGAATTTATTAGTCACATATGCACTCTTAACCAGCAAAACCCAAAGCAATAGATAGATATACACAGATCATGGAGCATAATACAGATCAGAAGAGAAACTATACATGACACAATAATTCTTTAACAGGATATGTAGTAGTAGTACTTGTATATTTGCAAACAAATATTTATTTCAATTAAAGGCTCTACAAGGCCACATGTTCAGCTGAGGTGTCAATCAAAATGGAAAAGAGAAAATGGAAAAAATAATTTAGAATTTCCCCCCAAAATTAAGCCTTTTCTAAACAAAGCAACAATAATAATTCACCTCCGTGTTTTAGGAATAACCACATTTCCACTAGTTGCAATGGGAATTAGGAGTTTTCGTTGTTCCATACGAAGAAATTTTTCAATAAGCACCTCCACTGGCACCTTGTCATTCACGTAACCCTGCCTGCAGAACACAGAAACAAAGCAGATAAGGTACATCTAAGAATACTGCAAAGGGGGCAGATCATAATTTCTCTACCATCCCGCTCAGCGAATGACAGGTGCAAAAGTTTAATGTGATTGCTGCACTAGCTTTATAATGGGACGTTGGTTGGTCTATAATTTATACTGAACAGAGAAAAACTGACTTGTGTCATGTTAACTGGGTTGCTAGAGAATAAATCAGACCAACTGTTTTAGCAGTTCATTAGCAGCTGGGTGTTTGATTCTTCTCTCATCATTCAGCTATAGCACCCAACTGCTTGAAGCAAAATACAATCAATGTGTGAACATTGTAGTAAAACAGCATGCGTGCTCATCTGAACACATAACATGAACAAACCTTCTCAGCAGAAGTATCGCATCTTCAACCTCAATAGATTTTCTCTTTGCATGCGCAGCGTACGTCTCCAGGTCCTCAACCATCCGATCAAAGAATTTATCCAATCTGCCATAAGGATTTACATGTTATCTACATTTACTTTCAGAGTAGTTAGCAGTATTTTCAGCAGATCAAGTGGAAACAGGCTGATGATTTTCAACTGGAAGTCTATTTAATTTGTCATGGTGCTTTTTAGATCTGTGTTACTCACATCTCATTTAGAACAGGGTAAACATCTGGAGAGACCTTTGTTTTGGCAAAGTGTCTGAAGACACTCATTAGGTAGGTTTTCGAAAAGACGGCTGGCTTTTTAGTTGTCCCCGTTTTCCTCCGTCTCGTCTGTTTGGGTTTAGCTGCAGGTACAACTTCACTTGGACCACTGAAGGACAGAAGCAAGACTGAACTTCAGACAAGCAAAGTAAAATCTGGACATAAAAACTCAGATAGACATCTGACACTACACAGTCGTGGTTTAAGTTCATTATAAATTTAAATATTCTTATAAAAGTGTTTCAGAGTTAAAAAAGAAAAGTGGCTTGCCTCGCTTGAATATTTTCTAAAACAGAAGCAGGAGGATTAGCGGGAAGAAACTTCCTTTTCTCTCGGACAAATGCCGGAGTATCGCATGGAAACTCTAAAGCATTCATAAACAAAAATTGAGTTTAAGGTTATTCTTATTTTCTGAAATGAAAAAAATAAATAAATAAATCACATACTTAAAGGGACTAACCTTCAACTTCTTCATCCATGTCTTCTTCTTGTGACTCCTCGTCCTGATCAGCGTCATCCTGAGCAGGAACAACTTCAGGTGAAGGGATGCTCCTGTGCCTGCTGACTTCGATATCCTGTGTAACCCCAAGAAGATCAAACAAGTTGTCTTCTCCAGCCCCAGGAGCCCCTCCTGAACAGGACACACCATGTTGATCTTGCACCAAAGGTTTAGCCAAGTCCTCTTTCCCAGGCTGACTGCTGTCATGGCTTCCACTGTCTGCACTGGTATTTAGACCAAGAGCACTGTGGGCTTTGGACTTGCCATTAGTCCACCCTAAAAAATACACCACCACTAATATTATTCATGATCAAACACTGAAATCCTAAATTTATAGCGAATCGAGAAAAATAGTAGAAATATTTTTTTTCCTAATGCATCCTCTGCTTTTAGTATGTTTTTTGTTTGCAGTGTTTTAATAGTTACGGTAATGTTAAATCATCAACATTTCACCATCTCAGATGTTGGACTTTGCCAACCAAGAAAACAGTGTTTGAAATGGTCAAAGAAACAAACAACCTGGTGACTTCATCTAAAACTTGAAAAAAAATCATGATCTTACTTGTAGCAGACGGAATGATGGCACCTTCAGATCGATGAGCCCTTCGACTGATGAACTCCAAGCCACGTTCCAGCTGTTCTAAAGTCTGCCCTTCATCATCCTCTTCCTCCTCCTCATCATCCCCTCTTTGCTCATTGTTATAATCATCTTCTGCCTGAGATTCAGCCACATCCTCAGACTGAGAGCCAGCTTCAGCAGCATCTGCAGATGGGGCACTTCCTGGAACTTCATCAGATTGAGAACCTTCTTCAGCATCTTCAGACTGGGAATCTTCAGTAGGCTCTTCTGTTTCTGCAATTCCCTCTTCTTTCATTTGAGAGTCTGGACCAACTTTCTCTTCCTCAGAATATGAACCTTTCTCAGCAGCTTCTGGAGGGGAATCTGTAGCATGTTCTTCCGCAGTTTCAGAGGCTGAAGAAGCAACTTTTTTCAGACCCAAATGACCTTGACCATCTTCATCAGAGAGGGAATCAGTGGCACCTTCATCTTCAGTTCGAGTTTGAGCTTCCATTTGTTCAGGCTCAGCTTCATCATCTGGCTCATCAGCCTTCGCTTCAACTACATTCTGCTCGTCCTCAAACTCTGACCCGACTACAACATCATGAGCATCATCAGGCTGATTTTGACCTTCCTCATTCTGAAGTTCAGCTTCAGTTGAAATGCATTCATCTTCTTTACTTGGAGAAACAGTGTGTGATCCATCTTTCTCCATCTCACTCTGCTCCTCTTCCTGCTGTCTGTCCATCTCTCGTAGAAGCTGAGATGCCATGACTGTGGGCTTGTCCTGTGTAGCAACGGTTGAAAGGTTAAAGGTCGTAGCATCGGGCTGGTCGTACAGCGCTGTGTTGCAGTTCAAGATATCAGTTGTGATATCAGGCATGCTGAGTTTGCTTAGACCCAACGTGAATCCTTCCGAGTTGGTAACATCAAGATTCTTCTGTCCCAAATCGTGGCTGCTCACATCTGGAACAGGAGGATAAACATGAAGGGAAACAAAATCTGCAGTGAAAACTGTAACTGTAGAAAACTCTAGCAAACCTTCAAACCCAAACTTTACCACCCCCTAATTAGAGTTTAAAAATCTACACTGGAATAAAGTCAACAGCTCAAAAGTCTGACATACAGTATGTGGAGAGTCTAAAGAGGAAACACTGGTCAGTAAATCAGCTACACAATTATTTACTTTCAGTAGATGCTGATTACTGACTGTATTTAATCGTTTTCACCTAAAAAAAAAAAAAATCACTACACCTAAAACACAATGAGAAAGAATAGAGTGAAGAGATTATCACCTCCCGTCTGTCGTTTGCTCACAGCAGCACTAAATTCTTCTTCTGTGATTTTTCGACGGTTAGAAACCTTTCTCTGCAGGACCCGTTTCTCAGTCCGAACATCAGCAAAGGGAGTTTTTAGACTCAAGGACGTGGAGCTGGAAATCATTCATAAAAACATTTAGAAAGCAAGAATTTTTTTATTTCTATCATTTATTTTCATTAAGTCATATGATCAGACAATCTCCCATGTAATAAAAAGAATTAAAGATTTTCTTGCAATTGACCTTGACAAAGAAAGTGATGAATGGTCACCAGTAGATATATCAGCATCTTCTTCAGCATCTGTGGGCATATGCAAGCGCCATAACACACAATAACACTCCTCTAAAGATTTCATTTAAGCTACAATCAGTCCTTAGAGGTTTTATCTTTACCGTTTCCATCTCTCAGTCGTTTTTCAAAAGCTGTGATGTTCAGGCTTCGACGGGGCCTCTTTCTGCTCAGTCCCTTCGATGTGCTTGCAGCAACGCCAATTGTAACATCAGGCAGATCCAGCCCTGACAGCTCGATACTGGAAGTCAAGAAAATACAGACTTATCTTCCATAACACAAGTCTACAAACAGTTAACATACAGAAGCTGATGAAAACAGGTTTATTACTTTTAACGTGACTTAAAGAGACCCGTACAAACAGCTCACCTAGAATGTGTTCTGCTGGTATCCGTTTTGTCAGCTGAAGGCGCTTGTGGCTCTTCAGGATCTCCTTTCTCATGAACAACAGGCGATTTGGCAGGCTCTGAACAGCATGATGGTGTGATAAGGTTAAAAGAGACAACTAAAAGTTGTAACAGCAAATTAAAAGGAAAAAAACAAGCTGAATGTGCAAACCTGTTTGCAGGATCTTCTTGAGTAAGTGTCTGGGAGTGTCTTCCTCATTAAAATGCATTAAGGCATCAGCTGGCGTCTTTTTGGCCACAGCTGAGACCGTCCTCCTTTTAGTGGCAGGCTGGGACTTTCTAATTATGCTCTACAAAGAAATACATGGGTCCAGTTTTCAAAAGATTTTTTTCATTTTAAGTTAAAAAGATAAGCTGTTGGTCTGATCCTCACCTCACGCATCTTGTGTTTCAGGCTGCGTCTCAGCATGTCCTGCGGGGTTTGGGGCTCCACACTTTTCCTGCTCAATCTGCTGCTGCGTCGGAGCTCGCTGGAAGTCGATGCCTGGGACTCACTGACACCAACACAGCGTGTAGTTTACTAAATACAACTCGTTAAGTGCTTTAAACACACTTATAACGTTCAAAAATAAAACTTTATGACATGTTGGCTTTAAAATGACCCACTTTGTCCCAGTGTTGCTAGGTTTGAAATAGAGCTAACGTCATCACTAACATAAGGAACTGTCGATATATTATGTCTTTAAAAAACAGCTTATTGTCCGCATTAATTGAAAAATAAAGATGGTACCTGCGAGTAACAGGAGTCCTGGGAGGCTCGGTCCAGAGAATATGTTTCAGCAGGACCCGAGCAGATAAATCCACCGTCTGATCCATTCGCTCACCGTAAACAGCGCGTTTTAAGTACTTCCAGCAGTGGGGACAATTTTTTCCACTAAGCGTAATGTTCCGAAGAAAAAAATAACCAAGCAATGTCGTTAATTTGACTTTTAAATTACATAAACATTTACTTTCTGCTGACTATTGACAGTTTCTGCGTCAACGTCTCCGTTTTCTCAACGGTCCCGCGTTATTTTTGAGTGAAATCTCGCGAGAAGGCGTTTCTTCTTCTTCTCTCTTTTTGTAAAGCAGTCTGGATGCGGCATCGGTGTGATGTTGTCTCCCTCAGTCTGTGCGTTCGCATTCACACTAGAATCTAGAACAAGGAATAGAACAAGGTCCTGCAACCTTTATGACTTATCACCCTGAAGGATTCGCAAGTGGACTAGGTTTTAAATAACCTGATTTTACTTTCAAAATACTTCATTCACTGTTCAAGATTCAAGAAATTAAAGCCTAATTTTATTGTTTTCAGAAAGTATCTTGCAGAAAACTTCTTAACTGCTCTAAAACATATGAAACATACAAAAGCAATGTTACTCTTGAATGCATTTGAGAATCTGAATATATTTGACCTCTAAGGGTAATTACAACTGTGTGAATGTGAAATGAATGTTGTTTGCTATCTTGTGCCTTGAAATATCTGTTCACCTGTTTAACATCTGTATGAATGCGTACTGTTTGTTAACTTGAAAATATACAATAAAAAAAAAAAACCTTTATGACATAAAGAGCTTTTTTTAGCTCAGCATCTGCGGCTGAGCTAAAAAAAAAGCCGTCAAGATAGTAAAGATGAGGTACGGAGGACATTAAAGAGGATGAAGAGTGGAAAGGGAGTTGGTCCTGATGATATACCTGTGGAGGTATAAAACTTTTTGGGAGAGGTGAAACTAGAGTTTTTGACTCCATCATTTAACAAGATCTTAGAGATTTTCTGAGGAATGGAGGCGATGTGTGATGTTGCTGATCTTTAAGAACAAGGGAGATTGTGCAGAGTTGTGGAAGGTGAATAAAGTTGAAGTGCGATATAATGAAAAAACATTTATTTGGTTCATGTTAAGAATAAACGTTAATTTGGACTTTTTTATAAGTCTCTGTGTCTCTGATTATAGAAATACATTGTTCTGGATCACTTGTTACATCACAGATTTTGCTACGTTAAGTAAGTGAACTTTGTAATACTAATGCAGTCAATGTCTCACTTATTTTCTTGACCTTTGCACTATTTATGGTTTTGTAGATTACACAGCAGCACTCTGTATACCCTGATGTTTGCAAAATGTTTCTGCACACCATGAAATAACGTGCAAGGAGAACAACTGACTCTTTTCTTTTTTATCACTATTTTGTTCTGATCCTGTTGAGATGCTGTTTTGTTTTGTTTCCCATTACAATCGTCTTGTAAAAAAAACTGTAATTAAGACCATTAAATTAATTAAATAATATATAAATTCTCAATTCTTTACGTTTGACAACACTTGAGAGAGTATCTGCATAGTCTTGATCATTTACTGGCAGACCTGCAGATAGCTACACTGATTATAGTTTATATCTTTTATTAAAAATATATTTTTTATTAAAATCTTTATAAAAAAGAAAAACAATTAGTGTTGACCAATTTTCCAGATTCATGTTCTGCATGATAAATGTAGTTAGATACAGACTGTAAAATCAAACATGGAGTGTAAACCCCATCTTAGTCTGGCTCCACCCTAAGTTACTCATTTACCAACTTTAAAGTGTCATTTCACAACTCTTGGATTAGTCATGTAAAACAAAATTAAAACCTAAATGAATGCAGCTCTGAGTGACAATATTATTAAGGAATGTCCCCATTTATAAATTATTTAGAAGCTCTCTAGTTTAACTTTATTATGACAATGACTTTCAGGAATGTATGCTCAAATGTAAATATTAGTATAAAGCCAGAAACACTGTCAGGTTGCTTTGATGGTTAGCAGCTCAACTAAAGAGCTTCCTGAACCAGTTCTGTGTTCAGAGACTCAACGTTTGACCAGTTTTTGAAATGTACTCCCATGTAAATGTTTTTTTTTATCTTTTATTTTCATAATTTAGAATGCAAGTCACACATTCTTTAGCTGACTGCACGCTACAAAAAAGGTTGTGTCAAGGTTTCCTTCAAAAAGTGGGTACTCAGACATAAAACTTAAAATATATTTTCCAGAAAGATTTAGTCTCTGCCATGATTCCAATCTAAATATGTGTAATTTTATTTCAGGATAATAGTTCACTATCAATTTGTTGCATGAAAATATTCTTAAAGACTACAAAGGAAATTGTAACTTTATGTTTAGAACATCAGCATAAAAGTTTTTTTGTGGGGGGGGGCGGCGGAAAAGTGAAGTCATGAGATCCAGTTTACATGGGAACTACTATGTTGTATTTTTGTTTTAGCAAGTGTCCAGTGGAGAACTGGAACTGACGGTCTCACCTACTTAGAATAGTGTTCATTAGGCACAAAATAATGAATTACAGGTAAACATATTTTAAAAAAGACAGGAACAAGGACAAGAACAAAACCTGGAAAAAGCTCTGAGGGGTATTTTTATTTTTTTATTATAAAATGTCCCATTTGTTAACATTTTGAGGGTGGGACTTAACCCATTAACTGACAGAATTTTCTCAGCAAACTGACCGTCAGTACTTCAGCTTTTTATTTCCTTTCTTTCTTACTCATCTGCGACTGCACAGAAATGTGTTAAAACCAAAGATATATCTTACTGTTAACTGATGGTGGCAAGTAAAAATACAAACGATTCACTTACAAGTCAGTTTATTTTTATTCAAGAGGGTGGAGCTGGTGCAAAACTTGTACTAGATGAACCAGCAATGAGGAGAGTTTGTTTTGTTTTGGGGCTTTAATTTCCAGGTTGATTTTAAATATTTCATTTCAATTCAGTGTATGGTGTACACCAAACTGATTTTTCTAGTTTTATTCTGCTTGTTGGTGCTGATATTTGATCTGTTAGATTTTAAAGTGCTTGCAAAGATAACGACAAATACAGGCAAAATAAAAACATTCTGGATGAAGAAGATGTGAAGAAAAAAACTATTTTCTGCTCATCAACTCAAACTCTTTTTTTTTTAACTCAGATAAAGAAATTTGTTGTTATGAAACACTGAACTCAACATCTCACATTTAGTCCAGAAATAAAACACAAAAATAAACACTTCATTGTAATCTTTTTAATAATTTACAACAAATCAAAAGCAACGATGTGAATTCACAAATAGAAAACAGGTGGTAGCCTGTTTTTATTCAGTCTTCTGGCTCCCCTTTTGTACTGGAAATAACTGAATGTGAACAATTTAACCTGGATTTAGTCTTATAAAAGTCTGGATTTGGCAAAAACTGCAAAAAGTCTCTCACACAGATGGGATGAGAAGACTCGCCGACTTAGAAATCTGGCCGATCCTTCTTCAGTTTGGAGTAATCCATGTTAACCGCAAACATCTGGAAAGAAACAAACACACACAGAGGGTCAAATTCACAGATCAGAGTGATGAATACAACATGAAACGGGGAAACATAAGAGAAGTAGAGTAAGACGGATTAACTGGCTGGTTATTTGTATCAAACACAGGACTCATACTTTGTACTGCTGATTGGGCTCCATCTTGTTCCAGGGCTCAGGGTTGTTTTTGCGATCCCACCTTGAAACGAGGAAAAGAGAGATACTCTCAGGAAATCCAAATATCTCTGAAGAAAAACCAATGTTCCTAAAGCCTCACAGTTAATACTGTCACACATAAATCAGGCTACGCCATGGAAACTTACGAGACGTCAGGGTTTTTCAGAGCCAGCCTGGCCAGGTACAGCATGCTCATTGCAGCCCCACCACCGATGAAGACGAAGAGGGGGATCAGCTGTTGGGATATATCAAATAAGCTTAGTATTAAATGTGTTTTTCTCCAATAATACTATGGTAATAGTGTGCTAGACACATATAATGAAAAGATAATGGGAAAGTCTTAAAATAAAGATTATTGTGAGAATGAAAAGTGAAGATGAATAACAAAAACTTGTGACACAAATCAGTGTGTTTTGCAAAAAGCAGAAAAGTGGCAGATGACTGTCTGTGGGTGGGTGGTATAGGGGGGACATGTCAGTGGTCTATTTATATGGTCGCTGCCGTAAAGCAAAGTGTTTCACCCCGTTGTCCTTGGATAAACAGACTTCAGTTAGGCCTGTATTAATATCGGACAACATACGTGCGCCATTGAGCAACATGCATGGCTGCAATAATCCCAACTCTCTCTCTCTTGATCGCTCTCTCATCCCCATAATATCAAATCATATTAATTCTGCATAGAAAAAGAACACTGATGTGTTTTGTTTTGAGTGCACTCCATCAGAGGAGATGTCTTTATTCTTAGATCTGACAGAGCAAAAGAAAAAAAACAGCTCTGTCATAAGATACATACCGACGCAAAAACATCAGATTGAAGGGAATAAATCAGCTGAATAAAACGTTGATTCGTCGTGTTTTTTTCAGTGTGTTCAGGAATTTGACATTTCTCCTGTCAAATCTGCAAATTCACGCAATAAAAATGCCTAAACGTTTGTATTTACATGAGAGCCACATATGAATTCATTACCATTTTTAATGGATTTAATTGGTGAACACACATCAGAAAATGCAGGAATACACCTTGTAAATCGGGAGCGCGCCTGACCGCGTCCTCTGCACTGCGCTCCGCATTTCAATGTTGTTTTTGAATAATCATAATAATGATAGAAATATAAAACATGCAGAGCCGGAGACTTACAGATGGGTGGGTTTTGACTTGTTTCTTGATGACTCCAAAAATGGACATGTTGAATATTCTCACAATAAGATCCCGAACAGAGGAAACCGTGAGTGCGACGCGCACACCGCTGCAGCGGATCTTCTACTGAAGCACACCCTCCTCCACAGTCAGCCAATCCTCGCTGGATGTCTGGAGATACAGCCTGAGACGGTAATTGCGCAGCTCTTAAAGAAAATTCTTAACCTCAACAAAACTGATTCGAGATCAACATCAAATATCTGAACAGTTACAAGCACCAAACGGATAGTTCTGGTTCTCCCATGAGGGATAATTATGCTTAATTAAGGTTACAACCAGTAAGATAAAAACTCTCTCCAAAGAGATTCAACCTTGAAAAGGTGCAAGATTTTAAATGATATTGTGTTAGGGGTTTGTTTCACCGCCATGGTCATGAAAACACCACCTCCATCTCTTCATCTGAAGAATCAGCTATCTGGAGTCAAAGTTCATTGCTGATCATTTATACAATATTTTATAATGAATAGAATACATCAACTGTGAATAATAGAACTGAAAATAAATGATATAAAATATAAATATAAAAAGAAGTGTCATGCTACATTCTATTTGTCAGAAAAATTAACTAGACGCTCTCGTGCTCAGTTCTTAAAGCCCACCATCTTGTTTGTTTCCCTGCTTCAACACATCTAGTTCATATGGAGGGTTTTTAACTTTAAACTTTTATTTGAAGAGGATATTTAACCATTTGAATCAGATGTGTTGGAGCAGAGAAAAGCATTTATAACATGCAGGCTAGTGGTCCTCCAAACTGGCTTTGAACACTAAAATTGGCACTTTCCAAATGTATCACTTAGATCTTCCACCAGAGGGCAGAAGGTCTGCAAAAAATTCCTCAGGTTTTGGAGTAAAGCAGTAATTCCCTTAAAAACTTAGAAATAGGCTAATCAAACATGACATACAGTATTTGGCTTTACATGATGAAAGCTAATCAGTAAAGCTGGGGAGATTTGCACATTTTTGCTTTGATCATTAAATAATTCTGCTAGTCAAATGTTAGAAAATGTCCACAAATTTATCAGTGTTGACGTCTTCAAAGGAAAACAGCTAATCTGTAGTTAAAGGTTCAATAATAAACATTGATCATGTCAATATTATCTATGGGAGTTTCTTCACTCTGAAAAAGGCCTGGATTCAAACATAGGAACCTTCAAAGCCAAAATAAAAGAAAATATTTATTTTAATAAGAAGTATCTTAATATATGAAGATCTGAATGCTCTGACAAATTCAAGTTGCCTTCTACTTTTGTTGTTCAAAATAGAAGTTGTAACATACTGTTCATACATGCTGCCATGTTGCATTTTTGTAGTCAGAATCTGTAGAGACTCACTCGCACCCAATCATGTGTATTTTAACCAAATGTATATAAAGTTTCATCATGCAGGTAAGAACTACTCTGAGATGCATTTTTAATTTCATTAACTGGAAAAATGTCAAATTTATTTACACAGAGGAAGCAGGACTTGAAACTGATACCACAGCAGGCCACACTTTGCTCTGTGTTACGTTCTTATGTCAGGTCAGACCAATCCTGGTCCATGAGGGCCCCTATCCTGCAGGGTTTAGATGTTTCTCTGCTCCAGTCATCTATTGATTCAAATCAGCTGTGTTGGAGCAGAGAACCATGTAACACTCTGCAGGATAGGGGCCCTCAATGACCAGGACTTGACATCACAAGTCTATTAGATATGTTGATTATTCTACAGAGAATGATTACAAAAATGAGAATCATGGAAAACCCTCATCATCCTCTTCACAACACAGCGAGTCAACAACAGCGTCTTCAGTCAGAAGCTTCTTCAGATCCGCTACAGGAGATCCTTCCTGTCCACAGATAAAACCCTCTACAATGACTCTCTGAAGAAGAACTAAGTTAATAAAACATCTCATTTTCCCTCAGGGATTACTGAAGTGAAGTGTTTGAATGGTAATGGTCAAAAGACGACTTTTATTTTAATAATATTCAATCCTCTCTTAATTTGAAGGGCAAAAATGTACATTTGACTGTTAATATGACAAAACCCCACACAAGGTCTAATTTAATAACTCACACAGGACGGTTTAACATCATGTATTTATGTGGACAGAACCTGAGAGAACAGAACATTCCCAACATCCAAACGGACTCAGGAAACATCGTGTATCATATCGAAAGAAAAAAAAGTTTAAATCAACATTTTTAAATGAAACTAAAACTAAAGGTTAGTCAAAATATTACTCAACTCTCCATCCACATGCACACAGACAAATAAAAACAGTCCAACATTGAATAAACATGTGGAAGAAACACCTCTCCAATACAAACCCTCTGTTGGAAGTGCATTAAAGACCACCTGACACAACAACTCACATAATTCTGCATCAAACACGACAGAACAAAACAAAACTGAAGATTTTAGCTTATGTGGCAAAGAACGTAGAAAATACACTTTACTATTCTTAAATTTACAATGAAGTACAAAAAAAGTGAATGTAAAAAAATAAAGAATTGCGACTCAAAAAGTAGCAGTTCAATTTGTGCAAACATGTCTACCAGAAATAAAAACTAGTTCATTGTTGAGTTGTCAGCTTGGCAGAGCAAGAGGAACATTTTCAGCAAAACACTAAGGATGACACATCTATACCACTAAAACTGGTTAGGTAGTCAACTAGGTCTCTAACTAGAAACATCAAAACCACATCTAGAAACATTGAAAAATAATGTTGACTTCCACTAACGTGTTTTTTTTTTTTTTTGCATGTAAACAAGGAAACATTGATAAATGTACAACTTTAAAGCTGGAATGCAACAGCTGAAGTCATTAAGTAGTAATATTACCCAACTCCAGTCCACAATCATCAACATATGATTTCATTGTCTTGTTTTAATCAAGTAAATAGAAAAATACCCAACTGATTTGTCCCGCAATGTTGAGCTGAACTGAACGATCTCTTAATACCTAAAGTCAATAAGAGGCTTTTGTTTTTGTTGTAGAGTTCTTACATTTTGATCAGAAACTGACAAACATTGTCTTTGTCTTTTTTTTAAAAGAAAATCTGTGTGCAGTTTTATCTCAAAGCCTTTTGTCCCACATATTTTTGGCCAATAAGATTTCTTTGGATTATAAACTGACAGACCCAAATTTAAAAAAGCAAAATAAATGGAAAACCAAATTGTAGCTTATAAAGCAATTTTCTTTGGATTGTGTATTATTTTTATTTACCCAGATACGTTTTTTTTTTAAATTTAGACGTGTTTCAACACACCCATCGTTGTCCAGTTAAATATTTGTTTTATTGTTAGTACAGATCAGAAAGCGAGGCCCTCTCCTGAGTTCTCTGCCTTCACAGTAGACGATGCTGAAGGATCAGGAGAAGCAGCGCGGACACCAGATGTAATCGCCTGGCAGGAGCTCGGTCCCTGGCTGGAGCAGTTTGTCACTGGAGAGGCTGTGAGGCTGCGGAACAACAGGTCCATGGAAGGAAGCAAGGGCTTAAGCAGACTGACGGGGCAAAAGGCTGAGCCCCCATGGGGGGTGAAGTTTACCTTGTTGGGGTCTGGGCAGGAGGAGACTAGGACTTGTTTTTCTTGGCATGAAGCACTAAAAAATGTAAAAGGAAACAAAGTGGAGAAGGTTAACATTCAAAGTGTAAGTGGCAGAAATGATGTTAGATTATAGAACTGTGTCCTTTGTACCAGCATGTTATCCTGACTCTCAGAATAACAAACTATTTTAAATAAGTTCATGAAAACCAGATTTTTCAGTCAAATTATTGGTCTATAGAAAACTTTTCTTTGTAAATCATGCTTGTAAGATCAGAAGGTTGAACTGACCGAAACAGAAAAAAAGACATTCCAAAAACATCATGATTAAGGTTCCGTCTGCAATACTCTCAAGATTTGTTCTCCTTTAATGAAAAACCTCAATCCACATACAGTAGTTCCTTCTAACAGAAATGATCAAATACTCTTAATGCACCACTAGGTGGCAGGAATGTTTACATTAACAATTTATCCAGATATAGAAATATTCTTAACTTGGATAATTAAATATTTTTCCATTTCAGCACATGATCAAATTTTAACAGATTGGGACAAAGAAAAACAGATTAAAACCAGTAAAAACAGCTTCATTGTTGTTTTGGTTTCTGGACATGAACCTGAAAGCTACATCGTTATCTGTTTCTCACTACAAACTCTGTGTGTGGACATCAAGGGCAAACGCAGCACAACAACATCTGAAGTGTGAACAAAGAATAAATGTTGAATTTCTTTCCCCACCACAACACTGAACTCTTTCCCAATAACAAACCCTGAATCACTCATGATGTTAATGAAAAACTGAGCTTTCATACAGAGAAGCAGGGAATGACTGATCTAAATCTACTCTTACAATGGAACTTTTGCTATTTTTTGCTTGATATTGTTTTTTAACACTTAGTCTAAAAATATACAATAGACAGCAACTCACCCCCCTCTAAATTATCTTCTTGCCTACAGCCGCGGTTTCAAAAAATGCTGGAAGTAGGCATCACTTAGGACCCTGGAGGTGGGGGGGGGGGGGGGGGGGGGGGGGGGGGGGGGGGGGGGTCAGGCTGGGCTCTGATTGACAAGTTGCACTTCTGGGTTTTTACTCAGAGTGCTAAAGCTACGTTTAGCTTAACTCCAGTGTACCTCTGCCATGTTGCATAGTTATAACCCGAGCACAAATCACATCCACATTATCCCAACCACTACAGTGAAGTCTTTGTTATTCTTTTACTGATATTAGTTATTCTCTATGTCGAGGTTTTCAGCCAGTTGCTCAAGATCCCTGTGTGCATCTTTTTGGTGAGCAGCTGGAGACAACGGGCGGGCGGTGGGGGGCGAGTGTGTCTGAGAGATGTTTTTATACTCTAGGAGGCCTGTCTTAGAGGCGAAACCGGTAACGTAGACATAAGTGCTGGCATAGGCATGTACCGCTTTCAGCCAATCACAAATTTCAAATGCAATAACCACATTTCAACACTAAGAGGGCAGCACTAATTTAGCAAGTTTACATGAAAATGTCAAAAAATGCCCAGAAACTGAAAGGTTGCATTGGTAAAGACCCACTAATACAGTTTATAAGCAAAAAAAAAAAAAAAAAAAGCTGCTTTAGGGATGAGATACTCTTTAAGCAAAACAGAACAAGCTTTGTAAGACTATACACTTTTGCTGATGTGTAATACATGGCAGGAAACATACTTTAATTTAGAGTAAGAAAAAAATGCTTCAATTTGATATAAATAATGCAGTTTTTCCATGTAGTATTAAAAAGTCCATTTCATACAAATTTCAGGACTTTGTGGTTATTTCTTAAGTATTAACCAGTAATATTAAGTATTTTATGTTTAAAAAACGTCAGGCCTTTCAATCTGTCTGCATTAAAATTCATCTGCTTCCGGCTGGTTCCGTCAGGCTTCGGGCAGCAGCTCGTTCATATTCATTATTTGAATTTGCTGGACTCACATTGGCTAACAAACTAGCCTATGAGAGCAAGGTATACTGTTTCCTGCCCTGCTGCGCATGGCAACATCAGACAATCTCTCTTCCTGTTTGCTACGTCTTATACTACAGCTTTTAGCCAGCAGCATGCTAGGCGTGGTTTCAACTGTGTGAGCTGCCGAATACTAACGAACACTAACGAGTAAACAAGTACTGGCCGATCGAACTCAGGTGTTATCGCCACCTGTGTAGTTTGAGAGATTTAAAACTGAAAGAGAAGTTGTTGAACTTTTTTCACACCCACTATGAAGGTAAGAACACCTGTGGAGCTAAAATATTCAACAGAAACCTTAGAAAAACTGTTTTTAATGGAAGGGCCTCTTTAATGTAAAACCACATGAGTTGAAAAGGTACATGAAAAACCCTCTGCCATATTGTGACATGTGCTTTGCACTGTGTTCACGGTCAGTGTCCACTCTGTGTGCAGCGTTTGGCTAACGACAGCCTCGCACCACTGCCACACCCACTGTCAATGAAAATACCTCTTCTTTAACTGTCTCTCTCTATAGTCCTCATATGTCCAGTTGCAGTGTCTTCTGTGGTCTCATCTGCATTTCACTGTGGTCTACGCCTCGTCTTCAAAGCATGCAGGCATATTTTAAGTATCAACGGTCAAGTGTTAACCCAAGGCAGCCATGTAAACTCTACCACAGGGTGGAGGCAGAAATGTCAGTAAGTTAATTCATCCATCAGTCTTCAGCTGAGGGAAAGTTCTGTCTTAATAGCAACAAATTAAAATTAAATACAAATAATTTGTTTGAAATCAAACAGGTTTAATTTGAAAGTTATTCACAATCAGTGAATTTTGTAAATTCTTTTAGGTATGAGGGTCTGCAAAGTTAAGAGGAGGAAGAGGAAACCAAACTGGTAAAATCCAGTCTATAAATGTATCAGAGAAATGAACGAGGGGTCTGTTATTTAAATCCAGGTAACATTTAAAAAACACACCTGATTTCCTCCCAGACTCGGACCTTCTCGCAGCCTTCTGGAGGCTCTCTCTGGAAGCAGCAGCTTTTGTTGAGTGCTGGAGAAGAAGAGATCATCAATGGAAGGTCGGTCTCATTCTGGCAGGACAGTGGAGACAGGTACGTCTCTGCTCCATCTATAAGACAGGACAGAATAAAAATAGTAAAGGAAAAAGCAGCAGACAAATGTCTGCAAAAGGGAGTTATGGATCAGTCAGAGATGTCTTTGACAAGTGAAAGCTCATTTAAACTGCTGTTTGTTTATATGTTTAGATGTAAATACTTTTATTTTATTTTTTTTTAAGTAACAGTCAGCTAAACCTTTTACACATTAGGTAAACATTGCGCATGGAAAGAGCCGCCATCAGTGATCTGTGAGGTGAAAACTAAAAACAGACACAGTACATGTAAACAGAAAAACGTTTTACATGTTGGACTAATAAATGAATCAGAGTACCAGGAGGCCGAGGTCCTGGTGAGAAGGACCCCACCCCCTTCAGCAAAAGAGCAAAGAGCCATAGGGAGGGTGAGGAAAGACATCCAGTCCAGGTGGGAGAGATGATATGCTTTGTACCATCAGTAGCTACGTTTACATGCGCCAAATTTCCCCGATCTGATTAAAATCTTGGTCGATCAGAATTCCCAAATCCCTGTTTACATGGACACTAACTGAAATGATCTGATCATGCCATGAGTACACATGCACCAAGCACTCAATCAGGTTATATGAGTTGAGCATGCGCACAGCGAGTTGTCTTTCCGGGGGAAGAAAAAAAAGTAAACAAACTCCGTCCTTTCTGCACGTCTTTCCCGCCCCATCGTGTGCTCGATCTGACTCACGTTTTCCCCAATATGGACCTTCTGCGGGTGATTACCTTTATGTTTGGGTTTTTACTGGTCGCATTAACCAAGCTAGAGGCTGAATACATATTGCTACTGCTCCTCCGCCACAGGAGAGGAGAGCAGGATGACAGGATGACTGCACCAGCAGACCACTTCTGTTTACTTCCCGCTATGTTTTCTACTTGGGTCTGCGAAAGCGGAAAGACGTCACGCTGAAGTTGTACGCATGCGCAGTGGGCTCTTTTCACCCTTTCTTTCTGAATGGGTGTGTACACGCACGTCTATCCGAATGAAGATCGGACAAAACCACCCCTCTCGATCGGAAGTAAATTTCTTTCGGATCAGGCTGCATCGGATCAAAACATTCTGATTGACATGTTTACATGATGTCTTTTTTATCCGATTGGGCGTTTATTTCGATTAAATGTGCCCATGTAAACGTAGCTAGTGTCATTAAAAATCATATGTGTATGATATGGGTTCAGATTTTCTTTGACATTATATAAACATTTTTACTTTATAACTTCCTCTGAATGTTTTTGGAGCATTTCATTGTTTATACATCACTTGTTGTATTTCTATAATGCTGACAGTGACTTTGAGTATCATCTTTCATGAGAGCCCTCACTGATAAACTGCATGTTCAAGCATTTAGGAGTCACACTCTTTTTCATGCTGGTATATCCAAAGTCTTCAAATGGACAATTTGAAAAACACCCAGACACGCCCACAAAAACAAAAAAATGAAAAAATGTCCAGAATAATCAGTTTTTTAGGTTTTTCAACTGGCTGTAGGTAAGAATTTAATTCTACAACTCAGTTTAAGCTGACAGTCAATATCTCCATCTGCAGATACATGAAATTTTTTTTTAAATAAAGTTTGATTTATGTGTTCTAACTTCAACTAGAAAAGCCCTCCGAGAGCGCAGACCTCCGCAATGTCTACACCAAAGATGTTATTGTGACTTACACCTAAAACTGCTACATTTATTTTATCTACAGAATTGGATTCACTGACCATGTAAACCTACCTGTAGAATTTAGAATCATGTTGATATCATGAATACTTTAATAGTTGTTTCAAAAAATAAATATTTCTGTAATGGCAGCTTTGTTCTGGATATACCAGTAACTCCAAAACTATTAAAGGTAGAGTGCCAACGGATTTTCTTTACCGAAGCTACAGTTTCAGCTCCAACTGAAAGAGACATTTTCAACACTTTTGCACTCTCTTAAATGGTTAAAAAAAAACATTGTGATCTGGATCAACCCCAAAATCTAATCGATTGGTCATTGTTTTCATGTCCAACCTCTTGTATCCTTAAGATTTAATCAAAATCCATCCAGACGTTTTTGGGTTATCTTAGACAAACAAACCCAGATAAAAACATAACCTCCATCACCTCCTTATTAGAGGTAATAACTACAGAATGGTTAAAATTAAAATACATTTATTTGACTGTTGAGCTTAAATATTTTAA
Source organism: Pachypanchax playfairii (assembly GCA_006937955.1). Lineage (NCBI taxonomy): Eukaryota > Metazoa > Chordata > Actinopteri > Cyprinodontiformes > Aplocheilidae > Pachypanchax > Pachypanchax playfairii. The sequence goes on from SSNP01000331.1 coordinate 255,483, forward strand.
GTGTTCCTTTAAAGAGCAAACAAGGTTTTTGCTTTTGCAGATATTCTTGAAAATATTTGCAAAAGGTTCATTAACAAAAAACCTTAAGGTGGAATATGGAACATGAACAGAACAAAGCCTCCGGCTATCTAGTACCCCCCCCCCCCACGTGTATTCTGATGCTGACCAATATTCCTCACCAAACACACTCTGATCCCCGATCCAAGAAGGAAAACAAAATATCATGAGTTCAGCTCACTACTCATGCTCTCCAGTTGATGATCACACTGACTCTGATAAATGAAGCTCAGTCATCGATTCAGTCGATGGCAAAGAACTCGTGCATCTTCCCCGGCTCTTCTCGAGCAAACCGAATCTTCCAGCAAGATCCTCTGTCCTCCTCACGCCATCCTGCAAGACTAACTTCTCCACCCAGCCACAAAATCCTCAGAGGTTTGTCTTCCAGCTGAACCCACAGCTGGATTTCCCCTCACTTCAGCCACCTGCAGCAGCTCTGTCTTAGCTTGAGCTGCTAAAGACTTTCCCACACAACCCTGCTAGTCACATGTCGGGAAATCCCCTTATGGCAAGAAATTAAGGTCAATAATCACCACATATCATCGGGGCTTCCAGCTGCTTGACCTACAGACTCCACAGTATCAGCCTCACTGTGCCGGACTATTCACCGTATTAGGCGTGGTGCCCGCTGCTCTGCCAGCTGTTGACCGATAGATGTAAATAAAATGCCAACATCGTGCCTGTCAGAATAAGTATTTCATTTCGAATATAATTTCTAATGAAAATGCTGTATATTCATTCTACACCCCACTCAACACTATTGGAGGCATTATTTTATTTAAAAAAATATAGCTTTTTGTGAAAATATTCCACATTGTACCTTTAATTTGGTTAAGTATTTTAATGTGCAGTGCCTGTTAAAAAGTTGAACTATTTTATGCAGGTCAAACTGAACAACTATTGTCTTTGATTTAATGAAAAACAGGAATAAACAGTCTGTTTACGACAACTTGCTAGAAATAAATTGCCTAAAAGTACAAATTCAAACTGGTTATTTTCTCTCCCCTTTGTTAGGCATCAACACTGGTTCATCCCTTTATTCTAATAACCTTTTTATAGTTGAACCGTTTACATGTCCATATTAAAAGGTTTAAACTAGTTCATGTTAAAAAATGCCACTTTTTCTATTCATCCTACTGAAGTGCTGTAGGCTGCAATGATCTTATACAGAAGCAAACCTTGGTGTAGATCATGAGAAGAGTGCTGCTCCTGCAGATGGGGGGAGGAGCACGGTGAGGAGGAGGTGGAAGATGAGGACAGAGGTGAGGTTGCACAGTCACTCTGTGAGTCGCTGTTACAGATGTGCAGAGGGACTGGAGCGCGGTGACCGTCTGGGACCTCAAGGAGCTGTCGGGGCAACAAATCAAACCGTTTACGTTATGTGATTAAAGTCAGATGTTACATGGTCTGTGTAACTAATGCTAAAAATGTTTGCCTTTTCCGGACTCCGGTAGAAGATTATGTGAACTTGTTCACATGCACATACTGCGCGAAGGAAGGGCGACGCTTACCCTGTGCTGTGCAGGTGGTGACTGGCTGATGAACATGCCTTCCAGCTCCTGGTTGAGGCCCTCCACGCTGCAGCGCAGTCGAGGGACCAACGTAGTCAGGGGAGAGAGGGGGATGGGGATTGGCTGTGTCTAAGGACACAAGTTAAACTCAATTTAGGACCCGTTTCTCCTCAGATGCAGCATGATAAGGCATTTTTAAGTTCCTTTAGTTTTCTATAAAGCTCCCACCAACATCATAAGTGTTAAAATAAATCCTAAAAGTGAAAATCTAAAAGCACAAATTTTATTTTTGAATTATTACAGAGAGGTTTCTTGATTTATAACCACTTTGGCCCCAAACCTCAACAATCAAATGAGGCATGCAACACAATCACAAGGACCAGCTGCACAGAAAAGCAGAACTATGCATTTCTTCTTCAGAAGCAAAGCACACATGCGATGCAGTGATCTTCCTGCCACCCTGGTGTTTCATTTCATTCACTTCCTGTGAATAGCTGCACTCTGCATAAGTGACTCTTGTCTGTAGTGTTAGAAGATAAACACCTTTTGGCACCATGAAGTACAAAGAGCAGTGTGTTTGTATGATGAGGATGATGTAAAGGTACCTGAGTAGCTCCAAGGCTACAGCTCCCTTGAGGAAAACACTGACGGTCTTTATCGTGACCCCCAGAGACTGCAGGTCTGCTGCACTTCTGCAGGTGTTGTTTCAGTTTAGCTATCTGGAATGAAAACAAGTTATTGTTTAATAATTTTGTGCAAACATGCAGTAGAAATCTTTCAAACATGTCTTAAGACAACCAACATAAGCAGCATGTTGCAACCACTTTAAAGTGTTCAGTAGATGAATGAGAGTATCATACAAGTTCAGTGCACTAATGAATGTCAGGAAAAAAAGAGGGAAGTTGAGAAGATGAGATCATCACTTAGTAAAGGAAAAACATAACGTGTTTTTTTTTCATGAACTTGCCCAATTGACTTTAAAAAGTACAAAAAGATCCAAGTTTAACAAACATTGGCTGCTTACACCAAGTTGAGCAATAAAAGGCAGAGACTGACCTCTTGCAGATGATCAGCGCTGCCCCATGATGCCGAGCGCTTGTGGCTGCTGCTTGCTTTCCTGCTGCGGGATTTATCCACCCATGAGTCTGGGGTCTGCAGAGGAAGGAATGCGCTTTAAAAAAAAATCCTGTTTCAGATTCATTATTTACAAATCAGGCATGATTAGTTTAAAACCCAGATATAAACCTATTCTAATCGCATATTACATCAAATCCAGCAATATATATTAACACTATTTCCACATCTTGCACAAATCAGCTTTTTATTACACAAACCCTGATGTGCATTGCAGCATTAACACCCACAGAAAGTCACTTCACACTTACAGAAAAGTAAAGAGATGGAGAAACTGAAAAAACAGCAAGAAGGTGGAGGATGTGGGGAACCAAAGAGCAGTGGTGAGTGTCAGCGCTCACAGCAGAGAGAATGGGTGAAGCCAAAACGGCCTCGTCAGCTGACTTCAGGGACTGCTCTCATGGCTGTGGTTCACACTATGTAATAGCTGTGCAAGCACCGGACACAGTCTTTGAGCAACTTTTTTTTTTGTTTTGCAGCAGAGGAGAAAATGCAGAGTAATGTGTCATGACTCAGGCCCTTCAATCCCATCCCAACTAATCATAAACACTAATGATTTATAAAATAAACCTCCTCATGAGTAAACTGTGACAAAACTAAAAGGGCATTCTTTTTATTCTTCTGGCAGAGACGAACATGCGAGTATTATTATTTCCACATTTCATCTACAACTGACCTGGGTGGATTTGTCCTTACAAGACAGGCTGGACTGAGCCTCCGGTTCTTTCGGCCAGTGCCCCTGCAGGTACGGCCCGATGATGGCATCTAGGGACATCGTCCGCCTCATGCCCGAGGTCAGCTGGTGCAATTTGACCTTCCCAGCTTTGAATATTGATACATAACAGCTCATTTTAGTAAAATCAAATAAACATAATACTCTGGATTCAGCAGGTTGGCATCAAGAACTTTGCTATCTTTAATCCTAAAAAGATCTGTTGCAACACATTCTATACAGTGCATCTGGTCTTCAGCTCAAACTCTATGCATGGCTGTTAGAAAAATATGTGCACAACGAGCAAAACAAATGACATATTGAAATATTTTAACATCAACTTTGATGACAGTTTTTTGTTAGTCACCTTAAAATTGTTACATCTAAAAATTATTTTATCATCAGTTAGTTTCTGTGCAAATTGAATGTTAAAGTTTACAATAAGAAAACATGAAAACTTTCAGAAAGTTGTGCTGAACAGGATGCTGCACTGACTCGCATCTTTTTTAACTGCTGTAAATTTTCCTTTAGCTTCTGTTTGCAGCTTGTATGTTAAAAAAATAAAGAGGTCAGTTTGGTGTAACATGTTTGGGATCATACCTGGCCTCCCATCTCTCCGGTTAGGTCTGGGTTTGCTTGCCAGTTTGAAGGGAACAGTTGCCTTCAGGGGCTGCGGGGCACCAGGTCTCGAGTGTCCAGCTCCATTTCGACCGGACATCTTTACAGAAGCCAATTTTGTTTCACTTGACTCCAATAACCTCCTGAATTAATAGTGTTTGTCCTGCTTGGTAAAGATGTGGTGGCGCTGGTGGTAGCTGGCTAAACTACCAGCTGCTGCTTCTTCCTCCTGTGTTGATGAGATCTACTCGAAACCGTTACAAACTTTACTTTTTCATCTCGCAATCAACATTTCCCATTAACTCTATAACATTTACTCGGAGTTTCGGACCTAGCTTGACATATAAAGCGTTTTATTGTGGAAAAGTCTCCGGAAAATATACTTTTTTTCTGGGTTTTGTACGAGTTAGCAGCCTAGCAAAGCAAAGTTTCTTTGTGAGGATGTTGAGATATTTCACCCCGCTGTCGAACGAGGAAGCAGCTCCAGTTTCAAAAAGTCACTCTAACGTCAACTCCTGCGTCTTCCGAGCAAAATTTGAAGTGTATTTCATTATGATTTTTCGGCCTGGAGGCTGTTTTAATGGCCCTGGAAGTTGCGACTGGCCGTGACTCTCCTCTCCCAGTGTTTGTGGGTTTAATGGCAAACCCCAAACACTTCCACCAGCACGTTGGAGTGGATTTAATTATGCGAAGAGGGGGGCACAACTCTCACTTTTGATTGGTCGGTTTGGCCCCTATCTTTGATCCTATTGGATATTCTACCATCAATCTGTCAAACCTCAAACAATAAAACTTATTGTCACCGCCCCTATTTCAAATGCTGCATAAACTGATTTTTTTGACGTAAATTTGACCTGCAGATACATTTCAGCTCGTTTTACCTGTTATTAATTAAGCTGCTTCTTTGAAATACAAAAATGTTGTCGTTATTTTTACTTTGTATTTAAAGGGATGTATCAAAAATATGACAAAGCAATGCATTTAAAAAGTTATAAATAGTAAAATGAATAAACCCCTTGATTTAGAATGATACAAGTTATAAGAAATAATAAAACTATGATTAAAGCTGGATTAGGAGCAACATGTCATGAAATTGTAAATAGCACATAGCACTTTTTATTAAGTCAGATGACTCCCAAAGCACTTTACATTACAGTTTGTCATTCACCCATTCACACACATATTTGGTGGTGATGAACTACATATGTTGTAACCACATCTTTTCTGGAACACACACACTAACAGAGGCACGTCTGCCAGATACAGGTGCCACTGGACCCTCCAACCACCACAAAACAGGCAAAGTGGGTGAAATGTCTTACCTAAGAACACAATGGTCAGGTGATCTTTTCCAGGCAGAGCAGGGATTTGAACCAGTGGCCCTAGTTGCTGGACAACCGCTCTATCACCTGCGCAAGAGCCATAAAATCCTTGTTGTAACTTCATTCAACACCATAACATTTGCAATTTCAATATTATTTTCCGTTTGTACTACAACTTTGTTCATGCTCCTTTTTATTCATATATGTTAGTATTATTTTGTGTATTTTTATTTATACTAGAGTCAAACTTAGATCTGCTAAATGATTGCCCATCTTTAAACCTCCATTGATCCATCTTACAAAAATATCTGCTTCTGTAATTGTATTTTCCAGCTAAATCCTTCAAAGGTAAAACCAGAAAAATTATATCAGCAAAATTCTAAAGCAAACATTTTCTAAAAATCTTTAAATAAAATGTAATACACCTCAGTTAGACACTTTTTATTTCACTGCATCACTGTATATCATGCAGAAGTGCAAAAAGTACATTTTATTTAAATTTTCAAGCTTCCAGTATTTGTGATGACTACTGGTTATCATGACACAATTTTTAAAAATAATCACCTGATTGTCAAGTACCTGCTCCTCAGAGTGTCTCATATTTATGTGTTTTGATAAAATGATAATAACAAATAAAGGCAAACCACTATTGACAATGAGTTACCAGATCTTTATACATTGTATGATAAAAAGGTCATTCAGCAGAGGCACAGCACATATAAATTAAATACAAATAAATTATAACCATCAAAAGCAGCCATAATGTGATAACTGCATCCATTCATTCAATTCAGTTAACCTTGGGTTTGACCTTCTGATTTATTTTAATTTCATGGCAGGTCTGGAATTCCTATAAGCATAAAATACATTTTTTGTTACTATAAAAACACAAAAAATAAATAATAATATTACTAGCGTGTTTATGCCTACTTAGTCCTTCAAAAAATGTATTGGTACATGTACATTATTTGTACACAGGGCTGCATGGTGGAACAGTGGTTGCACTGATGCTTCGCAGGCATGATGTTTCTGCATGGAATTTTGCAGACCAAAAATATGCATATGTTAAATGGAAAATTTGTATGTGTGCGTGAGTGGTTGTCCATCTGTGTGTCCCTGTGATGGACTGGCAACCTGTTCAGGTGTAACCCCGTCTCTCGCCTGATGACAGCTGGAGATAGAAACCAGCTCCCTGTGACCCTGAACAGGAACAAGCAGTTAGAGAATATGAATGACTGACTGACATTAAGATATTTTACAATGTGACCAATATATTTATAATTTCCTCTGATCTCCAACTTCCTCTTGTCTCATCCTGCACTGAGTGTGTGATCAGGCGTTGCAGTTTTTTGGTTGTGTTCAGACCCAAGAGCAAGCTTTCACACTGTTTTTACTTTGTGGTACTTAAATGAACCATTTTCAGCTTCATATGAGGAGGTTCCAGGCCAATAAACTCATATGGTGTCCAGTTTATTAGCTACAACAGTGTGTGCCACAATATGTAAATGTATATCTGATGGGCAGTTGCCCTGTGGTCTGCGAGTGGCAGTTTGCTCTTTTTGGTAAACCTACAGTAATTATTGGGTATGTTATTAAGTACTGAGTTAAGTACGGCATGTGTTTTACAGTCCTAATGGACAGCTATTAGCCAGAGCTAAGACTGTGCATAATATCTGCAGTAAACTGGTGACTGCAAATAAAACCACCTATTATGGCCCCAGATGCATGTCTTCATCCATTTAGTCATTTTCTTTCCTTATTACTCTCAGCTGGGTGTGTTTGTGTGTGTGTACTGTCTGGGTGGACTGTGAGGTGGCTTTGGGTGGTGTGTATTTGTGAGACAGTATGCTTTGTGGGAGATAAATGTCCTAACTCTGTGTGAAAGGGAGTGCCAGTGGTGGGACAGGAGAAGAGGGCAAAGATAACACGACACCACTTTTACAAACTGATCTCAGACCAGTACAAAGGCTTAAAGTGTTCCCTCATCAAAACCCCACAGATCCAAAATGTTCCCCCTGTGCACAGGTTCATACCCTCACTCTAAGATAACTCACTTGGATGTATATGTCACACCAGAAAAGGGGAGTGAAAGTCTTTTATCGCAGATGAAGCACAAATACCATGTGCTCATCAGTCAACCGTAACTGCAGCCAACAATTAATGTCATGCTCACAAAAACATCCTAAGACAAAGCCAGATGACCAAACTCATCTTGGCGTCCATTTATTTACAACCAGGGAGCTAATTGGACAGTATGTCAATCTGGAATGTGTCCCCTGCATAATACATCTCGAACATTTACTAAAGAACCTTCAGCTGCTGTTTGCTTAGCTCTGTGTATTTGTCTATGCTAATTTATAAATGAGCCTAACCTTTGACCTCACGTGAGCTATTTTGAACCCATCTGAGGAGAGAAGTTGTTCACAAAATCAGGTTACAAAGGGGAGACGAGAAAACAAAGAGTGACTCGGACACAAGGGGAAAAGGGCAAGTATGGGGGGGTTTCTTAGTGCTACAGTACATAAAAATACTACAATTAATAGCTGATCCGCACATAAACCAACAAAATCACTTTCAAAGTGATATAAAAGGTAAATCAAACTAAAAAGAAATTACTGAACAACGGTTAAGGTTCATTAATTGACTAATTAACAGACACGTTCATGCCTTTAGTGTAAGTCTGTCTATAACATATAAATTATGTGCAAACTAGCAGGATTTAATGTTTCCAAAAAAAAGGCATTCGTTTTATTGCAGTTTTAAATAACACACAATTTTCACACTCTCCGTAACTCTGCATTAGATTCACAGGTTGATACAAACAAGTACATCATGAAATCTGTCTGAATAATGAACAATTATGACCCACAGGGTGAAAAATGACGACAATCAAAAACATCAAAAATTCCTCTTCAACTCAACCTGTTTTATCAAGCAAGTTTCGTTAGATAGGACAATGCAAACATTCATTCTGCATAGTCACAATGCACTTTAATTTACCTTTTGTATGCAATAACTAGGATGTTGGCCTTCATGGATACGATGCAGGGACTCTGTAAACATCAATGTCACATCCTAAAATCTGCATCTAAAGTAATATCTGATTGAATAAAGCCTAAACTATCTAAACTCAGTTTTAATTCAATTGTTCCTCTTTACAGATCCGTCTGTGCACCATAATCACGTCTCAACTTGTTCTATTTTCTAGAGTTTACAATGGAGAAGTTTCATTTCTGTTTCCTAAAAAAACTAATTTAAGCTTGTTTGTCCTGTCAGTGTGAAGCAACAGCCGGAATAAGATATATTGGCAGACTGAGAAGACATAGACACAATGGACAGAGACACATATGTTAATTGTACAGGATTGTATCTGATGTAAGAGGGGTCAGGCATATCTGTGAAAGACTGAAACTCATGAATGAGGCAGTGCAGCAGCATCTTTGCTAGATAAAGTTCAAACGGCGGGGGGGGGTCCATTTCACAAAAGTAGGAATTCTGATGATGGCAGGTTAAAAGAGCAAAGTTTCTGAAGAAAGGGAGCATGTGTCTGCAAATCAGGGCAGTCATTTAGTCTTTGTTTGGGAACCCTTGAAGACTCTGTAGGCAGTGTTTCTTTGGCGCCCCCTAGCTGGGAGAGAGTGCAGGACTGTTTTCTGTGCTGATGTTGACCAGGCACTCGCTGGATTTGAGACTAGCAAGCGATCTGTAACTCGGAAGGGAAGCCAAAGACCCACAGAGGCCCACCATGGAGGGTGTGTAGTCCTTTTCTGGAGACATGAGAAAAACTCTTTCACTTTTTGTTTGAATCTTTTGAACAATTAGGCACAATAAGTTAGTCTGATGTGTCACCTGTGCACCAGGCTCCTCCGTTCTGTTTCCCCTCCATCCTTTGGGAGTCTGAATCCTCCACCGAGAGCAGGTCTGTGCTCGGGAAACTCCTCCTGCAGGTTAACAAGTGGACACGTGAGGAAGACAGCCAGCAGGATCTCTCCAGGGCCTGAAAAATGACCTTAAAAGTGTCATTTTCTACAGAGTTCAAAAGCTTCTGAATTAAAAATATTAACATTTCAATCATTTAGATTTTTTTATCCTCTACATTCTGTTTTAATTCTTGGAACTCAGATGAAACCCGACTCAGAAGCAGCTGTAGTTTGAATAGGAATTAGTGGAACTAAAGATGCAGGAACAAGTTTTTCTCAAGATGCTTTACTGATTATTGAGGAATTCAACCAGCACCAAAACACCAAAAATGTTTCCTTCACTTCATATAAGCCTGATAAACTGTCATAACTGAAGGTAGGAACAGTTGCAAAATAAAAATCAATTCCAAAACTCAGTCTCCAATCTGGAGCAGAATAAATCAAGACTGTACCAGAGTTCAGTTTTTCTGCCAACATGAGTTCTAATTTATTTTGGTTAGATTTTACCAAAATTTTCAGGTATTCTGTTTGCATTCAATAATTCATACAATCACATGTTTTCCTTAGCGATGATAGTTCACTGTTATGACTTCACATTAGAAATTATGAGTTTTCAACCCAAATGAAGCAGTTTTAGCTTTTTACTTAGATTATTATCTTTATATATATATATATTATTAAAATCTAATTTATTTACAAAGCTCATTTAAAAACATCTGCCAGTGGCCAAAGTGTTCTACATAAGGATACAAACCACAATAGAAAATGGGAGAAAAAAAACAGAATAAAAAAAATAACAAAAAAGCAAAATTATTTCATATGATTAAAAAACTAATATTTAAAGTGAGATCAGTGTCTACATATTCAAAATAGATTTTTTAAATCATTGTGATACTTTTCCAGTAAATTCTCATATTTAGTTAGTTAAAATGCAACTCACCCCCAAATCAACTTTTTTTGTTGATAAACTGTATTTCTGGTTATTATTTTTGGCATTTAGCACATTTTAATAAAACTGTTTATTTTCTATCGTTAGTGGAGCGCCCTCTTCAGGTTAAAAATGTTACACTGCACTTTGAATAAGGCATTGCTATTGGCTGAGACCTTATTTTAGCTATAAATGACATCATCATCCTGCTGCTAAGAAGCTTGTCTCGGCCACGTCTCTGTAGAAAGTTGGAGTTTGAATAGCAAGTGTTTACAGTGTTTATCAGAGTTCATTTTAGTGCAATGTTTGCGATTGTGTAAAAGAAAAGTTTTTTGCACATTACTGAATGATTTTGTTGTCATGCTTGGATACTTTGAGTTATACTTTGGGCACCTCTCTGCAACACACATTTTCTGTTGTGGACAATGAGATACAGCTGCACCTGTTGAGGCAGGCTAAAGCTAAATTTAGCTTTAACTTTGGCTAACAACAATGTACTACTAAGAGATGGGCTTCATTCTATGCTGCAAAGCCACTGCAGAGCAACTATCAGCTCGATATGATATGGATCAGGGTCACTCGACTCGTTCCCGTGTGCACTGGTCTGCCAGGCAACGCCTCCTTTTGAGGCATTTTTTAAAACAGGGAGCGTGGGCAGGGCTATATTCTAGAAGAGGGTGAGTTGCATTTTAAATTCAAGTCTTGACTTGTAAGGAAGCACCACTCCTCTGATAATGTGGTTCTACTTGATTAAATCAGCTCTGAAAAACAGACCAGTATATTTCTATGGCAGTTCAGACAGTGTGAATAATGATGTGTAAAGTATCAATGTTAGTGAGTGTTCCTCAGCACATACTGCTCTATTAAACATATTAACATGGAATTTTTTTTGATTGTATAAAGACAAGAAAATTTTCTTTGATTTGGAAACTTCTAAATGAAAACAGGAATAACACGAAACAGATTAAACAACAGTGAAATGTATTATAAAGATAACAATCACTGATTGCATCATTACTGCCTGTAAATATAATAAAACACTGATAATTTAACATCAAGTATCCAAAATCTCAGCAGAGGGCGAATGTGTTATGGTAATAAAAATCCACTCACACTGCCAAAAATCACAAAAGTGTTGCTAAAAATAAAATAACTGACTCTGACATTGGCTAATCGAAGAGAAAACATTTTCAGCAATAAGACGCTGAAATAAATCATCTCTGAAAAACATCTGAAGATCCCTAATTATAGATATGAAGACATATAAATGACATATTAAGCTCCGAGCACCAGTTTTCCACAGATTAATTTGAAAGTATTTCAGTTTTAAAGACATTAAACAAAATTGCTTTGTTGTTTAACTGATATGATTTATTGTGTATATATTGTAAAATGCCAGTGAAATAGAACAAAAATAACCCTTATGAAATGATACTGTGCGTAGGCTGAGTTCTACCAGGAAAATTTCTGTCAAACCTGCGGAGCAGCTTCATGTTTTCTTGGCTGCTGTACGGCTCGAGCGTCGGCCACTGGTTGATGAGGGGGGTCGAGAGGTTTTTAGCCAGGTGGTTGGAATCACATGGAATTAAACTCGTCCTAAGGCAGGTGAAATATGTGTTGTTGTTTTTTTTAATTAGCAGAATCATGTGTAAAAAGAAGCAACTATGACAACGAAACTTTTAATTACTACAACAGTGTCTGTATGAAGTAGTTAAAATGATGTTCTGCTCTGAGGAACCAGCGGAAACCTGGTTTGATTAACTCACATTTGCTCCTGGAGCTCCAGGATAACAGCTTCCAGTTCCTTCTTTTCCTGTTGGCTCTGACTCTGTACCTCCTCCAGCTGGGCCTTCAGCTTTTTGTTCTCCATCTCTATGTTCTTCAGCTGAGACTCACGAAGGCGCACAAGCTCCTCCAGGTAACCCTGACAATGTACATCCACGTTATTTTTACATCCCTCCCTTTCAAGTATTTTTCCTCTAAATTTTCCCATCCTGCTATAGGAAAGCACAAACACGTCTAAAAACCTTTTGTGCGTTGACGATCTTGAATCTCTGCTCCATCTTGCGGCACTTTGTGCTCCAGCTCTCCTCGTCGGTGACCAGGGGGATGTAGGGGTGTTCGGGGACGCTGTCGTCACTGGTGCTGCTGTCGACACTCCGTCGATCGTCCTCATCATCACTCAGGTAATCATAGCTGCAAAAAGCAAACATGGTATTGTTGGTAAAAAAAAAAAAAAGAAAAAGAA
>SSNP01000331.1:276804-308993 GCA_006937955.1 Pachypanchax playfairii
GTCTTCTGCTTCATGGGCATCAATTATTACTTTTATTTACTGTTTGAGATTTGAGGCAACGTGTATATCTCTTTAGATAGTAATTAACCTTGTCATCTGTTTGTTACTTGTTCCTCTGTGGGGTTCTGGGGGGCTGGTGTCTTTATCCAGCTGTTACTGAGCAAAAGTCTGGGCCACATAATCATTCACACTCACTCTAGGGCCAATTTAAAGCCTCCAATTAACCAAACAAGCATGTTTTTTGGTGTGTGAGAGGAAATGAGTCCACAGAGAAAATCCATGTGTGGACGTAGGGTGTACTTTAGGGGATAAAAGCAGCCAGGACAGACAATGAATACTGCAGTATTTTCTTTTTTCCAGTAGAGGGCAGACTATCTCCCAGAATCCTCTTTTCCACACACTGTAACTCAATTTAACCAAAGTTAAACACAAAATTTTAATTATTTTAAATGAAAATCTTACACCACACTCCAAAACGTAATTAAATAATCACAATTATTTTTACACTTTACACATGACACAGAAAGAGAACAAGCTTCTCTATTTTTGGACACTGAAATAGTTGTAAAATATTTACAGATGCAGTTTTTTTGGGGGGTCTGTTTATCTTGTGAATACTGGCAGTTTGTGTTGCAGGATTTTTCACTCATGCTCGAGGTCTCCAAAATAACTCGGTGTCTGTTGCGCCATGCCACAGCCTGAGGGGAATGTGTGAAATTCTGGATAGTGTTGTGAGAGGCTCAGAGCAGAGGTTACATGAAGGAAGGAGTTAAAGGTAAAAAGTACATACATCAGCCCTCGGGAACCTGTCACATTGATAAATAGGACCGTTTAGACCACTTGGACAACAACAGAGAGGGAGATTTGTCTAGACATGCTGTCTAGACTCCAGTAACTCAAAAAAATCTGAGATTTTGGTGGTTGGATTGTTAAAGTTACAGTTACTGTACGTTTTCTCTCTAATAAAGACCACATGGAAGTCGTCTGTAAACGGGAGGGTCATCGGATGGACAGTTTAAACTGAGAGTTGGCCTGTGAGGCTTGGAAAATCAAACACTGAGAAGAGCAGCGAGAAGAACTGGAAACAATCTCACTGTTTATGCACCCAGTGTCTCTATCGGCTTCGCTAAATTCTTTGCAGCATCAAATCTGCACTGTCTATTTAGCTGAATGTGCTCACATGCCGCTCACACAGTTTGTAAGCATATAAAAATCAATATATGACCCATGCACAGACAAAAATGAAATACACAACATCGGCACAGAAATCGTGTGCATCTCGAAAGCTTAAATAACAACAGAGCATGAACCATGCATCGCTAATACGTTTGTATCCGTCACTGTTTATGTGGCTATAATTTCAGCCCATGCATGAAAAAAATACAGCGAACCATAAACCTCGACCTGTTGACAAAACCACCCCAGTTCAAGCTCTGCTCAGGATTTGTTTCTCAGCAGTAATGATTACAAGATGGTCTCTAACTCCTTCACAGATAAGGGGCTGTCTGGATCTTCTGCTCCATGACTGTTGCAGTTATCGTTTCCTTCGTTGCCTCTGGTATGCTTCACAAAACCCCCTGACTCAGCCCCCGCTGGTTTCCACACAGCCAGGTCCTGTTGGGGGCTGGAGGTCTCAGTGGTGCTGGGAACGTAGACACACGGGCTGCTGTGACCATGGAGGGACATTGGGGCGTTGTGCCTTGATGACCTGACTCCTGACCCACCAGCAGCAGCTCCACCTGAACCTACTATTCCTCCTGTGAAGGAAAAAGCTCTGGGATGAGGTGCAGACATGCACACACTGTGGGTGGTGGTGTGTGACATTATCCCGCCATAGTAACAACTTCCCCCACCACTGCTGGTTATCCTGGCTTTCTGTTTTAGGTCCAACACCAGGCTACGTCTTAACCACGCCTTCTTTACCTCGGCCTGAACCTGCAAAAAAAGTTAGCCTTTTTAACAAAATAATATCTGTTTAAATAGGAATCTATGCACAGAACCATGTTTTAGCTTTATTACCTCCCCGTTGCAGAAGCAGTAGATAAAAGCCACAAAAAAACCCTAAAAAAATGTACATGATGTCAAAAAGAATCGATGCAAGAGCTGATGATTAGTCTAAATTAACCACTTCATCACACTAATCGTTGGGAACTGACCTGGGAAGAGTTAAAGAACATCTCGTAATGCATCTGCACCTGCCACAGAAGCCCAGTGACTTCAGTATACGGAAGCGCCATGAACACAATGTAGTGGACTCCAAACAAAGGCATGAGGACTAACGTGGACTTCAGCAGTTTCCTGCAAAGTGCATCAAAAATCAAAATCTATCTAGTTTCTGGTCAACAGATTATTGTCAGCATGGAGATTTTATTTTGAATTAGATGTTGAAGTGGGTTTCTGGGATAATTATCAGTAGTAAATGCTTATCTGCAGCAGACAGGAGTCAGAACATCACAGTTTAGAGAATTAGGAAGGAATTCTTATTGCAGTGACAAAACAACAGTCAGTCAGACTGGAGCCTGTCGCTGAGTGGATTTCAGGAACACTAAGACAATCCAAACCTAAAATATTTTACAGCAGTTCAAACAAAAACGATGTTGTGAATTTTTATAAAGATTTAAGCCGGAAATAAACTACGAATGAGGCAGAAAGACATGTAAAACTGTTTTTTTCCATCAACATTCCATTTTTTTTATGTTATACCGGAAAAAAAATATCATGAGATTTGCAAATCCCTCCATTCTGTGTCTATTTATATTTTACACATCAACCCAGCTGTTTGGAATTTGGGAAGCATTCCTGACAGAACATAAACATATTAGATGTTGAAACGGGTACATTTGACCCTTTGTTAGAAAATATCAGCGCATTTTAAATTTGTTGGCAGAAACGCATCTCAAAAAAGTTGGAACGGGGAAATGTTTACATGTGCATGTCAGCATGTTAGGATCCCAAAATCACAAGCATTGCAGTTTTGACCTTTAACTTTTTCACTTTGCTCAAAGATTTCTCTTGATTCTCGGACTCTTTCGATGAGATTATTCATTATAGATGGTTGGAACCTTTTATGTTGAGGAAAAATTTTCTACAACTATTTGATGAAGGTTGTTTCTGTTACAACTCAGCTCATTGGATTTCAATTTAAAATTGAGACTAGAGACACAACAGTGAGTAGTTTCATTAATGGTAAATTCTAGAATAACTACTCATGGTGACAGCTTGTTGGAGTAGTTCTGTGATACTAGAATCAGAATCAGGTTTATTTGGCCAGATATGTTACACACACAATGAATTTTGTTCATATTTATTTGTATACTTGTAGACATGTGTAAGATAAAGATATTATTAGCAGATAATAGCAGATATTATTAGAGATCATACACAGATATATATACATGAGATAAAATATCATTATTTCCATAAGAGAAGAAGTTTTTTCATTAAAGTGTTAAACAGGTTGTTACCTCCACAGGGAGATAATGTTTTTGCCAGGGTTTGTTAGTCTGTCTGTCAGCAAGATAACTCAAAAACGTATGAATGGATTTTGATTAAATTTTCCGGAAATGTCATAAATGGCCGAAGGAAGAAATGATTAGATTTTGGGGTTCCAGGAATGTTTTTCATGATTCTTTATCATTGTGAGATAGAGGCTGTTTTAAACATATCTGCATGTAACTCCACAATAAATGGTCCAAGTGCTTGTTAAAAAGAAAAAAGAAGCTTCCTCAAGCCACAAACAGACCTTTAGTTTCTAAAACTAGAATCTGTTTTGTCATTAGTCAAAGTCTAAGTAACTTTCTGTTTGTCATTTGATTGAGTTTTGATAGGAACGGTTACCTGTACTGCTGTCGAGGGTCTAGTTTACCAGTGTTGGTCTCCCAAAGCTTAGAGGCCAGCACACGAATTATGTTGATAAAAAGGAGGAAATTCACCTGTACAGGCAGAAATTCTGTGTAAGATCCACACTAGTTGGAAAATGTTCTTTGAATTTATGAAGAAGAAAACAACTCAATTTTCTTACAACGATGGCTGCCAGAATGGGAACTTGATAGATCCATTTCAGGTTTCCAGCACTGATGTCCCAGCATCTGGTAGCAGAAAGATAACAAGCTGAAATGAAAAACTCTTTAAAAAATTGGAATCTAGACGTAAGAACACACCATGTGACTCACTGAGTGTCCGCCAGCGAAGCTCTCGCGCTGACCCAGATGGACACAAACACAGCTGGAACACCTGGGATGAGCAGAAAGATAAATTAGCAAAGCATTAGCTTATTGTTAGCTTTGCATGGAAGTGTAGCCTGTTGTAGTGCCACTAACCCCAACCCATGATGGTAAGAGCCCACAGGTAGTTCTTGTCAGACAGAAAAGCCATAAAGATGAGGCTATGGAGGTACAATCCCTCCACCAGAATCCAGTAATGATTGGTTGCCAGGAAATACAAGAAGAGGGTAACGGCAGCTTTACAACCAGCCTGATGACACAAAATAACAGTTATGGGAAAGGTATCAACCCATTATCGTAAGTTTTGTTTGAACATTAGGGTCAAGTAATTAATCCGCTATTTTAGTACATTTATTTACACAAATTCCTGATGGGATCTAGACACACTACGGTTATCCCTAAAGCCAATTTGGTAAGCTTAACTGAGCATAAAGACTGAGAAAAGGCAAGGACAATTAGCATGACTCTGTTTGAAGGTAAAAAGAAGGTAGAAGAAAAACCTGTTTAACTGTAAACTGTTAACAAGCAACATGAATGAAGAATGGATTTATCAGTTTTCTCAAATCTAACTGTTTTTGTTTTTGCTTCTTAGCTATAATCACATTAATATTAATCCTACTATTCCAACTCTCTTACCAGAACTAATTTAAGCATTTCTTTAAAACGCATCACTGTATGTTAATTACTTTAACGTTCTAGGACATGAGCATGAATGAACTACATTTATGGCAGATGTTACTGTAAAACCTTATGACAAAATGAAAGTATACGTAGACATTAATGGAAAAAATAGGTTTCTTTACCATATGAGGTTTCTCTGTTGTAAACTCAGAGTCCGCTCTGCTGCCAGCAGATACTGAATAAAGCACTGCGTCCTTCACAAAAATGCTAACAGCTCGACAAATGAAGGAGGTGAAGAGGTGAATGTGAATGTAATTTCTTGTACAGTGGAGACGCCTGGAAAGAGATTGTACAGCAAACAGAAGAAAGGAGAATCACAAGTGAAATGTGATTAAAATCTCATGGTGATATCAAGTTTGGTGTATTTTAGAATTATACAATTAACCAAAGCTCCTTATGGGTTAAGAGTTTGAGATTTCTTACTTGAAATAGCACAGGATGGAGACTGCCACCAACAGGGATGCTAGAGAAATGGAGTAGCCCACAGTGTACATGAGATGGAGTCGCTGAAACACCTTCTGAAACAAAACAAAAGTACTTTAAAGTGTGTATCTGTTTAGATTTATGGATGAGACTGAACAGGAGCTGAACAGTGTGTTATGATTCTTTGAAATTATAATTAATAGTGTATTCAGTTACATTACTATTTTTTTTAATTGGTGTGAATATATATTATTACATGGTGGGAACATTAATTCATCAACAAACTGCGGCCTATTTTTTAATGACAAAATAGAAGATCTCAAACGGTTTTAATCCAGAGTAATGCACGAGTACACACCTCTTCAAGGCTTCTGTGGTCAGACATCAGGTATCGAGTGCACTCGGTGTAGTTGGCCCAGGTCCGGTTGTTACTGGGAACCAACTCCCAGTTCCCAGTGACATCACACTGGCGGTATGCTTGTCCTAAATCATAAGGATGATCGACATAGTTATAGGCAGAACTAATAGACAAGTTTCTAAAATCAAACCCAGAGTGTACAGTGAACTACATACAGAGGTATGAAGTCTCTGGATGTTATGAAACTGCCTACCTCTGTGGTTGAAATCATAGATGTATTCTGGACACAAAACCGAGACTAGCTGACCCGCTCGGCTCCGCGGCCAGCAAATAATCCCGTCCCACTCTGGGATGCAGTCGCTTTCTTAATAAAAGAGAAACATTAAAATCAGTGATGAAATTAAAACAAGAATTGTTTGCATCAGTTTTGTGTATTCTAAAGTTTTTACATTCTTTTTTCTGTTCTTATTTTGTATAATCAAAATATCTGAAACAGAATTTATAACATGGTGATTTCAGGTAAGGCACTGAAATGGGTACGTTTCGGTCAGGTGTTTCAGCATTGATATAAATCAGATCAGGTTACATCATGTGGAGCTCCTCAGGGATCTAATTTGGGACCCATCTTGTTCTTGCTTTATGTAATCTCTCCTGGACAGATTATTTTTAAAAAATTAAGCAAAATTTCCTAATGCACATGACACTGAATCATTGTTTCTTTATGGACTCACTGTTAGTTCTGCGCTTGCAGGATTACTTTGCATTCATTTTTCTGCTGTAGCTTAATTGTCTTCCAGGTTTGTTTGACTTGTGATTCATTCATACATAAACGTATATTAAAACTAGAAAAGCAATCAGAGAGCGCAGACCTCTGCCAAGTGGACATATTGTAGAAAGTACTATTAGTGTGTTCCAGCTGTTCTCGAAACTTGGAATTCCGAGATACGTAAGTTAGCTGGAAATGATGTAATGAACTCGAAATTCTGAGCTGTGACCTTAGAGGTTTCAGAGGACCTCAAGATTCTACATTTAAAGATGGCTGCGTCCAGTACTTGTCATCTTTATTTTTTCCTTATTTACATGTTCTGTTTTCATTCTGTTTGCTATATACTGTAAGTAGCACCGAGGAGTTGGTATTGTTGTTACAGATAATTATGTTGTTGCAAAGCTGAAAATAAATATGAAAACCTGCAAACTTTGCAAAAAAATGACTAGTGATGATGGTTTTTACTGTAGGTGCAAAGAATACTTGGTTATAAGTTCTTTGTACTGAGACAGAGCAACAACACGCAGCTTTGCTGGTGGCATCCATTTTTCCTGAGTTGTTTTTCCGAGTGGTCGCTGGAACGCAAAACGAGCTCCTTACGTAATTTCCATGATGTAAATTCCGAGTTCTGAGGACGACTGGAACGCACTATATGTCTGTGTCCTTAAAAGATTCCTGGATCCAGACGGTAATCTAATCAATTCTTCCTTGAGTCATTTCCGAACTTTCCTGAAAATGTCATCAAAATCCATCCATTAGTTTTTAAGTTATCCTGCTAACAGATAGACAGACAGACAGACCCCAATGAAAACATTACCCCCTTGGCGGATGTAATGAATAAATAGGGATACACCGATAGCGATACTGATATCAGTATTGGTATAGGTTAGTTAACCAACACCATGAACCGATACTTAAAATGTGGAAACTCTGCAATAATTTTTATTTTTCATTTGAAATTGTTTTTTTGATCATTTTTATTAATATTTAAATTTTTTATCAAGTTGACATCATTTGTTGTAACAAGCAGAGAAGAAAATAAAACCTGTCTTCAAATTCATTGCATTGTTTTGTGTGGTAGAAGTATTGGCATTGGTACTCAGATCCAAGTATCGGTATTGTAACGCTTTAAAAAAAAGGGGTATTGTTGCATCCCTATGAATGAATAAAGTAAATTACAAGCAGGGCTTAATTCTACATGCCAACTCTGCTTTGGTTTTGGTTGTCCCTCATTTACATCCTGTCCTATTACAAAAGATAAATGTAGCCTTAAGTTAGAATAAATTAATAAATGAATCCTGGCCTGAATTTCGGTGGTCAGCTGAGATACATATACATCTGACTGTACGGAGGTTTATGAGAAAATGAGGTTTGTGGTTTAAATCAGCAGATCCTTTGATTTAATGTCTTGCGTGTTTTAAATGTGTCCCTGCTTAGGAACAACTCATTATACCTCGGTGTGTTTTCAAGTTCAGCAGAAGGATGTTATTGATGTAATTATTTAAATCAGGTGTGTTAAAGCAGAGAAGCATTTAAAACAAGCGGGGTGGGGGGGTGGGGGGGGGGGGGGGATGGGAGGCCATGACTGTAAAACACTGGGCTGAATCAGGGATCTTCTCAAAACAGCATCACATTCAGTTTGTAAATTCTAGTTCAATTTAGAGTTAAATACACTAAATAGAGTTTGTTTGCTCCAGCTTCCTTATGAAGTCATATGGCTGTGTGCAGTTTATGTAATTGTCGCCATAAGACTGATCACACGTTCATAATTTTAGATCATTTTTATTCTTCTAAGAAAGAAAAATTCTTTAATTGGGTAAAATAGTTAATTTGACGTTTCAAAACAACCTGCCAGTCCACAGGTAAACTATAGTACTGAAGACTGTACTAAGACTTTTTCGTGCTTGTCACTTAGTACAAACAAGCAAATAACGTCTGACATGCAACAGAAAAAAATAGGTAAAAGAAGATTATGCTCATTATTCTGCATTTGCAGAGAAAAAGTTGAAACTTCTTTCTTTTATTTGGGGATTTTATCTGAGATGTTTAATTATAAGAACACGTGGAGACCAACCGCTGTGAAGTTTCAGAAAAAAGTGCATCTGTTGACAACTCTTTTTCTCTTCTATTTTTTTTTTAATCTAGCTCTGTCTTATGAAATCATCCTATCACAGCTTCTACATCCTAATCCAAATTAAAAATTGGCTGCTATTATGAATTTAACAAGTTATTGCTTGGCAGGATATTGGAGGGATGTTTTATCTGATTCATGATAAAAAAACAGAAGCAATATATTTTTTTCTTCTGATATATTTAGATGTACACTCGCTGACTTGTGCTCCAAGTAAAGGTGGTTATATTTCTTAGATGATCAGTAGCAGCACACAAACCTTTAATGAGGGTCATTTGTGCTCGGATGGTCCTTTCACACCTGGCATGAGCACCAATCAGGACATAGATCTGCTCATCTCGTGTGATGACGTCATCAGAGTCTATCTATAGAAGATGAATAGATGAGATGAAGTGATATTAAAGCAAGCAGGCAGGTGTGGGGGTGTTTACAGTGTTCTCATGATCCAAGTGGAAGGAAAAAAGCCCAATCAGTACGAGTCCCACAACTAAAAAGTTTGTCAGAAGTCAAGTCTCTTTCCAAGTTGAGCAATCTGTCAACCACAAACACTGTCCAGGATTTGATGTGTTGCCTCCAAGTGTTGTGAAATTGCAGTGTGAAGGTGCGGTATGTGGTGATCCCATGCTAACCCTCTTTTAGCCCAGCGGCGGAGCTGGCGCTGGCCACATGAGGGCCTTGTCCTCAGCACCATGGCTGTGCCGGTGAGAGCTAAGCTCCGTAAACAACTTTGTGTTTCTGACTACATTTCACAACACAACAATAAAACAAACAGAGTCATCTGGAGAAAAAACTGTTATTGATGTAATTGATGTCAATCAATTCTGGTCCGAGATTTAAGACAGCTGTTCCATAATCATTTAGTGTGAAATTAGTTTGAATGTGTCAATTATCGTGTGTCCGTTTTCTAGGCTAAAATCTGCCTTTTTGGCGTCTGTAGATAGTTTAAAATTATGTGTTTATTCAATTAAGGATTTCAGTGCAGTAGCTGTTTTCACATTGTTATATATGACTTCTGCAGCGATAAATGATCACTGACAGCTGCTCTCCTCTGAAACCAAACAAAATTCTTGTCAAACAGACTAAATTCCATCAGGAGCAATCCATGAAACTGGATATGTGTTAAGTGATCCTCCTGGCATAGAACATAAAAAATAAACTGACGGAGGAAGAGCAGTGTTTTCAATCAGCGCTGAAGACGCGCAGCAGCTATCGTTTCCTACGGCAATCTGCTTCAGGAGGGAAAGGTCAACACAGAAATCCAGCATGATGGGGATCAAACCTCCAAACTGTGGCCGCGTAGGACAATGATTAAAACCCAAACACTTAATGTGCATGTCTTACTTTTACATGCATTGATTTTATGCTTCAGAGAAAACAATCAACATCATTAGGAGGAGGTGGCTCACATTTCTTTGCTCACAGAGGGGTTTTCCGCTGACAGATATTGCATTTTTGTGAAACACTGAGTCTTTGCATCTCACTACTCTTTTTGTGCTGTAAGAGCATTAACCCTCTCGGGCCCCATCTTCAAGCAAAGTGATTTTCAGGCTGCAGATTGTAAGTCTGTCAGAGGTTGACACTCAGAATCGACCCAAGGAAGATTAAGTGATGAAGAGCCGATTCTCAGAGGTGACTGTTGTCAAGATTAGTGGCTTCAGGGTAATGCTTCTGTGAGTAAGAACCTGAATAGGCTGAGGTTGATGACGGAGGTTTGTGACGCAATATGGACAACAGGTAATTTCTAATGGAGAAAACTGACGGTTTGTTTTCTTTTTTTTGTTCCGTCAATTCACCACTTAAATTTTCAGGAGAAGAAAGTCGCATAAATCTGAGTCTATGTCTACTCGTGATGAAGATAAATGAACCTTAACAGACGTAGACAGTTATCAAAAAAAATTCCTCCAGCTAATCCAGGAAGTCACAAAATAGCATGAAAGAAAACCACAACCTCTGCCACCTCATTTAAAGACCAGACTGCTCTCTGAAAGAAGAACCAGGGATTTGGATCCTTCAACCGCTTAAAAAGAAAGTTTAGAACAGAGGAATCAAGAACTGAGTTTCAGTTACTATGTTGTGTAAACCAAACAAAAAAACTATGAAATCAAATACATTTCTGTAAAAAAGAAAAAAAAATCTTTGCATGTGTCGTGTACAGGAAAACATGAAATCATTACTCCAGCAGATAATTCTCAGATCTGGTCTTTGAGTTGGAGTTCATGAGCTGCTGAGTGAGACAGGAAGACAACAGCTGTGAACAGAAAAGGAAGTTTGAATGGTTGGAATGGAGGATTTTTTTCTTTTAAAAGTTCAAGTCCATGGAGAGATGATGGGGCAACAAGCCCTGGGGCACGTAAGTGTAAAATACCTTCCTGGTTATCTTACAGAGACACAAGGCATCTATAAATCACACAGATCCATTTAGAGATTGTTTTTACTCCAACTACATACATCTACATATATGGTCATTTTTATACACATGTTTTTGTTGTCACCTTTCTTCTTCTGACTGTTTATTTCTGCTTTCACTTATTCTTTGCAAACACTTCATGGTTTTGTCATTTTAATAGCATTTATATTTCTTTGTCCAGCTTTTGCATTTATTTGGTTGCGTCGAACCTCTGATTTTTGACTTTGTGTCATGTGATGGACGTCTCGCATCTCTTTCTGTTTTGTTTTTGTTGCTATTTTGTTCCTCTCTTGTAGTTTTGCATCTGTCAGTGGCTGAATGAGGCATCGTCCTGATATTTGTTGTTGTTTAGGGTTTTTTTTAACCTAGTTTCAGTTTTTTTCTTAGCTTTTTGGCATTCTGATCAATAGGTTGATGGAGCACATTTTACTTCCCTTTTTTTTATTGAACTTAACAGTATAAAAAGTACAGACATTAAAAGAATCTAATATGCGAAGAATGCAATATTACCTTAAGTTATTGTTATTAGTAAATTGTTATACTTTATGTTTTAAACCTTGTTGCTTCAAATGGATGAACACAATGTTTTTTTTTTCCTTTTTCCAGATGTGGAGGTTAAGTATTTGCTATTAGTCAATTATTCCTTATATTTGAGCATCTTTTTGTTTTCTTAAAGAGGTTCTTTGAGGATTTTCTTTAATCTTTTGTTTAAAATTGTTGCACTGTGTAACTATTTGAAGTAAAACTTGTCTAGTTTATGTCTAAACCTCCGTTGAGATGATGCTAAAACAAGATAAGAATTCAGCAGCTCATGCTAAACCTGCACAGTCAGATCAACAAAAAGAAAAGTTGTTGTTAATTCCAGCGGGTTGATCAAATGCTGCAGCAGTTGTTGCACTTAAATGTGGCCCCTCTTCACTTACCGTGCCTTCATTATACGCATGTTATTGTTCTGGACATAGTTTAGACTGGGATGCATATTTTTTTAAAAACATCTCTTTGGAGGATCCAGTTTCGTCGTCAGCCACGTTAGAAAAAGTCATTATATACCTCATTAGTTTTGAAGAATAGATATTAGTTGAAGGATTGCTGCATGTTCTGAACACAGTGATTAATTAAAGTGTTTAAACCATCAAAAAGAGTCACAGGTGAGTTTAATTTGGCCATTTTTGACCCGATGTAGAAGTATGAAAACATTATTTCTGACTGAGTGTCATAATAAAATATAAGATGTGAACTTCTCTCTAAAAAGGTGAGGATTTTATGGTCTGTACAGTATTTATTTAGGTAAATATTATTCAAGCTTTATGATCCTCTGAGTACAGCTGAGAGAAAAATCTTGTTTGGCTCAAATAAGAAAAGACAAAACTTACATTCTTTGATAATTTTCTCAGACTTAAAGCAGCATAAAAAACTCTTGATGAGCTACATGGATTTGTTTAATTACAGGAGAATGAATTAAATAATTAATTAACTCGGTTATCCAAAAGTTTATGAGATACTTACCAGTGCAGTTGTTGTTATCACACAGAGGAAAAGAGCAAAAGCACCAATTTCCTGTGTAGATAACATGATTTCTTCTCAAATATAGTCTCAAAAAATGCAACAAACAAGGATCCACACAGTCTCTGATAATCTTGTTCTCCACAGGTTGTTCTGACGTAACTTGTTCAGATATGTTATTCTTTCAAGTCTCATTAGTGCTCTGATTTTTCTTTAAATCAATCAATAACGTTTCTCTTCACAGACTTTCTTGATATTCTTGAACATATTGAAATATGTCAGCCTTTTCCCATTTTTTTCCCTTGAAGTTCAGTTCCCGGTCAGGTCAGAGGGACATCAGCCTGTGTGGAGAACGGAGAAGCGGACAGGATGAAACCTCCTCTTTTTACAGCTCTTTGGACTGTAGATGGGTTGGTCTAGATTGGCTGACGCTGACTTTAACTCTTTGCGCTCTGCTGCTGTGATCACATTGTCTTTGTTTACCATCCTGCTTTTGTCCTTACTGCTCTTACTCAATTTTTCCAAACCCCTAAGCAGAACACTAATATTTTATTTTTATACCTTTCATGGTGCTCAGTGTAACCTTTACAGCACTTGAAATCAGTTTTACTATCATGCTGATTATTGCCCATAAAGTGACCCTCAGCCCCTCCCCCCCTCTCCCACGCTCTGTCTCACAAAAACACACACAAACAAACATACACATAATTCAAACACAATATTTATGACCTCCATACGCACTGAATGTAAGTGCCTCAGACTTGGTCACGCATCTATTTTTATATCCTATCGTCTTGTATGAAAACACCCTGATTAAAATCTTTACATGACCAGAAACCAACATTTTTCATCTTGTTTCTATGCTGAAACGTTTGAGAACTCAGACCACTTTCACAATGACCTTTTTACATTTGTGTATTGAATATATCTTTATCTCTGACCTCTAACCTCCCTGACTCTGGCAGATACAACATAACACAGATTGTTAGTTGGTTTGAACATTTTTTAAGCTCAACAAGAAACGAGGAAACTAAAAGAGTGAGAGAACAAACATGTGTGTGTGCATATGGTGTGTGAGGGGTGTATTAAAAATTAAAACAATTCTATCTGCACAGAAAATAATGTTAAATAACACAAATTTCCACATTTTTTGGATATTTAATAAGAACCAGTAGAAACAATTGTCTACAGATGTAAACAGTCTCAATTTTTTTTATAAAAAAAACAACAACATCTTCATCTAATTTTTAATAAGATCGGAGGATAAAACTTTACATTATTACTGTTCTGTTAAAATATAATGAGTGTATTTATTTAACATAAAGACTTTAGATAAGGTTTATTAACCACCGACTTCCAAAAGGAAATGAAAGAAAATGTGATTGCTAGAAATAGAATGATAACAGACAGAATATTGATGTAGAGAAAACATTTTGATTGCAATGACCTTTTTTTTGGGGGGGGGGTTGTACAGATTTATTTGACTAATATTCATAGACTCTGTTTGTGAGTGAGAGACGGTTCTGAGGTTCTGGTTCTGTGTCCTTTGAAAATGCTCTCCATGTACATATGTTCATGTATTTGTTCTTAATTAACTTTGTTTTGGATCTATCTGACAATCCACTCTTTTATCACTTTTATTGTCTTAACTTTCTGTACATCCACTAAATTCTTTATGTTAACCAGAAAACTTTCAGTTAGAGGAAGAGAAGATGTTTTTTTTTCTTTGGTTCTTGGTGCTTTTATTATGCCAAAATCATGCTTTTGTTTCTCTTTTGTTCATTCTTTAGTTGCTCAGTGTTTTAACTGAATCAGTGTCCTCTTTCAATTGATTGTATATGAATGAAATATTTTTAACCATTTAAATTTTAACAATAAAATTACCACTAATAAATATTTGTACAGCATGAAGTTTCTATAAAAACAAACAAAAAATCTTAACAACTTTTATTTTGATAGGCTGAATCGTGACGTCACTAAAACCAGGAAGTCCCGGTTTCACAGAGAGGGGAGCATTTACTACGTTCCACACCTGTCAGAACTGTACGTTAGAAAACTTTACAGTCTTTTATTTATTGGTTTTATAAATTAAATAATGAGTTTAGTTAAATGTTGGTTGTCAGCCGGAAACGTTTGTATTTCCAGACTGTGACACTGTGTTTTCAGTAGCGGTGTGTTTGTGTGTGAAGGACATGGTGGGGGGGTCACTGCTGAGGGCTCTTCGGACCCTAAATTGGGTCCGAAGAAGTGTCCCGGCTCCGGTACTGTCCGTCTCCCCGGTGTGGAAGACATGTCCCGCCAGGACTCTACGGGTGTCTCCCTCTTTATGCGCCGGACACAACAAGTGGTCCAAAGTCAAACACATAAAGGGTCCAAAAGATGACGCGAGAGGAAGGATGTTTATGAAGTTTGGGATGATGATAAGAATAGCTGTGAAGGGTAAGTTCAGAGAGTTTGTATAAAAATGTTTTTATTTTTGTTCTCGTTGTTTCATTTTGGTTTCTGTCTGCAGAAGGTGGATCTAATCCAGAACTAAACATAAACTTGGCCCACATACTGGAGCAGTGCAGGAGCAAGAACATGCCGAAAGCCTCCATAGATGCAGCCATCAAGAGTGCGGTAGGTAAAAATCCTGAAAAAATACTCTCATCTCTGTCTTAATGTGTCTCAGATGCTCGGTTCTCGATAAAACGTTTAGAACCTTCTATCTTTGTTTATTGAAACATGGTGCTGTTGTGTTGTTTGACACTGATAAGGCAAATATGAATGTTCAGGATCTGACTTTAGTGACTCCATGACAGATTTTCTGTGAATTTTGGTCTCTTTTATTGCTGTTTTTCTCCTTCTGATTTGGTTTTTATCAATAAAGTTCATTTGCTTCCACAATGACACTGAGACCGACAGTGTTTGATTGGCAGAACTTGAAGTCTGTGGAACCGATTTCAGTTCGAACATATTCAGTCTTCACGTCATCTCTTCTCCTGAATCATCGAGTTCTCATTCAGAAAGAGACAAACCCTCAGAAATGACAGATTATTGGTCTGATTCTCAAATTTCTGCCATAGTAAATCACTTGGTTCACATGTCTTGTTCCTTTGTTTCATAATTTCTGGTAATTGCACATTTCTTGAAACTGTGTTGGAAGATACTATAAATATTCAGATTTGATACTTCATTACTGAAACCTGCACATCCTGGTTTGTTTGGAAAACTAGTTACTGGGCAAAATTTTAATCTTGATTAATATGAAGTATTAAAAAACATAAAATTAGAGTCAGAAACACTTTTAAAACCTGATGTGTAACTAAGAAGAAAGCTTTAAGCAACAGACTGAAAAATAAAAAGTCTTTTCCTTCTTTTTTTAATATATTTAACTTCCACCAAAATAACATCAAACCTACAGACCTTGTCCACTAAATGTTTAATATGGGCAGCAACACTGGATGTTTTTCTGCAAGCTGCATTTCCACATGTAGAGAATTTTTTACTTGGTGTTACATTAGGACCTAAACTGGGGAACAAGCTGCTGAGTTAGAATGACATACAGATAAACTTTGTTACTGAAATGTTTGTTGTTATCTTCTTGTTGCTTTGTATTTTGATATAAGAGCATTTTCTTTGCAACCAGCTGAATCTTCTGGCGATTACAGATGAGTCAAAGATCCTTTCCTCTGTTTCATCACTTCCTGTTTCATCCACCTGGGAAACAATCAGTTTGGTGTCTTTACAGAACAATTAGCTTGTGTTATATCATTTTTGTTTGTGTTTACTGAAGCACTCATGGTACAAAACAAAGTCTTCAGTTTAATATAATAATTAGATTTTTTTCCTTAATAACTGATTACAACCTTAAAAGAATTTAACATGGTTTCAACCTTCTGCAGGAAAAAGCTAAACCTGCGTCTCAGCACATGTTCGAAGCCCGGGGACCTGGTGGATGTCTGCTGCTCATTGAGGTCCTGACCGACAACAGCTCACGCACTAATCAGGAAATCAAGCGCCTTCTTAACAAGAACGGGTCAGACCGGAACTCCTGCACATGCATGTCATGCGTTTTTACTGCTTATGTATTCAATGTATAAAACAGAAAAGATGTAAATTGCTAAAGTCTGAATCTTTTGGGAGCTCTGCTGCACGTGTCGTATGTTCCAGTCAATACAAGCAGAATAATTATTGTAACGTTTGAATATCAGCTTCAGTGTTTCAGTGGAAACAGTGTAAAATAGTGTAAACGTCTCCTCGTTCTCAGAGGGATTCAGTCTGATGGCGCTCGACACAACTTCAACCAGAGAGGGGTTGTGTTGGTATCGGGTCAGAACATCACCACAGAGCGAGCTCTGGAGTTGGCCATAGAAGCTGGAGCCGAAGATGTTCAAGATACTGAAGATGAGGATGAGAAACCCCAGCTGAAGGTTAAAAAGATAACTGATTTAAAACATTTTATGACATCATATTTTGCCTCTTATTCATATAATGGTTTTAAAAATACCTTAGATCAGAAGTTTTCTTATTTTCATTGCTAAAAACACTTATTTGTATTTTTTTCTCAGTTTATTTGTGCCGTAGCAGATCTGCATAAGGTGCGGGGCTCACTGGAGGGGCTGGGATTGCAGATTGCATCTGCTGGGTTGGAGTTTGTTCCTCGTAACAACACTTCTCTGGACCAGCACCAGCTGGAAGAAGCCTCAACCCTCATCGAAGCCCTCAGTGACTGTCCAGATGTTGTGCGAGTGTGGGACAACATCCAGGCTGACAGCTGAGTGCAGGGTTTTTTGGACTCTCCATGGACTGTGTGGAATATTTGGTTTCACAGCCAAACGATTTGTGATGTGATTCGACACAGAAAACAGACATTTTCATGTGACGGTTTCAATACGTTATGCATGTAGAAATGAAAAGAACCATTTTCCATCATTAATGTTTCAGAGAACAAACTATCTGAGCAGTCGATTATTTTAAATCATTTCTTGGACAAACACAGCTGCCCTTCAGGATTTTGGTCCAACTTTTAATAACTGTTAATTTGTTAACATGGATTAGCCTGAAATAAAATATCAGAGTCCCACTAAACAGATAAAAACTGTCTGAATGTTACATCCATTTATTCATTTTCCAAAAATCTGTGAATGTTTTTTTTTAAAACAAAAAGGTTTTTCATTAAAAAATAACAAAATGTCTTTAACTTGGCTGAAGTTTCTCAGAGAAGCTTCAGTGGGAATATTGATTTTAGACTCACCATTTATCAGCTAGACAGTTACACAACAAAACAACATGCTTGTTTTAAACAGTTGTTATAGCAACAGCTCCGAAACAAGATCACAAATACTAATCGTCCACCTTCAAATCACCATTTACAATAATATAGTTCAACTAAAGAGACCTTCACACGTCTCTAACGTATTTTTCCATAACAAACGTCTTTTCATTTCTTTGTTTTACTCAGACATTCAGCCGGTAAAAACCTTTTGTAACAATCTGCAACTTTAATCATTAACGTAACAAAAAACAGAACTTTCATGTCAGGATCAGAAGTAATAAGTAATGCCTTCTTTCATAAAAATCATTTTGATCCTGTAGAAAATTTTTCCCCATTAAACATACTCATTTTTTTAAAAAAGATACTGTAGATCAGACTAAAGTTAGTTTCTGTAAACTTCTTTTCAAAAACAAAATCTTCCAACTTCTTTCATACAACTTCACTGGGTTTAAAATGGGATTTACAGAAAACTGTCCACGCTGCATAAAAATAGACAACTGTATCAGCACCACATACCATAGCACATCATTAATCTGTCTTAGTATTAAGTCAGTAAATCACTTCCTTCCTGGATTGCTTCATCCCCCACCCCTGCTTATTGGAAGAAACTTATCAGAAACAATAGGTCAGACCCTGTTTTGTCTGTAAGTATCACATCTAGGCTCAAACAACCTCATATGTCATGGGTGGATTGTGATTTCTGGAGTAAAATTCAGGCTCAGATCTGGACAGACTCACGCCAATAAAATGTTATTCTGACACGAAACTGAAGGTGTTGAAATCGCTGGAGGAGCAAAACATGATGTTACTAAACCATCTGGCCGAGCACAGCTAAATCAAAACTAACCTTGACTAACAGTGGGTTCGGTGCAAATAAAGACAGCAGTATATACTCTCTGGGAGAGATAACAACTAATAGGATGCAGATGTGGAAATTAGAAACTAGGATCAGATGTGCAGGGAGGGCAGAAAGCAGGACTAAAAGGATTAAGGAGGCTTTCTGTAAAATAAGACAGCAGGTGGAGTTCACAGGTTATCAGACATGAAAATCAGAGCAAACTGACACTAAAACAAGACCAAAGAACACAACAATAACACATGATGGTGGAAAAACCATCAACTTTAATACAACAGAAGAAAGTCCCCATAGGTAAAGGATAAGTGATCCTAATCTGAGCCAAAAACTACAGAGAAGTCATAAATTATTCTGTTTGATTAAAATGTAAAATAATTCCCCTTTTTATTAAACAAACTGATTCTCAGGAAATTAAATCAAACTTGTTGTTTTTAATTTAAAACAACATGCACACATGCTGATAGTTACAGTTGAAGGGTGCTTTAAGCCCATGTGATTACAGTTCATGTTACTGTGACTTTAGTAAAAAAAAAAACATTTACAAAACGGATAATTACATGTAATCTCCCAAATCAAACCGACTCCCAGATCATTGAGATGCTGATTTGATGTTAACAGGGAAGCCCAGTGACTCTGAGCCCCTTTGGTTTGTTATCAATCCCTGTCATCGATTTTCCCATCGCTTCCTCTCAGCTATAGCGTGGCATTGATCGGCTTCTGATGTTGACGCGCTGCAGGGCAGTCCTCTGCTCTGTGCCAGTGTGGAGGGTTCAACGCTGGCAATTGTAGAAGAGTATTTGCTCTGTCTAACAATGAACCATGAACAAACAGGGTGATTACACCTGCCCAATGAGCATTTGGAGGGAAGAATCGCCGAGTGATGGCTTGGACATCAAGATGAACAACAATCTGACTTTCTGGTTAAAATCAGGTATGTTGTGTTTAATCATCTTCATAAAGCTTGAAATAAAGATTTCATCAACTGGTGAGAAAATGTTAAATTTTTTATCACTTCTGCAAACTTTGGAGAAAAAAATTTTCCAGAACCTAAAAGCAGAACATTTATTTGACACACTGTGTTTTTAAAGTGTTGGAATTCTCTATCAGAGAGAATTACACCAATAACTATATCAGTTAAGTCATTTAGCTTGCATTGTAGTGGATTTTCTTGCTAAAAGATGTGTTAAAAAGTTTAAAAAGACGAACTCTATTATAAAGCAAAGCTCGAGTTGGATGTCTTTTACCTGAATAACATTAAAAAGTGTTTTTTTCTGGCAGAGGTTCAGGTCTGAATCAAGCCCAAGGGTAAAGGGTAAAGAACAAATCTTCAGAAACTCTAAATGCTGTTTGTTTTATAACATCTGTGATGGAGCTTCTCAGCCCCTCGAAGGGGAAGGATCGCCCTCAGAACGTCACAGAGAAAGTCACGCAGGTATGAAGGCCATGGACAATCACATGGGTTCTAAATTGTACCAACTCTTAATGAATGAACCTGCATCTCATGAGGCGGTTTTTGACTGGCGAGGTTCAGCCTGTCATTCAAGTTTATAGTATGCTAAGAAAAGATCCCAGATTGTTGTCTTGATAGAAGACTGCTGGTAATTAACCTTCTAATGGAAAAATCAGTAGGTGGCTTGTTGGCTGGATGTTTTCCTCGTGGGTGAGACAAACAAAGATAAATTGAGTGACATTTTGTTTCAGACATTACAGTTGTTACTGCTGGAGCCCGGGGGCTCACTCTTCTGCATCACTGGATAGTCTGTGGTATGTGATGCAGAACAAATGCAAGAGAAGAGCTCACAACAACCCATGACCTTTAAATTCTTGCCTATATGATGATTTATATTTAGAATCTGATAGATCTACAGGGTTGCAAAAAGACCAGAAAAACAGATTTCTTCTTTAAATTTAATATCAGACAATGATAACCTGAGTAAATACAAAATACGGTTTTCAAATGTTGATTACATTTATTAAGGGACAAAAGCTATGTGAACCAACCTGGCTTCATTTGAAAAAGTAATTGCTCCCTAAAACTAATAACTGGTTGTGCCCCCCTTGGTGGCAACAACTACAATTAAACATCACTGGAGAAACTTTGAACCAGTGATTTCTTTACAGAATTGTTTTAGTTCAGCCACATTGGAGAATTTTCAAGCATGAACAACTTATTTAAGGTCATATCACAGCATCTCACTTGGATTTGAGTCTGGAATTTAACTAGGTCACTCCAAAACTCATTTTTTTTAACCATTTAGAGGTAGACATGCAGGTGTGTTTCAGATCATTGACCCTCTGAAAAACCCTGAATGATGAGAACTGATTGATGGATTTATAGGATTATCTGGAAGATTTATGATTCCATTAATTACAGCAAGTCTTCCAGGTCCTGATGCAACAAAACAGCCCCAGACCATCGTACTACCGTTAGCATGCTTGACTGTCAATATCATGTTCTTTTTCAGAAATGCTGAACTAGTTTCACACCAGATCTAACAGGCTGCACACCTTCCAAAAAATTCCACTTTTGTCAGTCCGAAGTCCAATATTTTTTCCCAGAGTCTTAGGGCCATAAAAAAAATGTTGGCAAATTTTAGGCGATTGTGGCCTGCCAAGCTTTAGATGTTCTGGGTTCTTTCGTGACCTTCTGGGCGAGTTGTCAGCTTCCTGCTCCTGCAAAGGTTCACCACTCTTCCTTGTTTCCTCCATTTCTGGAAATTGTTTCTTCCTGTGGTTCACTGGAATCTCAAACTCTTAGATAGGACTTTTCAGACTAATAGGTGTCTGGGACTTTGTTTCAAATCTGTTCTTGAATAGGTACTGATTTTTTTTCACCTGAGGTCAGGTTGGTTTGGAAAGCGTATTTGCCTTAATAAATGAAATTATTGTTTGAAAACTGTGTTTTGTTTTTACTGAGCTTATCTTTATCAGATGTTAAAATTTGTTTGATGATGTTAAATATTTAATTGTCATTTAAAAGCAAAATAGAAGAACTCTGTAAGAGTGCAAATACCTTTTTAAAGCATTGTATACAGTTGATGGATCTATCCGTGAGGTCAGTGACATTTCACAGGAAGGCAAGTATTAATTTGAAATGGGGCCAGAGACATAGTGTGACATCAATCCATCATTGAAATCCTCCAACCCATCAGGAATCCAGTCAACCATCACAGCAATTATTAAAGCACATTGCTGTCTTTTGTTTTAAGTTTATTTTTATTTAATCTCTGGATTTAATTCCTCTGAAGTCTTACCTCTGCTAAAAGTCACCAGTGACAAGATGGTCATGCATTTATTGGACTTACAAGGTCGCCAGAGCATATGGCATCCAACAAGAATTCAGTCAGTACAAGATAAATACAGCTCCTAGAGAGGTCTGTTGGAAATGTACTGGTTCAAACTGAAAATATATGTTAATATGATGGTGCTTCTTTCCAAAAATGTATTATTTTTCTTTTTACCACAAAACATTAAACTAATTAGCAATTTTAGAATTTGCTGACATTTTTTGAAGTTGAAAAGGCTTTAAGTTTAAAAAAAAAAAAAACAGAATTTGTTCGGGGTAAATGTTTTTTTTTTTTTTTTTAAGAGTCACTGATGCATTTTTTCTTAGGTACTTTCTTTGGAGTCTGATGTTCTTCCTGAATATAAACTCCAGGTGCCAGAGACAACATGGTGGATTTTGCTTCACTACAGCCCTTTCAAGGCGTTTTGGGATTGGATTATTCTCCTCCTGGTCCTCTACACAGCTGTTTTCACTCCGTACTCTGCTGCCTTCTTCCTGGATGAACATGGGGGTTTAAGACAAAGAAGATGTGGCTACACATGTAACCCTCTGAATGTAGTGGACCTCATGGTGGATGTCCTGTTTATTGTGGACATAGTAATCAACCTTCGCACCACGTACGTCGATCACAATGATGTGGTGGTCACACAGCCAAGCCAGATAGCCAAGCATTATATGAAAGGCTGGTTTTCTATTGATCTGTTCGCAGCAATTCCCTTTGACCTCCTCATATTCAGATCTGGATCTGATGAGGTAAGAAACCTGGATTTGATTATTCTATAGGTTTAATATTTTTAGAACAATTTGAAATGCTTTATCTGTTTAAAATAGTTGAATACTGAAAGTCTAATCATGCCAAACTTCTTCTCTCCTGGAAACCAAAGATGGCAACCTTAACAAGCCTACTTAAAACAGCCCGGCTCTTAAGACTGGTCCGTGTGGCAAGAAAGCTGGACCGATATTCTGAATATGGAGCTGCTGTCCTCTTCTTGCTCATGTGTACGTTCGTCCTCATCGCCCACTGGCTCGCCTGCATTTGGTACGCCATTGGCTTTGTGGAAAGGCCGTACACGGAGACCGGTTGGCTGGACAACCTGGCTGAACAGCTGGGGAAGGCATACAACGACAGTGACTCCACCTCGGGGCCATCAGTCAAAGACAAATATGTCACTGCTCTGTACTTCACTTTGAGTAGTTTGACAAGTGTGGGGTTTGGTAACGTGTCTCCAAACACCAACTCAGAGAAGATCTTCTCCATCTGCGTCATGGTCATTGGATGTGAGTTGAATAAAACTATTTAGGACTTTCTGAAAATTTTTAGGGGTGGTATAAACCTGCAAATCAGCAATAAAAAGATGCAACATTTTGGGAAGAGTTAAATTGATCAAAACCTAACAATCTTTCCAAATATAATGTCTTTCTAATTTTGGTATTTTGCCACCATTCTCTGATGTTGCGTTGGAATGCTTTGTGGCTCTGTCCCACTTGGGAGGGTTCTGAGTTGATGAGTAGATCAGGTTTTAAGTATTGTCACAGTTTTGGGATGAGAATTTGGTACATACTGTCACCTTTGGATTATCTATGTTGCTGGTCATGAGGTTTTAATCTGGATCTCCTAGGAGTTGGCCAGTGGACGTTTTACACTACACTTAGTTTGAGTTATTTTCTTTGGCGTGGCCAACTTTAGCCATCACAGGACCAGTGCGTATTTGGCTCTCTGTGATGCTACATTAGCAGCTATACCCACCATGAGCTTTTAGCCCAGCAATTGTGGCTCAGAGCTAACTGCAGTTTAGGTGCACCACAAAAAACTTCAAACACAAAACTATGAAATCACAAAGATATTCACATAAATTAGAATATAAAGACTGATTAACATAAACCAGCTAATGAAATGATGTACAGGATACCTCGGTTGGTTTTTTAACCTCCTTTTTTTTGATGAAAGTTTCCTGTTTTTTATCCCTTTCAGCTCTCATGTACGCCAGCATATTTGGGAACGTGTCTGCCATCATCCAACGGTTGTACTCTGGTACTACTCGATACCACACCCAAATGCTGCGGGTCAAAGAGTTCATCCGCTTCCACCAGATTCCAGGTAGTCTTCGCCAAAGACTGGAGGAGTACTTCCAACATGCCTGGTCCTACACAAATGGCATAGATATGAATGGCGTGAGTAAAGAAGTGTTTTATTGCAGTACTGCAATAAAACATCCATGTTATGTTATGGAATCTAAGCACCGAAATGATGATGGTTTCATGTTTCATCTTTAAGGTGCTCAGGGGATTTCCAGAATCACTACAGGCAGACATCTGTTTGCATCTGAACCGGTCCTTGCTACAGAACTGCAAGGTTTTCCATGGAGGTAGTCAAGCATGTTTGCGTGCCTTAGCTACAAGGATAAAGACAGTCCACGCTCCTCCAGGAGACATTCTGATCCACTATGGAGACATACTGGACTCTCTCTTCTTCATCTCACGTGGTTCCATCCAAATTATGAGAGATTACGTAGTGGTAGCCATATTAGGTACAACTATTTGACTTGGGAATCTCAAAAAGAATCTTTAAAAAAAACTTTTTTACCTGAAATATGCTAATATTTTTGCAGAAAAGAATGACATCTTTGGAGAGCTCATTCACCTGTACGATGAACCAGGCAGGTCCAGTGCGGACGTGTACACCGCCACTTACTGTGACCTGCATCGCATCACCAGGGATGACCTGCTCGATGTTCTCGAATTATACCCAAGCTTCGCTGACAATTTCTGGCAGAATCTGGAGATCACTTTTGATCTACGAGATGTATGTTGGAATTGAAAGGGCATGTTATGATGAAAATCACTGATTCATTTATCTTTGGGATAGAAATCCTGAGTTAATTTGAAATTTATAATCAATGTATTTTTTTATTGTTGTCACCAGACAGATCAAGTGCCACCAATAATAATGACTGATGATTCTGGGGATGACTGCGATTATCGCCACAAACAAAGACACAGAATTCACTCCCTTGACTGTAGAATAAGACCAGGTGAGTAATTTAAAGAAAACTCCCCAGATAATCTAAGTTTCATTTCTAAGACAAAATCCCCCCCCAGTTAATTGATTTTCCTAAAATCGATGATATGATACTTTCTAATTGTCAGTATATTGAGTTTGCATGTTCTCTCATGTTTGTACACAGTAAGAGATCAGAACACAAAGGTCTCTTAGAATTCCCTAAAGACAAAATAATCAATGTTGTGGTTGTCTTTCTGTTGGTATTTCTTCCCCACTTCTGTCAGAGCTGGTTCTGTGAAAATCTGTATTGGATTGTGAGACAAATAATGTACCGTAGCTAAGTGACTAAATACGTTTCTGTGAACAGATGGAATCGATCATGAAGACTCGTACCCCCTTCAGTCCTGCCATCATTCACCTCCTCAGGCCAGCTGGGAGGACCTCTGGAGTTGTGGATCCTCATGTTCTCAGTCAAGTGAGGGCCTGGCAAAGCCTCTTGCTCACAATGCCAGAGTGGAGCTTTACCCTCCAGAGGATGCCAAACATGAGTACTCTCACTCTGTGGTGCAAATAGTGCCTCAAAGTGGAGCCTCGATGGGGAGAGAGGCCACGCTGGACCAAGGCCACCAAGGTCAGATTGAATTTTGACTGGTATTTGTTTAAGAAAGGCATCCTGTTATGAGATTATAAATAAGTTGTGATGTAGAAGTGTTTTGCATTTTGGTTTATCCT
Source organism: Pachypanchax playfairii (assembly GCA_006937955.1). Taxonomy (NCBI): domain Eukaryota; kingdom Metazoa; phylum Chordata; class Actinopteri; order Cyprinodontiformes; family Aplocheilidae; genus Pachypanchax; species Pachypanchax playfairii. The sequence continues at coordinate 302,429 of SSNP01000331.1, forward strand.
AAAGATGTAAGAGCACAGATAAGACATGATCATGGTGCCAACAAAGGCCAAATTATTCTCCCGATTTTATTTACAGTGCCTTCTAAAAACTAAAAGCATAAACAATTTGTTCAAACTGTAGACTGTCACCTTCAATGAAACATTTATTTTTATTATCACTCTCTTTAATGTCTCTGCCTCAAAACCCTGGTCGGTTCTAGTCATTCTGGTGATTGAGCCAAAACTGTAACCTGTTTTTTACATTTAAAACTAGCTGATAGGCTTATGTTATGGAAAGAGATAAAACCACAATGTGTTTCAGGCAGCTCAGTGTCATATTTGGAAGTGTTTATGCTTCGGTACAAATTCTAATTAGTCTAATTAGCAACAACTCAGTAACATGAATGAGTATAAAAGGAGTATTTCAGAGAGCCAGAGCCACTCAGATGTAAAGATGGACAGACATTCACTAATCTGTGGCAAACTGCTTCAGAATATTAGAGAACATTTAAAAAAGATTTCCTTAACATAAAATTGCAAGTTCCCAACATCTACAGTGACTAATCCATCAAAAGATTGAGAGTATCAGAAGGAAACTCTGTCTACAAGAGGCAAGGTCAAAGGTTAAAACAGGATGCTCATGATTTGCAGGCCTTGAGGCAGCACTGCATTAAAAACAGGTCTAATTCTCTACTGGACATCAAGAAAACTTCCAGATATACATTCTATCAACACAGTTCACCATGTGATCTACAAACACCAGTTAAAGATGGATCATTCAAAGAAGCCACGTTTAAACACTTGTGGCAACATCCCACTGGGTTCAGAAACACTGGGGTCTTCTCTGGATCAAAGCTTGTTGAAAATGCCGGTCTGGGAATTAGTGCAAATTTTAAATTCTTTTTGAAGCCATGGATGCTGCATCTTGTGGACTAAAGAGAAGAACTGATTAGCTGGTTAACAGTGGACAGTTCCAAAAGCCTCTCGGATGGTATGGGGTTGCATTAGTGCCCATTGGGTGGGCAGCTTACACATCTGGAAACAAACCATCAATGCTGAAAAGTACATGGAGGTTTTAGAGAAACATGTCAAATTTAGAAAATTTTCATCCATCACAGCTGCATGGCCTCACAGGAGAGGAGTCTACATGCTGATCCGACCTGCCTGCAGTTCAGATCTTTCACCAATATCATTTGGTACATCACAAAATTAGAACTACGTTCACAAAGACCCAGAACTGTTGAGTAGTTAGAATCCTGCTTCAGACAAGAATGGGACAACATTCCTTTCCTAAAACTCCAGCAGCTGGTTTACTCACTTCCCAGATGTTTACAGACAGATGTTAAAAGAAGAAGAGATGCGACATAATGATAAACATCATTCTGTTCCAAGTTTTTTAAATGTGTTGCTTTGATTCAAAATGAGCTAATATTTTTTATAAAACTGTAAAATATCTGTTTTAGCATCTGATATATTTTTTATGTTTTATTGGGCTTAGGAGATTTGTAAATTGTTGCATTCTGCTATTTAAAAAAAACTGAAAAGGGTAACTATCTTTACCAATTTGCTCCTGTTTTCCTCAGCCTCATCTTTGAATGTGCCAGGAAGGTACCAGTACTGGCCAGATCGACAATCTCAACAGTTTTCTAATCACATCTTGCAATCTTCTGTCTGCAACTCAAACCACCCGCTGCTAATCACAGAAGAAAGAACCAGCGAGCTCGAGTCTCGACTTGAAGTCTTACATTCACAGCTCAACAGGTGCAGTGCTCTTTTTTTAATTTTATCAACATTAATACAACAGATCCGAGACAGGCTTGTAACTCACATGCTATAGAGATGTTTATCAGTTTGGTAGAAACAGGTTAGATGTGGTTCTAGTATGTGACATCAGAAGTAACACAGTTTGGGCTTTTTATGAAAAACCATAAGAATTGTGTTATTTTTTTGTATCTCTGACCTCCCCAGGCTGGAAACTCGCATGACAGCTGACATCAACGTCATTCTGCAGCTGCTTCAGAGACAGATTGCTCCTGTCCCTCCAGCTTACAGCACCGTATCATCTAGTACCCCTCCTACAGTTTCAGCTGGTCTTTATGGGACTGGAACCCCAGCACTACACACCACATATTCAATTTCTCCCATACAGATAGACAGCAGGACACCCAGACAGGTATGAACTAGGATTCAGACAAACTATGTTGGTAATAATCACAAATCAATCCTGAGTTTCTTTCTTGCAGCAAAACTTGGATCAGACGAACTTTAAATCCACAAATAAGTCTCAAGAGTCCCTGTCCAGTGGCATCCACATGACAGCAGCATCTGATGACACAATGTTCATGGCTGTCACGCCTGAAACTGACACTCATGGGACTTTAACTCCACAGCTGCACCAGCAGTCAGTCAAATCAGCTCTGAAGACCAACTCCAGGCCGTGTGAGAAGCTCCGCTGTCCCTCGCTGCCAGTGGACCTAGACCTCACGGGACACGCTGACATTCAGAAACACGTCTCAGACCCACTGCTACGCATCAACTAATGGCGACTGTGAATTTGGAAGTAGTATCTCTTAAACTACTTAATGTTTCTCTTCATCTATCAGTTCACACTTTGACAGTGTAAGTTATCAGGGTTTTTTTAATTTAAATGTCACTTGAGTATTTATTTGCACAGAACTCAATTAATTTTTGAATCTTTTTTCTCTTTTCATTAATCCTTTTTAATGTATAATAAAAAGCCAATATACTATGATACTAAACTAAAGTATCAATACATGTGGGTTTAAAGTGAAAAATTGTTCATTTTATTAAAATAAATTCATTTGTCATTACAATCAGCATTACTGCTGCAAAAATACTTTTTAAGTCTATTAATACTAGTAAATGACATAAAAATACAGTACAGCATTACAACTAACTTATTTTCCATTTTAGACTTTTTTTAGTTAAATTTATATTTTAAGTTAAAAAGTTAAATTAACATTATTCGTTCAACTTTAGAGGGTAAAATGCAACTTAGCAGCATTTAAAAAACTGAAAACTGGAAAATAACGAAATAAAAAAACGTTATTAAAACACCTTTAACCAACATGTAACCAGTTAATTTGCCTTTTCAACAACAATATAATAAATATAGGTTTTAGGTCTGTTACTTTCAGACAAATCTTACAGTCTTGTGCTTCCTTGAGTCTTCAGTTGCATGTCATGACAACTTGTGGAGGTACTTGGTGCATTTCTGAGGCCATAATCTCGACTGGGGGCCAGGCTGCCAGTAAGACTCAACACGTTCAAGAACTTTGGAATTTAGTATTTTTAGTATTTTTATTTCTACTATCGGAATGATCTTGTCTGTCTTCTAAAATCTGTTTAGTTTCTTTCAGCCTACATTGAGTTTCTACAGTTTTTTATTATAAACCACTAAATAATCACCAGCAACAGCAAAACTTCAATCTTTGCATTTGCAACAGTCTGAAAAGCTTCTAGTTCCTCAAAATGTTTCTGTGAGGTTGTAGATATTGTTTTTATATTTAAACACCATTTTTTAATTGAACAGCATATCCTGGGAGAGCTACATTTAAAGCTTTACACATACCATTAGCATCAATAGGACACCAGTAGTTGAATGTTCCTGAACTGTTTTACTGTGAAATGTGCCTCAGACTGGGAGGATTTCCTGGCAGTCGTATCCAATGGATATTCAGTCCGGCTGGAAGCCCACTGGATGTTGTTGATCTCTCCCTCGGCTGTATAGGCCAGTATGGGGTCCTCGATGGCCCGCAGCATCTGCTGAATGTCCCAGATAAGAGCTTGATGGTTATCCACTAGACAGAGAAGAGAGAGTAGGTGTGACCAGAACAGTTTATTTTATCTGAGAGTAATAAACATTCCTATTTTGATTTGTGTAATTTAACCAGATTTCAATCACATAGAACATAAAAAACATGTAACTGAAGTAAAGAAAGATGCGACAAGTGATGGAGAAAATACTAAATATGCTATTAAAGTGCTCCCTCTTCTGCTCACTGTTAGTCACTGCAACTACACTCAAGTGTTGAGCTTTTAATGAATTTTAAAGAGCTCAATTTACTTTTTAAACTTGGGTTTTATAAATATCTGCCCACATGCCGTACAGATGTGAAAAGGAGGAGTGTGGTGCCCAAGCAGTTTCATTCACACACACCCAGTGGTTGTTGAGCTTTGTCCCCAGCATACATGCACATCAAAGATCACCACCTAAAAATACAATACCAACATTAACTGTGTTTCTGATCTTTTACCTAATTAGATACAAAAACACAGTGACATCACACATGAAGCAGAGCCGACCTCCAGGGTCTTCGTGGCCACCGTGGTCAAGTAGTTATGGTCCTGCTTGTTCCAGCAGTTGGTGCTGTGGATCCTCATGGATTATCGTGCTAAGTTCCAGATGATGGAGGTCAAACATGCAAACCGAGCCATCCCCTCCTAAAGAGGAAAAACATATCTCTGCTCCCACCCGCTCAGCTGAAACAGATGTCACCCACCTGCCATTGAAGAAGTGAAGAACGAAGTCATTCCATTTGTCAATAACTGTCAATAAGAAGCATTTTATCAAACAAGGTGATACAAAAGATAACATCACATCTTTATCATGAGCAAGGAGCTACATCTTCACATGACCAGCACCTGTTGTGCCCATTTTATAGTCAGTCTCTGACCAGACTGATGAGCTCATGAACACATAAGTGCTGCAATCTTAGGTTTAAAAAGAAACGTGGGCCAGACTGAACCGGGTGCCTGTCTCACCCTGCAGATTCTCAGGTGGCCTGCAGGTCTGGACAGGTTCCTTTGGTAAATTTGATTCTTTTTACTAAATCAAGTTTGAATGAGTCACTCACCAAAATGAATTGGGTTTTTTTTGTCAGTTGCCCAGAGAGCGCAAAAAAAGTACATTTTTACTCAAACTTAATTTTCTTCTCTTTTCATGTAAATTCTACAGCTAAGATGAGCAATTGAAAAAGAAAACGATCCATTTGATAGTACAAAAAAAGAGCAAAAAATTTAGATTTCTAAATCAATGAAATTTCTGACAAACAAAATAAATGTGAATTAGCATCAGCTGTGAGCCGAGTGGGAGGGAGTGAGTTAGTTGCTCAGCTCAAGTCGTTCAGCTCATTTAAGCTGTGACTGCTGTTGCCAACTTAGCAACTTTGTCGCTATTTCTAACAATTTTTCCGTGAGTGACTTTTTTCCCCAAAAAGTGCCTAGCGACAAACCTTTTCCAAACCCACGAAAATCTATTCAGTACTGCTCCATTTAAACCGTCCAGCTCAACTCCACTGGTGGTTTGGACCAATCATGTGTTAGCATTGTGTTTTGGGGCGGGTGTTCTGGTATGACGATAGCAGCAACTGCCGGCAAAGCAAAACAAACATGGCAGAGACAGTGAATGTCCTCATAGAATCGGCTATTTACTCTGTCTAGGAGAACTAGAGACAATTTCTTAATTGAAAAATGAGCAAAGGGAAGCACCTTGTGCATTTCTTGATGGTAACGATGTGTGCGCTTTTCTCCCTTCTAGATTTGCAAAAGCTTGATTTACTATGATTGGCTAAAGACAAATCATAGGAGGTGGGCACTTGCTGGCGTGTCCTCCAATCAGCTCAAAATATTATACAATATTAAACACTTCACATCTCCAAATTTCAAAATATTTTTATCTTTTCTATATCAAATTATTTAAAACATTTAGTCAATTTGAAGTTTAAAATATGAGCCAATTTAAATAAATGAATTAGATAAATGTAAGTTACCGTATACAAATATGTAATGCACAAACCATTTGTTTTCAGCACAAGGTCAGATACATCATAAACTTTTAAAAATACTGTCATTTGAAGTGTCCGTTTCCCGAACAGAAATATCTGAACTCAGCAAATACCTGCACCAACTAAGTACACTCTCAGAAATAGAGGTACGAGACAAGGACATTTTTGTACCTATAGGTAAATTGTTTTAAAATGTTCCCTTAAAAGTACAATATTGGTCTTTAAAAGGCCAGAAATGCCCCTTAGCATGTTCAAATTGATATAAAGTACCATTGTCCTGACACATTGATCATCGACACTTCGAACGCACCTTGCGGCCCCGGGTTCCTCCCGGGGCTACGCCTGTCTGAGGGTCGCTTTGTCATCAATCGGCAGGGATGCCCCCACCGGCATCTCGGCCGCGGTTGGGGTTTGTCGCAGGCGGGGGCCCGTTCGCGGCTCCCCCCCGCCTTCGTCCCCCTAAGTGCAGACGTTACCGGGACGCCCGTCGCGACGCGCGCGGGTCGGACCCAGCACGGGACCGTACCTCCGCCGCCCGTCGGGCCGTTATCCCTCGTCCCTCCATCCCTGCCCAATGTCCTGCATTTGTACCATTTCAACTGCACCTGCAACCCTGGTCAAGGCTGGTTAATCTCCGTTTTATTAAGTTTCTTCCATCATTTTCAATATTATGTTTCAGAATGTTGGTTTAAGACTTCAAAATGTGGCATAATTTTACAGTTTTAGTGGAACAACTTAATAAGGTACAAAAATGGACCTGGACTACAGGGTACACCCTG
>SSNP01000332.1:0-96235 GCA_006937955.1 Pachypanchax playfairii
GATAATTTTGAGAGGGTGTTTTGAGTTTAATGTTGCTGTTTAACCACAGGAGGGCAGCATGCGATAGGAGGAGAGCCTGGAGTGAATAACCTCTTTATTATACACAATCTATCCCCAGACTGGGAGTTTCATGTGTTTTGACTTAGATTTTTTGACCTCCACGGACTCTAACCTGTACTTCACCCGACTCTGAACCTAGACCAACACCTTACCTGAGCCCTAATCTTAACCAGGTGGAACCCTAACCCTAACCCTAATTGACTCTCGATCCAGGATCTCAGTCCTAATTCTGAAGCAGTTGAGATCCTGTGAATCCCAAGCACATCCTGGTTCTATGAAAGTTAATTCTAACCTGAACCATTTCTCAACCCTAAACTTAACCAATTGGGATCCAATGCCTAATCTTAAAACCTTGGACTGACAAATTCAAACCTGACTGCATGTCCATTATAAGTCCTGACAAGAGACCCACATCATAAAACCAAATTCAACTTTTCACCATTTAATTAATTAATTAAGGGCAAATTGACCTTTGACCCTGACTTGCTAGGGAGGACTGGGCGTATTGACTTGAGTGGGACGGCCCATGCATGTGACTCGCAGCGCCTTCGGCGCTGCTAGTCCCAAATATCCTTCACCTAACCCTAACCCGAACCCTAACCCTAACCCTAATCCTGGTTCTATGAAAGTTAATTCTAACCTGAACCATTTCTCAACCCTAAACTTAACCAATTGGGATCCAATGCCTAATCTTAAAACCTTGGACTGACAAATTCAAACCTGACTGCATGTCCATTATAAGTCCTGACAAGAGACCCACATCATAAAACCAAATTCAACTTTTCACCATTTAATTAATTAATTAAGGGCAAATTGACCTTTGACCCTGACTTGCTAGGGAGGACTGGGCGTATTGACTTGAGTGGGACGGCCCATGCATGTGACTCGCAGCGCCTTCGGCGCTGCTAGTCCCAAATATCCTTCACCTAACCCTAACCCTAACCCTAACCCTAACCCTAACCCTAACCCTAACCCTAACCCTAACCCTGATCCCCAAAGAACCCCAATACCAAACCTAACCCTAACCCTCTTCGTGGAAGACTGTAGGGTGCAGTGCGGGTATTGGGACAGGGCCTTAAAAGTATTTGGACAGCAAGCATTATGTCAACAACCTATGCCACGGCATTCTTTCTCCATTACAACCAAAGTGACAGTGCTGTTGCTGTTTGCACCATTTTGAAATTGGTCATTATTTAAAAACTCCAACAAGCATTTATTTTGAGGAGATTGAAGCACAGGAACCAAAGGAGGCGTCAAAGGCAGCATAAGTGATTAAACTGTCCGAAAATACACGTCAGTACCGTTATTAAATTTTTTATCAGTGCGGGTATTGGGACAGGGACATTAATTCACATTAATTCTAAGAACACTAGAAAGAATGTGAAAAAGAAACTTGGGAACTAAATCTTTGTTTACAAAGTTCACATACAAAAGGTTTATATCAAGTCAAGTCAAATTTATTTATAGACCACTTTCTGACCAAAGTGCTGTACAACAAATCAAGAAATAAAGCAAAACAGAAAATACAACAGCAAATACCTCAAAGAATAAAACTAGGAAGGAAAATACAACAAAAGACAGGCTGCAAAATCAAAAGTAGGGGTGATTGATACAACCAACATCAACATCAATAATCGAAAGCTAACTTAAAGTAATGGGTTTTCAGACGACATTTAAATGGATGTGGCTTGTCTCACAGAGAGAGGGAGTTTGTTCCATAGAGTAGGACCAGCAAATGAAAAAGCACGTTCACCATGGCATTTGTAATTCATACTTGGGATTTGTAATAGCAGATGTTCAGCTGATCTTAATGCACAGGAGGGGTTGCAATTAATGAGCATTTCAGATACGAAGGGGCCAGATTATGAAGAGATTTTTTAAACAGTAGAATTTAAAATTGAATGTAGTATGAAACAGGAAGCCAATGACGTTCTGCCCAAATAGGAGTGATGTGAGATCGTTTGTCTGTTGGTGAGAAAACCTGCTGCTGCATTCTGGACTCTCTGTAGGTGGTCAAGTGAAGATTTGTTAACACCAAAGAGGACAGAATTTGCATAATCAAGTCTAGATGTGATGAATGCATGGATGACTGATTCCAGGGCCCTCCTTTATCAATCGTTCTTACGCACAAATCTGTGCATATTTCGTGTGTTGGAACAATTCTATGCATTGTGTGGTATTTATCAATTTGTACTTATGCGTAGAAATGTTCCTAAATATAAGTACAGCTCTAGTCATGCATACGCACATCATCTAGTGGTAGAACATGGAACCCAAATTCTGAAGGTGTCCATCACCCACACATGTTCATCATCCACAGATTATCTCTGAACCAATTACCAGCTGATTGACCTGGCTGCTGATCCTCCATTGTGACAGGATGACAGCTTCTGTTTTGAAAAAAAGTGTACAGGCCTATTATTTACCTGTCTCCAAGCGCCTAATAGTTTCCTTTATTTATATATAGAGTGCAACAATTTTCCTTTTTATAAAATAAAAAGTGGCTCCTTGTTCTTTCTGGTTAAGAAGTATGTGTTTCTCTTTTAGAAAAAAAAGTTTGAATTATCTTCATTGTGGACATTGGATGGTCCTGCGTGTTCTGTTGGTGAAGCTATGTTTTCGCTATCCCCGTGTACAGTAATGCCAGTTAGAGCAACAGCTCCAATTATGCTGGAAACACATCTGTGGTATTCTGTCCACCTTCTTCTGCGCTCTGCTACACAGTTTTTTATGTGTATTTCTGTATCAAACAATTTGTTTTTTCTGAAGGGGATCTCTACTCTTTTCTGACCACATTAATCACATCTGCAACTCTTTCCAAAGCTGTAATTTTTCTTTTATTGGTTACTACCGAGCTGAGAGAACCAAACAGCAGTTGTTGGTTCTGTTCCACATCTGAAACCACTGCCTCAATCTCGCTGTCACAGAAAGTTCTTTGTTTTTATTTTGCTCTCTTGGCCATTATTTTAGGGATTTCCTGCGGGAGCTTTAAAGGTAGTGCTGTTACCAAATATGGCTAATTGAGGATGTTTCTGTATGTAAATGACTGTGAACGGGCACGAGGACCTGAGTACGCACAAGTGGGATTTATCAACACATGGTGTGTGTACAAGTGGCCACCGCACGTTTCATAAATCTGACATAAATCGAACATTCTCAATTTCATTCGTAGGATAGAATATAGGACAGTTTCTACAAATGTTTGATAAATCAGGGCCCATGTGTTTCCTTTTAAGGATGGGCTAAAGACGGGTAATATGACGGAGTTGAAAGAAACAGGACTTGATGGTGGCATTAACGTGGGGCAGCATGGACAAGTCAGAGCTGAGTTTAAGACCTAGACTGGTTACACAGAGCTTGAGATTAATAGAAAGAGAGGAGAGATCTGGAATTGGAGTGGCACATTTTTAGAAGGGAAGATAATAGCCTCAGTTTTACCATCAATCAGACGAAGAACATTGGAAGCCAGCCAAGTTTTAACCTCTGATACAGTCCAAAATGGGACGGGTCGGGTAATAATTTGACAGTCATCAGCATAGATGTGATAGTTGACCTTGTGTTTCTTCAGAACATAACCTAATGGTAGGAGATAGTGAAAAGAAGGGGTCCCAGTATTGAACCCTGGGGGACCCCAAGTGAACGGACAGATGAAGAACACTAATTATCTATACAGACACTGAAACTCCTGTCTATCAGATATGAACAAAACCAGTCCAGCACTAGAGCGTTAAGGCAAACCTAGGAGTCCAAATGCCAAGTCAAGATGGAGTGAAAAGTGTCGAATGCTGCTAAGATCCTGTGTGGATTCTCATATGCTTATTTAAAGTTCCCTTATGACTAAATCTTTGTTCACAAACATCACATACAAAAGGTTTCTGTCCTGTGTGGATTCTCATGTGTGTGTTTAAATGTCCCTTTTGCCTAAATCTTTGTCCACAAAGTTCACAAACAAAAGGTTTCTGTCCTGTGTGGATTCTCATGTGCTTATTTAAAGTTCCCTTTTGGCTAAATCTTTGTTCACAAACATCACATACAAAAGGTTTCTGTCCTGTGTGGATTCTCATGTGTCTTTTTAAAGTTTCTTTCAGGCTAAATCTTTGTTCACAAACATCACATACAAAAGGTTTCTGTCCTGTGTGGATTCTCATGTGCTTAATTAAAGTTCCCTTATGATTAAATCTTTGTTCACAAACATCACATACAAAAGGTTTCTGTCCTGTGTGGATTCTCAGGTGTGAGTTTAAATTTCCTTTCAGACTAAATCTTTGTTCACAAAAATCACATACAAAAGGTTTCTGTCCTGTGTGGATTGTACTGTGTCTATTCAGATTACTTTTCTTGTTAAATATTTTACCACAGTCATCACATCTAAATGATTTCAGTCTTTTCCCATGTGGCTTTACAGTTTTCTTCTCTATAAAACTTTTCTTATTAACCAAACAACTTCCAGACATTCTCCTTAAATGACATGTCATGTGACTCTGAAGAGCCCTTTTATGGAGAAATTGTTTTCCACACTCAAAGCAGTTACATTTGTTGACAGTGTTTCCATCTGGCTCAGAACCTCCGCTCTCCTTCCATTCAGTTTTAGGCACAGAGTTTGACAGCTCAGCGTCCAGATTCACCAGATCATCATCATCTCCACTGACTTCAGTCTCTGAAGAGATGGAAGTCTCTTCATCAGTATTTAGATCTGGGTTCCTGCTAGTTTCTGCTGCATCAGTTTCTGTTGTGATCTGATCAGCTGAGCTGCTGGTTGGAACATCTCGGTCTTCCATTTCCTGCTGATGAAGCTGTGAGACCAGAGGTTTGTCATCATCCTCACATTTTATAGTGACTGGAAACATGGTGGCATCAGTCTCTTCCTTCACATTGAGCTGCTCTCCCTCCAGATTGGGCCAGAATTCCTCCTGTTCCTCCTTTATGTGGAGGGGTTCTGGTTCCTGTTGGTCCACAGCAACACTCTGTTCTGGAGAAGCATCGTTTCTAACCAGCAGCATCTGTTGAACATCTGCAGGAAACACAGAATGCAAATTAGGATTGACTTTAACTGTACAGTTGGGGAAATAATTTGACCCCTTGATGATTTTGTAAGTTTGTCCAATGGTGGCTGTGGCTTAGTGGTTAGAGTGGTTGTCCTCCAACTTGAAGGTTGGTGGATCAATCACGGCTTCCACCGCCACATGTCGAAGTGTCCTTGGTCAAGACACTGAACCCCATGTTGCCCCACGATCTGCGTATCGGGTTGAGTGAGTGTTAGCCCTTACCCTCTCCCGTGTGAATAACAAAAAAAAAAACTGTAGTGTGAAGTGCTTTGGGGGTCGTAGGACCTAATTAAAGCACTATACAAGTGCACGCCATTTAGAATAGAATAGAATGCCCTTTATTGTCATTATACAACGTCCAACGAGATTGGAGAGCTTCTCCTGCTTCAGTGCAAACAGTAATAAGATAAAAAATATGTATGTACAGAGAGTAAAATGCAAAAAATACATTCAGTGCAAACAGTAATAAGATAAAAAATATGTATGTACAAAGAATAAAATGCAAAATTGTCAATATGTACAAAAACACAATAAAGATATGAATAGTAGAAAAGAACAGAAATAAAAATAGACATAAAAATGTATTGCACAGATAAAATATATTGCACACAGTAATGTTATTTGCAGCATTCACAGAATGATAGTGAGGTAGAATATTGCACGTTTGCATTGTGGGTGGGTGGAATTTACAATTGAGAGTTCAGGGTGGTAATGGCTCTCGGGAAGAAACTGTTTCTCAGTCTGTTTGTCTTTGCCTTTGCACATCTGTAGCACCTACCAGATGGCAGAAGCTCAAACAGCTGGGAACTGGGGTGTGAATTGTCCATGGTGATGCTCCGGGCTCTGCTGAGACACTGGGAGCGGTAAATGTCTGTCAGGGAGGGGAGGGGGCAGCCAACAATCCTCTGTGCTGCCTTCACTGTCCTCTGGAGCCTTGCTCTGTCTGCTTCAGTGCAGCTCCCGTACCAGGTGGGGATACAGTACGTGAGCACACTCTCGATGGACGAGCGGTAGAAGGTCAGCAGCAGCTTTGGGTCCGGGTTGTTTTTCCTGAGGACTCTCAGGAAGTGTAGACGCTGCTGATCCTTTTTTATGGCAGCGGAGATGTTGGCTGTCCAGGAGAGGTCATCGCAGATGTGGACTCCCAGGAACCTGAATGTGTGGACCCGCTCCACACATTCGCCGTTGATGTAGAGGGGGGGCGGGTCGGTCCTATTCCTCCTGAAGTCTACGATGATCTCTTTTGTTTTCCTGGTGTTCAGAGCCAGGTTGTTCCCTGAACACCAGTCTCCGGACCTCCTCTCTGTAGACTGTCTCGTCTCCTTTTGTGATCAGCCCGACCACCGTTGTTTCGTCAGCAAATTTGACGGTGATGTTGCTTTGGTGGACGGGGCTGCAGTCATGGGTGTAGAGACAGTACAGGAGGGGGCTCAGCACGCAGCCCTGTGGGGAGCCGGTGCTAAGTGTACGAGTGGAGGAAAGGTGGGGGCCGAGTCTCACACTCTGGGGTCTGTTGGTCAGAAAGTCCTTAATCCAGGTGCATGTGAGAGGGGGGAGGCCCAAGCTGTTTAGTTTAGTAATGAGAATGTCCGGTATTATTGTGTTGAAGGCCGAGCTGTAATCCACAAAGAGCATCCTGGCGTAGCTCTGCTGTTGTTCCAGGTGTGTCAGCACAGCATGCAGAGCTATGGCGTCCTCTGTGGATCTGTTCGCCCGGTATGCGAATTGGTAGGGATCCAGTGTGGGGGGTAGGCAGGCTTTGATGTGCTTGAGGACCAGCCTCTCGAAGCACTTCATAATGATAGGTGTGAGGGCAACAGGACGGAAGTCATTTAGGCTGGTTGTGGGTGACTTTTTGGGGATTGGGATTATGGTGGAGGATTTCAGGCAGGTGGGGATGACTGCCTGGGCCAGGGAGAGGTTGAAGAGCTTGCAGAAGACTGTGGCCAGCTGGTGGGCGCATGCCCTGAGCACCATGCCTGGTACACCATCCGGTCCGACAGCCTTCCTGGGGTCCACAGCCAGGAGCACGCGCCTCACATCCTGCTCCTGGACAGTGAGTGGGGGGTTGTTGGAGCCTGAGGGGGGAGGGGGCAGGGCCGGAGCCGAAAAGCCTTGCTGAGGTGATTCAAAGCGAGCAAAGAAGCTGTTGAGCTCCTCTGCCAGCGACTCGCTCAGGTCTCCTGGTGTCGCATCACAGCCTCTGAAGTTTGTGATGTTTTGTAGACCCTGCCACACCTCCCGGGGTCTGTTGCTGGCGAGGTGGGACTCTATTCTCCTCTTATAGTCCGCTTTGGCCGTTTTAATGCCCCTCTTCAGATCTGCTCGAGCTGTGCTGTAAAGGGCTCTGTCGCCTGACCTGAAGGCAGTGTCGCGGGCTTTGAGGAGTGAGCAGACCTGGCTGGTCATCCAGGGTTTCTGGTTAGGAAAAACCTTGATGCTTTTGTCCACAGACACAGTACTCATACAGAACTTAATGTAGTCCAGTACTGTCCCTGTGTAAGTGTCCAGGTCCTGGTGTTCGAATAGGTCCCAGTCTGTGTGCTGAAGGCAGTCCTGAAGTTCACTTAGTGCAATCTCAGGCCAGGTTGTTACTGTCTTTGTGGTGGGCCTGGATCTGCGTCTGAGGGGGGTGTATGCAGGGATGAGCAGCAGGGAGAGATGGTCCGACTCGCCAAGGTGGGGGAGGGGCGTGGTTCTGAATCCGTGCTTGATGTTGGAGTACACATGATCCAGAATATTTCCTCCTCTCGTTGCACACTTGACATGCTGGTGGAACTTGGGGAGTACAGTCTTTAGGTTGGCCTTATTAAAGTCCCCTGCTATGATGTGAACGCCATCCGGGTGGGCCCGCTGCTGTTCATTGGTGACGTTCAGCAGGAGAGAGAGCGCTGTGCTAACGTTAGCGTCCGGTGGGATGTAAACAGCAGTGACGATAACAACGGTTAGCTCTCTCGGGATGTAAAAAGGCCGACACTTAACAGACATGTACTCAATGTTCGGTGAACAGTGACTCTCAACGACCACTCTGTTGTTGCACCAGTCCTCATGTACATATATACATAGTCCCCCACCTCTGCTTTTACCGGAGTCCTCGGTCCGATCCCAGCGGTGCAGAGAATGGCCTGCTAGCTGCACGCTAGCATCGGGGATCCTCGGGTGAAGCCAGGTCTCCGTAATGATGAGAACGCAGCAATCCCGAACGTAGCAATTTCCTGCAAGCAGTAGCTCCAGGTCGTCCGTTTTGTTGCCGATGGATCTGGCGTTGGTGAGGAACAGGCTCGGAAGAGGTGGCTTGTGTGGGTTGTTTTTTAGCCTTTGCAGAAGTCCGGACCTGAGGCCCCGCTTCTGCTTCCTCTCTCTCCTCCGCCTGCGCCGCCGCTTCCCAGATCCGACAACAACCCAAGGCGAGCCCGGCGATCTCGCTAGTTCGTCCGGGACGTTGTGCTCATAATGAAAGTCTCTGGAAACTGTTAATGTGTGTTGGTAGCCAATGTCCAAAAGTTCCTGGCGGGTGAAGCGGTGTGGTACCTTGGCATACACACACAGAGTGCACAGACAAACAACAATAAAATACAAAAACAAGCACTGAATGGGAGAGCCGTGAGCCGCTGCGTCCGAGCGCGCCGCCATGTTATATACCATTTACCATGACAAAGAAATGAAAAGTCTCAGAACAGTATTATTTTAATGGTAGGTTTATTTTAACAGTGTCAGATAACACATCAAAAGGAAAATTGAAAAAATAACTTTAAATAAAAGATAGAAACTGATTTGAATTTCATTGCGTGAAATAAGTATTTGAACCCGTCTATAGACGTCAAACTGAATCCAACGCTCAGTGCCATAGACGTCTTGACGTCTCTACAGCTTTTATTGGCTTAAATTCCGCAAAGAATTCTGGGGCAGCTGCTCGCTCAATTTGAACTTGTTTCATGCTGCATTTAGTCCTATGATCCATGAGGGGGCAGTGGTGCACTTCAATGGGTGAGATCTCCATTCCTTACCTTGTAATAAAGTCGTGTGGAGCGGGGGAGGAGCCAGGCACTCAGGACGAGACAGATAGTGAATAGATTCAGAGCCTGTGAAACGGCTGTGATGTGATCTTGTTCAGAGTTATTACAAACTAGTATAGAATTTATGGAATTGAGAATGTGGTGGAGTTTATTACATGGATAAAATCCCTCCAGCGTGTCTACCGGATCTACCGGGAATGGGTATTGTGTCGAAGGTGGCACGGTTTTTGATCCAGCTGGTCATTTTCGGACTTGTGATGTCTTCAGCCTGATGTTGAGGTTCTTCTGGCAATTCTAGTGAAGCTGGGGTGGATTTATCTGACCAGTATCTGCTGTTAGGATCTTCTGAAGGCAGCAGGGACCAAAATAAATAACGATTCACCAGATAAAACCAAAACCAAACCGATGGCAGGGGTGGGGGGGGTTAGCTGACTAAGTCGCGCACTCTTGCATGCACATGTGCGAACACACGTATGCACACACACACACAAGTGTGTTTTGTTATCCTTATGGGGACCGTCCATTGACTTCCATTGATTTTAGTAACTAGATTTATACCTAACCCAAACCCTTTTACTAACCTTAACCATTACTGATCTATAACTAACCCTAAGACTAACTAAAACTCTGTTCACACCATACCTATAAACCTAACCCCTAACCCTAAAAAGGGGAGTCCCCCTTATGGGGACCAGGCTTCGGTCCCCACAAGAACCCTCGGACCCCAGAAAGATAGTAAAAGTCAGGAAACGGGTCCTCAGGAGGTCAGAAATACAAACCCCCCCCCCCCACACACACACACAGTTCAGATGTTGCATGAATCATTGAAACATGAAAAATTTACATCAAAGTCACTGATCCGCTTGAAAAACCTCTTTACACAAAAACCTATTTATCTCAGCTTTTAGTCCTGAAACGTGGATTTTTATAAAAGCTACTCTTTTGTACTGAAGATTACTAAATAACAAAGAAGTAGAAACATTTTGCATTTTTTGCTTTTCAAAGAAGAAAGACTAAATTTTGTGCTGAGGGTTTCAGAATTCACATAAAAAATATTCTGTCAGCCTTCAAAAATCAGTAAAAATGCTAAATATCTCTGGCACTGAATGAGTTAAGAGTTCTGGCTCCCACAGAGTGGTTAGACACTCCTACTCAATTAGTCATCCTCATTGAAGACACCTGTCTTAACTAGTCACCTGTATAAAAGACCTGTCCACAGAATCAATCAATAAAGCAGACTTTAAGCCCTCCAACATGGGAAAGAGCAAAGAGCTGTCCAAGGATGTCAGAGACAAAATTGTTGACCTGCACAAGGCTAGAATGGTCTACAAAACCATTTTTTCCAAATACATGTTGCTGTACTGATCTCCAAATGTGGAGCTTATGAAAAGAGAAGGAACAGAAGTGACGTCGGAACAAAAGTAAAAAAACTAGCTTCACAAACCTACATGGAGCAGGTCAGTGGGTTTTGAGAAGATGCAGCAGCAGGATGTGAAAGTCAAAGTGCTGTCATAAAAATGTCGGACTAGAAATGGAAAACTCTTCTGACTCTGCTACAGAAGAATGTAACAAACCCTTTAATCACCAAGTGCTTGAGCACGAAATTAATGTATTTTGTTCGCACGTGACGTTCGCTGGAAAACGAAAGTGAAAGTTAACTGCGTGCAGAGCCGTCAGCCTCTTTCCTTTTTCTCTCTGTCTGACTGATGCAGTCAGTTTGGAGTTTTTGGCCACATTTGAAGCTGTTTTACATGATGTCTACGTAAAGAAACTTGATTTAAAGAGAAGACAAATTAGTGCATGCAACTTGGGCCAAAAACACTGTTGTAAGATGGCTGATCAAAACGAAGAGATAAATAAAGAGGATGAAAGAGGGAAGGATACATAAATTAACAAAAAAGGGTTTGGAGGAAAAATTACAAAGATGTATTGCCTTACAAAGACGGACTTTAGGAAGGATTACAAGAGAAATAAAAGAGATACAGTTGTTGATGAGTGACGCTCAAAATCTCCAAGATGTGAAAGAAAGAATGGAAAGTGACTTTGCTCTAGTTCTAAATTAGTTTAATAGTCACAATAACAGTGTTGGCAGTCTTTTGTCTGAAGATGAAAAGATGTGGGATCAGGAAAGTTGGTTTGGTCCCAAAATGGCATATATTGAAGAGTTTATGAAAACAACAAAAAATGGATTGCAAAGGGTCATAAACATATGGCTCCACCAAAAGACATTGTGCGACAAGAGCAGTGCACAGATGACTTACAAGAAGAGGTAAAATCGAGCAACAGCGTATCACAAGTTGGAGCCAGAAATGATGCAGAACATGGCCCATGTGGGTCTCAAGTGAGTCGATCATCTGCATCATCTAGAGTTTCCTCCACTTGAGCTAAACAAGAGGCAGAACATGCAGCCTTACTGGAACATTTTGCAGCGCTAAAGAAAAAGCGACAACTTGATTTAGAGTTGGCCAAAATTAAGCAATGTCTTGAACTGGAAACAGTAAGTTAAAGCTGAAAAAGAAGAGTTAGAACTGGAAACAGCCTTGGCTAAAAGCCAAGCAAAATTAAATGTGCTTAAAGAGTATGAAAGATCAGAAGATGGTTCGAGCAGTTATGCAGAAATACAAAGAGCACAAAGCAGAGGAGTTAAGCAGGAAAAAGTTAGTCTGATGCTTCCACAGCAAATTGATGTGGGTTTTCACATTAATTCACAAGTGAAAGACTCAGATATCACAGCCATCTCATTCAGTCAAAAATATTGGACCTAATGTTCAGGCAAATAGAGCTGATGATTTATTATCAGTCATGCAGAAACAGAATGTTATCACTGAGTTACTTGTAAAACAGCAGCCGCTGTCTCAGTTGCCAACAAAAGACATTCCTGTTTTTAAAGGTGATGCATTACAGTATAAAGCCTTCATAAGAGCGTTTGAGCATTCAGTAGATCAGAAGACTGAAAATGATCAGGACAAGTTGTATTTCTTGGAACAATTTACTGCTGGAGAACCCCAAGAGCTAATTCGCAGTTGTGTGTACATGACTCCAAGCAAAGGTTACCAAGAGGCAAAACGCTTGTTACATAAGCAGTACGAAGATGAGCTGAAGATTGCCAACGCTTTTATTGAGAAAGCATTAAAATGGCTGCAAGTGAGGGCTGATTATGGTAAAGCATTAAGTGCTCATATGTTTCTTGACTGGATGTCGCAACACCATGGAGGATGTAAAGTATTTGGAGGAAATGGATAATCCTACGAACCTACGTACAGTGTTATCCAAGCTGCCGTACAAAATCAAACTTTATAGACCGCCAAGCTAAAATAGCTACAGATCCACTCTTTGGCAACATTGTGGAAAATCGTGCGACCATTACTGGAAAGATTGACCAAAAGGAAAAATATACATTAAAGAAAGAGTTTCAATGAAAAAGCTTTGCAACAAACATTTCCAGTGACGACAAAAGACCACATGAAACAAACAATAAATCGGCAAATTCCAGCAAAACACTGAATGCTTTTGAAAAGCCTTTTTGTACTGCAAGCAGCCTCATAGCCTGGTATCGTGTACCAAAAATAAAAGCCAACCACACAAAGAATGAGTAGACTTCTTGAGGTCAAAGGGTTTATGTTTCGGCTGTTTGATACCTGGTCATCTCAGCAAGTTTTGTAAGCGAAGACTGGAGTGTAAAGAGTGTACACTCAAGCACCCAGCTATTTTACACATGGAGAAAAAAAGAGTGCTCAGCTTCAGCTGTAAAAAAGACTTCTGATGGAAGTGAAGCACCATGCACTCAAATTCCTATCCATCAGGACACCTGTGGGCTTACAGGGACTGGAGAAGAGAAATGTGTGCTCTCTATAGTACCAGTTAAGATAAAATCAAAAATGAGTGATAAGTACATAGAGACATACGCCTTTCTAGACCCAGGAAGCACAGCGACATTCTCTACAGAGGATCTGCAAAAGAGACTGAATGCCAAAGGAAAGCCTACACGTATACTCCTAAGCACCATGAGTCAAGAAAAACCAGAAGACCAGAAACATATAAACAGTTTTGCTGTAAAGGACCTGGAAGTGTGTGGGCTGGAAGATTCCATTAAGTTCATTAACTTACACAAGGTATTTACTCACAATAGTATACCTGTAAGTAATGGAAACATACCCAAACAGTCAGACATTCAAAAGTGGGCTTATCTGCATGAAGTGTGGCTACCCGAGATAAAAGCCAATGTAGACTTGCTTATAGGAGCCAACTGTGCAAAAGCAATGGAACCATGGCGCGTTATTAATGGGCAGGATGGAGGTCCTTATGCAGTAAAGACCACCATAGGCTGGGTTGTGAATGGACCCATAAAAAAAGAACTAAATAACAAAGGGAATGAAGAACTACATTCCTCAGTAAGCAGAATCTCCTTGATGGAAGTTGAAAAGCTACTGGTCCAACAGTACAACACTGATTTTTCAGAACGTAGCTATGATGACAAAGAAGAAATGTCACAAGAAGACAAACAGTTTCTGCAATCTGTAGAAAAGACAACAACATTTCAAAACGGACATTACTGCATCGGATTACCACTCAGAAATGAGAATCTTCGAATGCCAAACAACCGTTGTGTTGCTGAACAGCGAACAGCATGTTTGCTCAGAAGGTTTAGAAAGGATCTACAGTTTTTTGAAGATTACAAGAGTTTCATGGAATATATCATCACCAAGGGCTATGCAGTTCAGGTTCCAGAACATCAGTTGAGTCTGGATGACAACAGAGTGTTCTATATACCACACCATGGGGTTTATCACCCGAAAAAGGGGAATTTACGAATGGTGTTAGACTGTATGGCCTCTTTCTAAGATGTATCTTTAAACAAGGAGTTACTTCAGGGACCTGACCTAACCAACACACTGGTCGGTGTTTTCTTACGTTTCCGTGAAGAATCAGTAGCGATGATGGCAGACATTGAGTCAATGTTCTACCAGGTCAACTTACTACAATGAGATGGTGATCTCCTTCGTTTTCTTTGGTGGCCTAATGGCAAGCTGAATGAGCCGATGAAGGAATATAGAATGACGGTACACCTACTTCCTCACCAAGTGTTGCTTCATATGCATTAAAAAGAACTGCTGTGGATAATAAGGGAAAGGCGTCATTGGCTGCAGTTCAAACAGTCCTGCACAATTTTTATGTAGATGACTGTCTGAAAAGTGTCGCGACAGAGGATGATGCAGTGAAACTGGTCAGTGCCTTGTGTGCCAGTGCAGGGTTTAAATGAACAAAGTGGACAAGTAATAGTCAAAAGGTGTTGATGTCAATTCCTGCAGAACACAGAGCCACCAAAGTAAAGGATTTGGATCTTCGGCATGACAGTTTGCCAATTGAAAGAACTCTTGGTGTACAATGGGACAAAGAAGCAGACACTTTCATCTACACCATAAAGCTGCAAGACAAGCCAGTAACCAGAAGAGGCATTTTGTCGGTCATTAACCCTTTGGGGACGCAGGCATCGTCGACGATGCCAGGGACCTTGTTGTGTTTAATCAAACATAGCTTCCGAACCATAAAAGATAGAAACGTACTTTTTTCCCCTCTAAATCGGGAGAATCCAGGCTTTCAGACAGTAGTTCCGGCATCGCTCTAGCCCATTCACAAGGGATACAGTGTCGTGTCAAAGTCGGTGTTCCAATCAGAGCCTTTGTCTTTTGCGCATGACGCGCGGTTGTCAAATCGCAGCTGATTATGCTTCAGGAAACACCCTTTCAAACGGTGTCAATCACTCTGCATCGATGACCAGAGACGCGGAATGAAATGCAGAAGACGAAGACCAGAGACGCAGAAGAAGAAGACCAGCGAGGGATACGAAGGAGAAAAAGAAGAGTTGCATACGACGGAGAGAAAAAACAACGGAAATTTCTTTTCAGACTTGTTTTGACAAAAATCTTTTTTGCGCAAAATGGCAAAACAGTGGCTTACTGCGGCGGAGGTTTTAGCTCAGCTGATGGACAGTGATGCTGAACCCGAGTCAGACATTGAAAGCTTTTCATCTGGTGACGAGTTGGATTACCTGGATGGATTGGATCCAGCAGAGGAGTAAGTAAAATATATTATTTTGAGAAAAAGCATAAGCATAATAAGCATTGCTTCTTTGTCAATAAGTTTGTTACCTCCGCCAGGAGGGTATGTAATCATCTCCGTGTGTGTGTCTGTGTGTCATCAAGATTACATAAAAACTGTTGGTCGGATTTGGATGAAATTTGGTGGGTCAATAGGAAATCAGTGTAGGAAGACACCATTACATTTTGGGATTGATCCGTATCATATTCCGGATCTGAGATCTAGAAAGGTGCCCAAAATGGGGCGTGGCGGAGGTCTGCACTCTCTGCCTTTCTAGTTTTATACTGTGCAGCTTTGACACACGTTTGATAAATAATTTTTTTTATAAAGTATTTTTCATTTCATTTTCATTTCATTTTCATTGATAAAGTTACTTTTATTTTACAGCATTGAGCCTGTTCGACCAACATCTCCAGCACCATCATCCAGTCTGAGCTCTGCTGAAACTTCAACTCCAGCTGAAGAGCCAACCGCGTCAAACCTGGGCCAGGTACCATCCCCCCCCTACTCCCACAACATCACAGCGCAGCCGTGAACGGGTCGGAGGGAGATCAAGGGCCAGATCAAGGAGCACACAGCCTAGCCGGAGCAGATCACCAGGCCTGCAAAATAGACAGACTGGCTGGAGAACTTCTATGGATGAAGACATTGCTCCACCCCAAAAAAGATTTGTCCCCAAAAGGAATCCCGGTCCCCAGCTGGACATGACGTCCAACTACACCCCTCTGGATCTCTTCTCACTCTTCATAGACAGAGCTGCCATTTCACAGCTTTGCAGCAACATCAATAAACAGGCTGCAAAGAACATTGCCAATGGGAAAAAGTACGCATGGACAATGTTGCAAGAGACTGAGTTCTACAAGTTCCTGGGACTTGTGTTTTTTCTGTCTTGTGAAACTGAATGACATCAGAGACTACTGGAGGAGGGACACAATTTTTTCAGTTCATTTTCCACCAACAGTGATGACAAGGGACAGATACAGGATAATTTCTTGGAACATTCACATGAGTGACCCAGAAGAGGATATTGAAAATGACCGCAAACGTGGAACAGAAGAACACGACAAGCTCTTTTGCCTCAGGCCACTCTTGGACACACTTGTGACAGCATGCAAATCCCACTACCATCCCAAGCAGAACCTCTCCATCGACGAGCAAATGGTGGCCACCAAAGCCCATACTGGAATGACCCAGTATATGAAAGAAAAACCTGTGAAATGGGGATTCAAGCTATTTATGCTAGCAGATAGCAGTAATGGCTATACAGTCGACTTCAAAATCTATACAGGAAAGTGTAAGTTCACCAAGGGGCGCAGACTGTCATATGACACTGTGATGTCACTGGTAAATCCAAATTACCTGGGAGGTGGCTACCATTTATACGTGGACAATTTTTATACCAGCCCGTGTTTATTCAAGGACTTGCTGGACATCAATATTGGAGCATGTGGCACGTACAGACAAAACAGAAAGGGATGCCCCCAAACACAGCAAAATGCCCTCTCCAAGAAGGATCCAAGGGGCACAATCAGGTGGATCCGGGATGGCCCCATTGTTTGTAAAATGGATGGACACCCGGGAGGTTTCAGTTTCTTCAACAATCCACCCCGCTTACACTGGTGACAAAGTGACTCGGCGCACCAAGGACCAGCAAGGCACATGGGGGGGACAGCATATCCCTTGCCCAAACCCCATTGTAAACTACAACAAACACATGGGAGGAGTCGATCTGTCTGACCAGCTCGTGCAATATTACACAGCTCATCGCAAAACCATGCGCTGGTACCGGACTCTCTTTTATAATTTTTTGGACATCGCCACCACCAACACTTACATTCTTCACCAGGAAATCAGCCAGAACAGGGGACAGAAGGCTTTGATGCACAAGCAGTTCACTGCAGAGCTGACAGCCCAACTGCTTGGAACCACCATAAAGATCTCTCCTGCTCCAGCAGCGCCTGCAGAACACCTACCCGTTGCAATCTCTGACCAAGAAGACCCATCGAAGCGTGCCTCTTTCGGAAGGAGAACCTGTGCTTACTGCAGGCAGACTGAGGGAAAGAAGATGAACACTCCACGGAAATGACAGAAGTGTGATGTTCCTCTCTGTGTGATCCTAGATCGAAATTGCTTTTTGAACTATCACACAGCAGCAGGTAACATTTGAGACTTTTTCCCAGGAAAATTGGACTCAGATTTGCCTACAAGAACCTAAAGACTCATTTTCAAGTATTGTTTTTCTTATTCATTGATATTTAGTGTGGGTTTTTCTTGAATAAAGTGTGATATTCTAATTTTCGCCTAATTGTTTTTTGTATTTTTTATTCTAATACTCTTTATTTCAAGCAAAAGAGCCTCATTTACACAGCAGTTTATGATATTTCAATTCAAAATAAAAAAACAAGGTATAGGACATTATGGGGCATTGAAAGGTGGTGTTTTAGTAGCATTTAAACAAAAAAAAAAGTCAGACGAGGTTTATTTCTCAAAAAAACCCTTGGTCCCCAGAGGGTTAACTCCATATATGACCCCCTCTGATTTTTAGCACCAGTCATCTTGCCTGCAAGGCTTCTGTTAAAAGATCTGTGTAAAGAGCAACATGGTTGGGACAAAGACATCAGTGAAAGACATGAAAAGGTTTAGAGAAAATGGAAGGAAGATGATGTCCTTCTCTCCAACTTCCAACTGAGTAGATGCCTAAAGCCCACAGATTTTGGATGTCCTAGTATTGCCCAGTTGCACAATTTTCCTGATGCTTCAAATCGTGCATATGGGACTGTCTCTTACCTGCTGATGGAAAATGAAGAAAGCAAAAAGCATTGTGCTTTTCTCTTAGGAAAGTCAAGAGTTGCCCCGCTCAAACAAGTCACAATTCCCAGGCTTGAACTGACTGCAGCAGTGGTTTCGGTGAGGATGGACAAATTATTATGTCAAGAACTTCACATTCCACTGCAAAGATCTGTTTTCTGGACAGATAGCACAACTGTGCTTAAATACACTGACAGTGAAGCCACTTCTTTTAAAACTTTTGTTGCGAACAGAGTTTTGCTGATCCGAGAGGCAACCAAAGCAGCACAATGGAAATATGTAACATCCGCAGAAAATCCTGCAGATCAAGCAAGCAGAGGATTGAAAGCAAAAGGTTTGATTGAAGGAGGATCATGGATTCACGGGCCAAACTTTCTGCTTAACCCTCTTACAGCGCTTGTGTCGACGCTGACACAAAATGCCTTCCATATCCGTAACTCCTCAACCGTTAGCGCTATCAACATAATTCCAACAGATTATGAAAGCTGAGGCTTTGCGCTTTTCAGCAGTGCATCACACTTTACGGTAAGGTGACGTCATCTGCTGCGAAAGACACTTTCCCGCGAGAGAACAATAGAGAGTCAGAGCGCTGCTACTGGATGCGGTTATCAACTTTCTTCCACCTCTCCCGGTCTAAATAATACTTTTTTTCTGTAAATACTGTGTTGTATATTTGTATATAGTAAGATAAGTGTTGAATCCAACATTTTTAGAGAGTTTTTTCCATTTTTTTTTTTGTTTCGGAATCAGCTCCTGCCTTGTTGAGAGCTGCAGTGCCTTTTCAGTTCCGTTTTATCTGTTTAGCTGTAGTTTTTTTAAATCCGTTTTTGTAAATAATGGAAGGAATCCTGCTCAGAAAGTCTTCAAGGAAGAGAAAAATTCTCTGCCGATTTCTTGAAGAGGACCTGGATGCAAACAAACGTGTCTTGCCATAGCAACCACAGTAAGTAGGCTATTTCAGTTTCTCCATGCTGTAAATGTTGATTTCAAAAGGTTTTACAGACAGATTGAAAGGTCTGTTAATCAGCATTTCTTAATGTTTTTTAGATATCAAATGTTTCATGTTACAGATTAGTACTTAAGAAATAACCACAAAGTTCTGAAATTTGTATGAAATGGCCTCTTTAAGACACTGAAGAATATGCTCATTTGACTGTTTTAATGGAGCATAGATCATGGAGTCATCCACATAAAAATGAAAAGACAAATCATACTTGTAAAAAATTGTGCCCAGGGGAAGCAGATAGATACTAGAGGATTACACGGGAGTGGATTTTCTTTGCCTTCCCATCCCACTCCCATTGGGAAAAGAAATACTCCTGTCCCATCCCAGAGAACAAGAGGAAACAAAATTCCAACCCATCCTAATCCTGGTAAAACAACTGTATCTGGCACTTGTCCGGTTTTAAAAGAAGAGATATGGATTGTTTCCCTTTCAGACTCGTTTTTCATTTATATGAAGGGTGCACAAATCCACTTGTCCCAGAGGTCCAGCGAGGGTTGTCAACTCCCAGCAAAAAAAAAATAGGGACCCATCCTCACCTCACGATGCTTAATCAATGTAATTGACTATTGACTCAAATGCATGTGTAAAACATGTACAGAAATCGATTATTTTTTTAACAATAATTAAATAGATTCAACATTTTCTTCTACAGAATTTCAGACTGCACAGATGGTACCTTCCCAAAGGAAAAGTACTATAGCTTAGATTTAGTATTTACTATATACAATAATAGATTTCTGTCGGTGGAGGACAGATATATTTGGATGACTAATTGTGGGAACCTGCTGATTGGAGCTGACAGTCACTTAACATATCGACAAATTTGAAAAAAATGGAAAGTATGTGCCTTGTCTGGCAGCACTCGGACTAAAAGCTTGGGGGTCTGGATCACATATTTATGTGGTTAGGATCTCACTGGAAGAATGGATGTCATCTTGGAGAAGCTGCAGGTTCGGTTAAATGTGGAGGAGCTACTGATTGGCTGTTTTCATCTGATTTGATCCATTTCGGCTGTTTCGGACTTCCACTGGAAAGTGCACCATATGAACTCAAAGGACTGTTGAATTCTGCAGTTCTGTCTTAATCTCTCCTTATCTTATTTTGGCTGGGCCGAAGGTCAACACTCCAAACTCCCCTGAGGAGAATGCAAATGGGACACTCGGTTCCCCCTCCCCCTGCCACTCCAAATGCCCAGCTGGGACAAACAGACTCTCGAGGACAGAGATTTCCTGACAAAAACATCTGAGAGTGTTGCTCAGTGACGGTGTTTACATTTCTTCTTGCAACACCTTCACATCATCATGCATTGCAGACATGCCCCTCAATAACCCTTGGGGCAGCTGTGGCTTAGTGGTTAGAGTGGTCATCCTCCAATTTGAAGGTTGTTGGATCAATCCCTGCTTCCACCGCCACATGCTGAAGTGTCCTTTGACAAGACACTGAACCCCATGTAGCCCCCCAATCTGCGTACCGGGCTGTATGAATGTTAGCCCCTCCCTTCTCCCCCTAATCTACATATCGGGTAGTGTGAATTGCTAAATGCAAAACTTGTAGTGTTTTGCATTTACCTTTGAGTGCGCTTTGAGTGGTCTGAATGACTAGAAAAGCGCTATACAAAGACAGGACATTTACCATTTACATTTACGCCGGGCTCACACTGCCTACGGAACGGCTTCGGTCCGCTTCGGTGCGGTTTTTCCGCAAGCTACCACTCACATCTGCTCCGGATAGGGAGTGCGGCCAGCTCCGGTGCTGGGTGCGTAAAACGTCACCCGCGAGAACAGAAGTTCACGTGGGTTATCGTTTTGTCTGGACTTCACACGAGAACACGTCCATTATTTAGCAAATGTGTGAAAATGTGTTGTGCTGCAGGCTTTCGGGACCCTGTGTCACCGGGTGTAATGTAATGTTTACATTTCCTATTAGTGCGTGTGCTGTCTAAAAAGAAGAGTCAAGTTACAATTGTTTGTACACTCATTTATTTTGAAAAAACACCGGATATTCAAGCCACACTTCCTGTATAGTTCGTCAGATTTCATCACACTTGACGCGGAGTGACTCCGGCGTCCGGAAAAAATTTAACCTTGCGGATTCTTTCCGTAGTGCCGTACGGCCCCCGTAACCGGACCCGCACCACGCGGAGCTACTGTGAGCCTTCAAAAGGGATTTTAATCTAACGGAATACCTGCGGGGTCCGCACCGGACCGGATCTAGATGCAGTGTGAGCCCGGCATTAACCTCATCGTGTGCGTGGTATCTGTTCACCCGCCCTGCTTGGAGCTTTTTTTTTTTTTAGCTTTCACCGGCAACCCCTTGAGGGCACTGGGTGAGAGGAATCTTTTTTCCCCTCCTCCTGACCTCATGTTGTCTCATTCAACTTTTTTCTTACACAGGTTTGTGAGTGCTTATATATGCATGTATGTACACTCACCGGCCACTTTATTAGGTACACCATGCTAGTAACGGGTTGGACCCCCTTTTGCCTTCAGAACTGCCTCAATTCTTCATGGCATAGATTCAACAAGGTGCTGGAAGCATTCTTCAGAGAGTTTGGTCCATATTGACATGATGGCATCACACAGTTGGCGCAGATTTGTCGGCTGCACATCCATGATGCGAATCTCCCGTTCCACCACATCCCAAAGATGCTCTATTGGACTGAGATCTGGTGACTGTGGAGGCCATTTGAGTACAGTGAACTCATTGTCATGATCAAGAAACCAGTCCGAGATGATTCCAGCTTTATGACATGGTGCATTATCCTGCTGAAAGTAGCCATCAGAAGTTGGGTACATTGTGGTCATAAAGGGATGGACATGGTCAGCAACAATACTCAGGTAGGCTGTGGCGTTGTAACGATGCTCAATTGGTACCAAGGGGCCCCAAGAGTGCCAAGAAAAAATTCCCCACACCATTACACCACCACCACCAGCCTGAACCGTTGATACAAGGCAGGATGGATCCATGCTTTCATGTTGCTGACGCCAAATTCTGACCCTACCATCCGAATGTCGCAGCAGAAATCGAGACTCATCAGACCAGGCAACGTTTTTCCAATCTTCTATTGTCCAATTTCGATGAGCTTGTGCAAATTGTAGCCTCAGTTTCCTGTTCTTAGCTGAAAGGAGTGGCACCCGGCGTGGTCTTCTGCTGCTGTAGCCCATCTGCCTCAAAGTTCGACGTACTGTGCGTTCAGAGATGCTCTTCTGCCTACCTTGGTTGTAACGAGTGGTTATTTGAGTCACTGTTGCCTTTCTATCAGCTCGAACCAGTCTGGCCATTCTCCTCTGACCTCTGGCATCAACAAGGCATTTCCGCCCACAGAACTGCCGCTCACTGGATATTTTTTCTTTTTCGGACCATTCTCTGTAAACCCTAGAGATGGTTGTGCGTGAAAATCCCTGTAGATCAGCAGTTTCTGAAATACTCAGACCAGCCATTCTGGCACCAACAACCATGCCACGTTCAAAGTCACTCAAATCACCTTTCTTCCCCATACTGATGCTCGGTTTGAACTGCAGGAGATTGTCTTGACCATGTGTACATGCCTAAATGCACTGAGTTGCCGCCATGTGATTGGCTGATTAGAAATTAAGTGTTAACGAGCAGTTGGACAGGTGTACCTAATAAAGTGGCCGGTGAGTGTATATGTGTGTATATATATATATATATATATATATATATATATATATATATATATACTTAACGTGTACCTAATAAAGTGGCCGGTGAGTGTATATGTATGTATGTATGTATGTATGTATTCTCCTGTGTGACTTTGGCTGACCTCATCGCTGGCACCAGGCACAAGCCCTAGCAGGCTCAGAGACTGAAGGTCAAGCTGTTTTTTCTGTATATCCATGTAATTTCCCTCTGTGGGACAATA
This sequence comes from Pachypanchax playfairii, assembly GCA_006937955.1. NCBI lineage: Eukaryota > Metazoa > Chordata > Actinopteri > Cyprinodontiformes > Aplocheilidae > Pachypanchax > Pachypanchax playfairii. Next base: position 22,921 of record SSNP01000332.1, read on the forward strand.
AAGGTATATCAAATCAAACCAAATGATATGTTGTTCAAAATGATTATTTGAGATGTTTATTGGGGGGTATTTTTAATTTTTATAATACATAATGCCACAATGTTTTAATTTCATAAAATTTCATAATCTGGACCTGTGACGTCAGCAAAGGAAGTCATATACTACATGCAGCCCCAGCCACATGTAGCTATCAGTCATGTTATTGAGAGTCACTAGTTTAGGATTATGTTCAATTGTCTTTAAATAGTCAATTATTGTGTTTGTGGAGGCTGTACAAACAGGCTGTCAGGACTCGTTCACAAATTTCCAAATGAAATAAAAAATGGAACCATCTTCAGTTCCTGGGTGTGTTTTCTTCAACTGAAAAGAAAATATTTCACTTCTGCCTCTGCTGCAAAAAAAATTAGTTGTTTGTGGCACTTCAGACCGGAGGATTACCGATGATGTGATGGAGTTTAATTTGGGATACAGAAGCAAAAATCAGGTGCGACTCACGGAAGGTGCAGCTCCTTCACTTCATTTAACTTTATCAGCACACTGTCAGCTGATGCTTCTGGGGCTGCAGCCACGGTGCGGGACACACAGGGTGACAGATCGATCAGAGGCTCAGCTCTACACAGATGGGATCTGTGAGTAATATCTGTAATCTTGTTGTACAAGCTACCAATTACCAACTTTGCTAAAAAAAAAAACAATATTAAAAATTAGATGCAACGTGATATGTGGGTTGTCAAATTAGTAACTGTTTTGAGAGAACTCGTAGCAGTGTATCACTCCTCATGAGTCGATGAAGAACGCAGCTAGCTGTGATAACTAATGTCAATTGCAGGACACATTGATCATCGACACTTCGAATGGATATTTCAGCTGGGTTTCTCCTGGGGCTACGCCTGTCTGAATCAGCATAGATGCCTCCGGGCATCACTGTCGCAAGCAGGTGCTCCTCGCCACCTTTGTCCCCCTAAGCACAGACGTGCCGGGACACCTGTCGCAGGTCGGACCCAGCACGGAACCGTACACCTCTGCCGCCCGTCAGACCGCTATCCCCTTTTCCTCCTCCGTCCTTTCCCTGACGCTCTGCACCAGGGAAGAGTGTTTCTAGCTTGCAACACCGGAAAGATGTTAGCACAAATTAGCTCATGCTAGCTTCGCTTAGCAATATTTATTGAAAAACATCAGAGAAAGTTCATTTTTTGTTTGAGTAGGTTAGACCAGCGTTGGTTTTCAAGTTGCTTATTACAGCCACACTGGAGAATACTGTGATTTGAGTTTGATTTCATACTTTTAACTTATTAATTTGCTATTTTCATTTTATTGCTTTTAAGGGAGCTGATGGGTCTCCCTTTACTACGTCACGTCTGGTGGAAATTACATTTTCTCACAAAAGCAACTCCAGAATTCTAAATAATATATTTACAAGTAATTTTTTATTTAGAACCAGTTCCTGATATATTTCTCTAAACACTGGTTTAAAGGGAGGTTTAACCTGCAACCTTCACTTTAAGTCACGTCTCTGTAAAACACATGATGCTGCATTCCCAAAACTCTGGCTGGGTCTTCAACAGAGTTTCAAGTTAATAAATTTTGTTAACAAGAGATCTCACATTTGTCAATATGCCTGATGGAAGTGAACGTTTAAACTTCATCTTTCTCTCTCTTCACTTTGCTCTTGCCCCGCATCCACGTCTCCTTTATACAGTGGGGCAAAAAAGTATTTAGTCAGCCACCAATTGTGTAAGTTCTCCCACTTAAAAAGATCAGAGAGGCCTGTAATTTTCATCATAGGTATACCTCAACTATGAGAGACAAAATGAGGAAAAAAAATCCAGAAAATCACATTGTCTGATTTTTAAAGAATTTATTTGCAAATTATGGTGGAAAATAAGTATTTGGTCAATAACAAAAGTTAATCTCAATACTTTGTTATATAGCCTTTGTTGGCAATGACAGAGGTCAAACGTTTTCTGTAAGTCTTCACAAGGTTTTCACACACTGTTGCTGGTATTTTGGCCCATTCCTCCATGCAGATCTCCTCTAGAGCAGTGATGTTTTGGGGCTGACGCTGGGCAACATGGACTTTCAACTCCCTCCAGAGATTTTCCATGGGGTTGAGATCTGGAGACTGGCTAGGCCACTCCAGGACCTTGAAATGCTTCTTACGAAGCCACTCCTTCGTTGCCCGGGCGGTGTGTTTGGGATCATTGTCATGCTGAAAGACCCAGCCACGTCTCATTTTCAATGCCCTTGCTGATGGAAGGAGGTTTTCACTCAAAATCTTACGATACATGGCCCCATTCATTCTTTCCTTTACACGGATCAGTCGTCCTGGTCCCCTTGCAGAAAAACAGCCCCAAAGCATGATGTTTCCACCCCCATGCTTTACAGTAGGTATGGTGTTCTTTGGATCCAACTCAGCATTCTTTCCCCTCCAAACACGACAAGTTGAGTTTCTACCAAAAAGTTCTATTTTGGTTTCATCTGACCATATGATGTTCTCCCAATCCTCTTCTGGATCATCCAAATGCTCTCTAGCAAACCGCAGACGGGCCTGGACGTGTCCTGGCTTCAGCAGGGGGACACGTCTGGCACTGCAGGATTTGAGTCCCTGGCGGCGTAGTGTGTTACTGATGGTAGCCTTTGTTACTTTGGTCCCAGCTCTCTGCAGGTCATTCACTAGGTCCCTCCGTGTGGTTCTGGGATTTTTGCTCACCGTTCTTGTGATCATTTTCACCCCACGGGGTGAGATCTTGCGTGGAGCCCCAGATCGAGGGAGATTATCAGTGGTCTTGTATGTCTTCCATTTTCTAATAATTGCTCCCACAGTTGATTTCTTCACACCAAGCTGCTTACCTATTGCAGATTCAGTCTTCCCAGCCTGGTGAAGGTCTACCATTTTGTTTCTGGTGTCCTTTGACAGCTCTTTGGTCTTGGCCATAGTGGAGTTTGGAGCGTGACTGTTTGAGGTTGTGGACAGGTGTCTTTTATACTGATAACGAGTTCACACAGGTGCCATTAATACAGGTAACGAGTGGAGGACCGAGGAGCCTCTTAAAGAAGTTACAGGTCTGTGAAAGCCAGAAATCTTACTTGTTTGTAGGTGACCAAATACTTATTTTCCACCATAATTTGCAAATAAATTCTTTAAAAATCAGACAATGTGATTTTCTGGATTTTTTTTCCTCATTTTGTCTCTCATAGTTGAGGTATACCTATGATGAAAATTACAGGCCTCTCTGATCTTTTTAAGTGGGAGAACTTACACAATTGGTGGCTGACTAAATACTTTTTTGCCCCACTGTAGCTCATCAGGGATCCAGAGTTTCGATTTGAGGATTATTTGAGCCTTAGAAATGTCCATTAACTGCTCTTACCGGTAAACAAGTCTCTCATTGCCATGGTTACGCATCATAACAAGTGGCAAAAAAGAAGTGCAAAATCAAGCAAAAATCCCTCAGGCGGCACAGCACCCAAATCAGAATAAAAAGTATTTCAAAAAGTATCATTTCCAGAACAAAAAACTAGCAATACTCAAAAAGAAAAAAAAATGCTAGATATGTCACAGTGCTACTCCAACAAGCTGCCACCATGTGTAGCGCTATTCTAGAATCCATACAAATTCATGAATTCAATGCTTCAAGACTTTTTAAGACCCCGCGGGGACCCTGTCTTTATAAGTTAAATTATTAGCTGAAGCTAAACTGTAACTAACATCACACTGGACATGAAGAATAAAATTATACAAACTTGATACGTGCAGACAATCGAAGGGGATGAAAACAGTTTCCTGGATTCTGTCACTCATTTTCTTTTAAACGTGAAACAGCTCTTCTTTGGATGAATTGAGCTGTTTGATCCCTCGTCTTCACACCTGGGAGATTTTGTCTCAAACAAACATCTTCTACCATCTGAAATAGAAGCAACAAGATTCGTCAGGAACTCCAAAAATACCAGAGTCAAACATCAGAACAGGCTTTTGCTGGCATCAGGTCGTTTAACAGCAGAGACAGAAATACACTTTAAAATCAACTAGGAGAAATTACATGCCAATAAAATCACAACTGCCCTGCATTCAAAACAAGTTTTTATTATAGTCTTAATGTCACATAATGTTTGTATTTGACTGGTTGAGTCAGTTTTAAAAATCTGTTTAGTTTCAGCAGCATCAGTTCAGATGTTACAGTCAGTCTCATACAGTATATGACATTGTGTGGAGGGACAGTGATTCTGATGGACTCTGAAAACAGTCTTGTTTAGACACTGGTATCCCCCAGTCTTCTGTTTGGAAACACTGGTACAGCCTGTTCAGCCTCTTCATGTCAATTGCTCTGATGCTGCTTCTCCAACAGGTGACTGCAGATGTGATCAGCTGACAAACTCCTTTTCTTTTGCCGCAATTCTTCAAATCTCTGTCTGCCCGTATTGTTTGAAAGCCAGGCAGAGACACACTGGAGTCCGGGATATGTTCCTTTAGCCATGTCTCAGTAAAACGCATGATGCTGCATTCCCGATCCCTGGCTGGGTCTTCAACAGAGTTTCAAGTTCATCCATTTTGTAAGCGAGAGATCTCACATTCAGATCCAGAGTTTCAATTTGAGGATTATTTCAGCCTTAGAAATGTCAGTTAGTTGCTCTTTGTTGTAAACAAGTCTCTTGTTGCCATGGTTACGCATCATAACAAGTGGCAAAAAAGTGACAAATCAAGCAAAAAACTCAAACAGCACAGTACCCAAATCAGAAGAAAAGTATTTAGAAAATATTTCCAGAAGAAAAAACTAGCAAGAAATACTCAAAAAGAACAAAAAAATGCTAGCAAAGTCACAGAGCTACGCCAACAAGCTGCCACCAGTTATTCCAACAGCCGGTCTAGCAAAATTGACGTCACCAAACCATGCAACGAGACGAAGAAGAAACATGGCTGTGAGTTTAGTAAGCTTCTCATCTTTCTTCTAGGACAAAGTAAGTGATGTTGAAAGTGATAGTTTGAACATAGCATTTAATGATCTTTTGGATTCAGTTGGTTTCTCTCAAAATGTAAACAAACCAACTCACTATTGTCACCATACTCTTGATGTTGTTCAGACTTGTGGTGTAGAGATTGAGCAGCTGATAGTAGCTACGTTTACATGCGCCAAATTTCCCCAATCTGATTAAAATCTTGGTCGATCGGAATTCCCAAATCCCTGTTTACATGGACACTAACTGAAATGATCTGATCATGCCATGAGTACACATGCACCAAGCACTCGATCAGGTTAAATGAGTTGAGCATGCGCACAGCGAGTTGTCTTTCCGGGGGAAGAAATAAAAGTAAACGAACTCCGTTCTTTCTGCACGTCTTTCCCGCCCCATCGTGTGCTCGAGCTGACTCACGTTATCCCCAATATGGACCTTCTGCGGGTGATTACCTTTATGTTTGGGTTTTTACTGGTCGCATTAACCAAGCTAGCGGCTGAATACATATTACTACTGCTCCTCCACCACAGGAGAGGAGAGCAGGATGACAGGATGACTGCACCAGCAGACCACTTCTGTTTACTTCCCGCCATGTTTTCTACTTGGGTCTATGAAAGCAGAAAGACGTCACGCTGAAGTTGTACGCATGCGCAAAGGGCTCTTTTCACCCTTTCTTTCCGAATGGGTGTATACATGCACATCTATCCGAATGAAGATCGGACAAAACCACCCCTCGCAATCGGAAGTAAATTTCTTTCGGATCAGGCTGCATCGGATCAAAACATTCTGATTGACATGTTTACATGACGTCTTTTTTATCCGATTGGGCGTTTATTCCAATTAAATGTGCCCATGTAAACGTAGCTAATGTTTCCTCACAACCCTGTCTTTTCTGATAATTTTTTAATAACCTTTGAGTTTACAATGATGGACCTCAATGCTCCAGATAGAAACTACAACTACCATAGATGTTTATCAGAAAATGCTGTAACTAAATTCAAATAATTTATTCCATTAGTTTTATCTTCATTCCAAAAATATAACATAATGAAGGGCAGCTGCAAAAATTTTGCAGCCTGGCAAATTGATGATCTTTCTGATAATTTTACAGCTTCAACGTGCACATCATTGGACAATGTTGCTCCTCTTAATATGAAGATAATCAGTCAGAGGAGTCAGAGGAGTGAGACCCCTTCAGTGTGGACTACCTTGCCTCGCTTTGTGACCATCCTACTACATTTTTCAAGCCCGAATGACATCCCGATGTCATTGCTGTAGATCCTGGTGGTGTGGATCAGGGAATCAATGTCCCGTTCGCTCATAGCATACAGCTTGATGTCATCCATGTAGAGGAGGTGGTTGATTGTAGCTCCGTTCTTGAGGTGGTATCCACAGCCGGTCTTGTTGATTGTCTGGCTTAAAGGGTTCAGACATATGCAGAACAGCAGTGGGGACAGAGCATCACCTTGGTATATTCCACATTTGATGGATACTTGTGCAAGTTGTTTGCCATTGGCCTCAAGGGTGGTTCTCCACAACCTCATCGAATTTGCAATGAATGCTCTAACAGTCCTGTGGATGTTGTAGAGCTTCAAGCATTCATTGATCCATGTGTGTGGCATCGAGTCGTAGGCTTTCTCGTAGTCAATCCAGGCAGTGCACAGGTTGGTCTTTTGGGATTTGCGGTCTTGGGCAACTGTTCTGTCAACCTCCTGGTGTTTGGCACCTCTGGTATCTCTACCAATGCCTTTCTGTACTTTGCTTCTGTATTGATCCATGTGCTTGCTTATCTTGGAAGCGATGATTCCTGACATGCGCTTCCATGTTGTGGAGAGACAGGTTATTACGACTACTACTACTGTCATTTAGCAGACGCTTTTATCCAAAGCGACTAACATTGAGAGAACATACAAGCAAGAAATCAAAGAGAAGGAAACAATATAAGGAGGTGGACTGTTTGGAGTCCAGTTTAACTCAGAGGCTGATACATCAAGTGCGTTTTTTTGTTTTTTTTTCTTGTAGATAAATGCCCAAATCGCTATCATAAATCAATTCCTCATTAAGACTGAAAGTGTTCTTTAAAGAGGTGAGTCTTAAGTCTGCTCTTAAAAGTAGGTGCCGACTCTGAGGATCAGACCGAGTTTGGTAGGTCATTCCACCATCGGGGGACAACAGAGGAAAAGAGTTTAGATAATGATCTCATGCCACATTGTGGTGGAAGCGCTAGGCGTCTTTCAGCAGCTGAGCTGACGAGTGGGAATGTAGCTCCGGATGAAGGAGTGAAGGTAAGTAGGAGCTGTGTGTGTTAGTCTGGTAAGCCAGAAGCAGAGCTTTGAATTTGATGCATGCTGCAACTGGAAGCCAGTGCAGAGAAATGAGCAGCAGAGTGACATGAGCCCTCTTGGGCTGGTTGAAGACCAGACGTGCTGCTGCGTTCTGAATCATCTGCAGAGGTTTAACCGAGGACGCTGGAAGACTGGCCAACAAAGAGTTGCAGTAGTCGATGCGGGACAAGACCAGGGCCTGGACCAGAAGCTGTGTGGTATGGTCTGTCAGGAAGGCTCTGATTTTCCTGATGTTGTAAAGAGCGAATCAACATGAGCGAGCTACGGAGTTAACCTGCTCCTTGAAGGACAGCTGGTTGTCCAGTATGACACCAAGGTTTCTGGCGGAGGTTTTGGGGAACAGCGTGATGGAGTCAAGCTGCACGCTTATCTGAGGAGGTAAGGAGCAGGACAGACAATGAGGTCAGTTTTGGACAGATTAAGCTGAAGGTGGCGATCCCTCATCCATGCCGAGATATCTGAGAGGCAGGCAGATATCCGCATTGAGACGGTGGTATCATCTGGAGGGAAGGAGAGGAGGAGCTGAGTGTCGTCAGCGTAGCAATGGTAGGAGAAGCCATGGGAGCGAATGATCTCGCCTAATGAGGTGGTGTATAAAGAGAAGAGGAGAGGACCAAGGACCGAGCCCTGTGGAACACCTGTTGCCAGCTCATGCAGACTGGACATCTGTCCTTGCCACGAGACTCTGAAAGATCTTTCCGCGAGGTACGAGGTGAACCATGAGAGGACCGGCCCCGAGATGCCAAGCTTAGATAGTGTGGAGAGGAGGATGAGGTGGCTGACGGTGTCGAAAGCAGCAGACAGGTCGAGGAGTACGAGTACTGAGGAGAGACCAGCCGATCTGGCAACCCGTAGTGACTCTGCAACTGAGAGAAGAGCGGTTTCTGTGGAATGGCCTCGCTTAAAGCCTGACTGATATGGATCAAGTAGGTTGTTGTCATGGAGGAACTGTGAGACTTGAGTGAAAACAGCTCGCCCTAGGATCTTGGACATGAACGGTAGGAGCGAGACAGGCCGGTAGTTTTCTACCTGGGCCGGGTCGAGTGACGGTTTTTTCAGCAGCGGAGTGACAGTGGCTTGCTTGAAAACTGAAGGAAAAGACGCCAGTTTTCATGGAAGAGTTTATAATGTGGGTTATTGCAGGTTTGACGGCAGGAAGAATGCTCTGCAGGATACCTGTAGGAACCGGATCCAGAGGACACGTGGTTGGATTAGAGTCCACTATGAGTTTGGAGACTTTGTCCTCATTCAGTAAGCGGAAGGAGCAGAGTGATGGACCGGAGGCAGGATGGACCAGACTGGGATGGTCAGGCTCGGAAAACTGATTTTTAATGGAGGCGATTTTGTTGGTGAAGTAGGTGGCGAACATGTCTGCAGTCAGCTCGGTGGGTGGCTGAGCAGGTGGAGGACGAAGAGAATTGAATGTCCTGAACAGTTTTCCCATGTTAGGAGCATTCTGGATTTTATTTTGGTAAAAAGCTATCTTGGCAGCCTTTAAGCAGGATGTGAAGCTAGAGAGCTTTTGCTGGTATTCGGACAAGTCAGAGCGATTTCTGGATTTGTGCCATTTCCTTTCAGCTGCTCTTAGACCAGCTCTGTGATCCCTTAGAGTCTCTGTGAGCCACGGACTAGGACGCTGCCGGGCGGCCAGCTTTGACACACGAGGGCAGACTTCGTCCAGAGAGGAAGCTAGTGAGGAGCAGAGCGTCTCTGTTGCCTCATTTACAGGCAGAGTTGAGAGCACCGAGTGGGAAGGGAGGGAGGAGCAGACATGCTCCGATAGCTGCGAGGGACTGAGAGATTGAAGGTTTCTGTGGTAGGAAACAGTCTTTGCTTTTGTGTTAGGTACGTTAGGGACGGAGATGCTGAATTTAATCAGGAAGTGGTCTGAGAGGTGCAGCGGTGTGACTTGCACGTTACCTGCAGTACAGTTTCTGGTCAGTACCAGGTCCAGTGCGTTGCCAGCTCTGTGTGTTGGGGGAGTCTGGACCAGATTGAGATTGAAGGAGTGGACCAGGGCCAGAAAGTTATGAGCTTGTGTTTTGTCGANGTGTCGTCAGCGTAGCAGTGGTAGGAGAAGCCATGGGAGCGAATGATCTCGCCTAATGAGGTGGTGTATAAAGAGAAGAGGAGAGGACCAAGGACCGAGCCCTGTGGAACACCCGTTGCCAGCTCATGCAGACTGGACATCTGTCCTTGCCACGAGACTCTGAAAGATCTTTCCGCGAGGTACGAGGTGAACCATGAGAGGACCGGCCCCGAGATGCCAAGCTTAGATAGTGTGGAGAGGAGGATGAGGTGGTTGACGGTGTCGAAAGCAGCAGACAGGTCGAGGAGTACGAGTACTGAGGAGAGACCAGCCGATCTGGCAACCCGTAGTGACTCTGCAACTGAGAGAAGAGCGGTTTCTGTGGAATGGCCTCACTTAAAGCCTGACTGATATGGATCAAGTAGGTTGTTGTCATGGAGGAACTGTGAGACTTGAGTGAAAACGGCTCGCTCTAGGATCTTGGACATGAACGGTAGGAGCGAGACAGGCCGGTAGTTTTCTACCTGGGCTGGGTCGAGTGACGGTTTTTTCAGCAGCGGAGTGACAGTGGCTTGCTTGAAAGCTGAAGGAAAGATGCCAGTTTTCATGGAAGAGTTTATATTGTGGGTTATTGCAGGTTTGACAGCAGGAAGAATGCTCTGCAGGATACCTGTAGGAACCGGATCCAGAGGACACGTGGTTGTGTTGGAGTCCACTATGAGTTTGGAGACTTCGTCCTCATTCAGTAAGCGGAAGGAGCAGAGTGATGGACCGGAGGCAGGATGGACCAGACTGGGATGGTCAGGCTCGGAAAACTGATTTTTAATGGAGGCGATTTTGTTGGTGAAGTAGGTGGCGAAAATGTCTGCAGTCAGCTCAGTGGGTGGCTGAGCAAGTGGAGGACGGAGAAGAGAATTGAATGTCCTGAACAGTTTTCCCATGTTAGGAGCATTCTGGATTTTGTTTTGGTAAAAAGCTATCTTGGCAGCCTTTAAGTAGGATGTGAAGCTAGAGAGCTTTTGCTGGTATTCGGACAAGTCAGAGCGATTTTTGGATTTGCGCCATTTCCTTTCAGCTGCTCTCAGACCAGCTCTGTGATCCCTTAGAGTCTCTGTGAGCCACGGACTAGGACGCTGCCGGGCGGCCAGCTTTGACACACGAGGGCAGACTTCGTCCAGAGAGGAAGCTAGTGAGGAGCAGACCGTCTCTGTTACCTCATTTACAGGCAGAATTGAGAGCAATGAGTGGGAAGGGAGGGAGGAGCAGACATGCTCCGATAGCTGCGAGGGACTTGAGAGATTGAAGGTTTCTGCGGTAGGAAACAGTCTTTGCTTTTGTGTTAGGTACGTGAGGGACGGAGATGCTGAATTCAATCAGAAAGTGGTCTGAGAGGTGCAGCGGTGTGACTTGCACGTTACCTGCAGTACAGTTTCTGGTCAGTACCAGGTCCAGTGCATTGCCAGCTCTGTGTGTTGGGGGAGTCTGGACCAGATTGAGATTGAAGGAGTGGACCAGGGCCAGAAAGTTATGAGCTTGTGTTTTGTCGACATGAATGTTCATGTTGCCTATAACAATTAAAGGAGTGTTATCATCCGGAATGTCAGAGAGGATTGTGTCCAGTTCATCCATAAATTCCTCCATGTTGCCTCCCGGAGGGCGGTAAATAACCAAAACATAGGCAGCGATGGGTTTAGAGATTCGTACTGCATGAAATTCGAATGAGGAGCAGGTAGCAGTGGGTCGCAAGGAGGAAAATTTCCACATTTTGGAAATCAGGATGCCTGTACCTCCTCCTCGCCCAGCAGGACGAGGAGTGTGTGTGAATTCTGCATTTGAAGAGAGGGCAGCCGGTGTTGCTGTGTTGTCAGGACGGATCCAGGTCTCAGTCAGGGCTAGGACCTGGATATCGGAGAGGTGCAGCAGAGAACTGATGAACTCTGCTTTGTTAACTGCGGATTGACAGTTCCAGAGGCCGAGGGTAACGGAGGATGTGGCAGCCCTGGGCTGGATGAGGCAGTGCAGATTACCTTGTCTATAGAGAGTGCGGCAAGGTCTGTGCCCAACTATGACTGGGATGTGTGTTTTGCACATGGTGTCTGTGCAGTACTATTTCTGCTGAAACAAGAGGCAACATGCTCTTTGGACATATTCCCATTTAAAATTGCCAAAACCTCTTTTAAATATCTTGGAGGGGAAGTGACACATAACCTGTCAACACTGTTTACCAAAAACTTCACTGTCCTTATAGAGAAATGTAAACTAGATTTTGACCGTTGGAAAGACCTTCCCTTGTCAGTGGCTGGGAGAGTTAACATAATTAAAAAGGTTGTGCTACCAAAATTCATATATCTCTTTCAAAATATTCAAATTTTTATAAAAAAAATCTTTCTTCAGCTTTCTTGACAAGCTTATAGGCGCCTTTATCTGGAAGGGTGGGCCACACAGAATAAAAAGAACTGCTCTTCAGAGACAAAAAAAGGAGGCTGGATTGGCACTTCCTAACTTTATTACTATTGGGCCTGTAATATACAAAAAATCCTTCACTGAGTTCATTTCAACAAAGATCAATGTGACTCATGTTTGTCTTTAGAATATGCCACCAGTCATATACATCTAGGTTCACTGGTATCTGCTGCTCTAGCCCCTCTTACTAAACAGTCAAACTTAATCATCAGTCAAACTATGAAGATTTGGATACAGTTTAGGAGGCACTTTGGGTTTAAAAATATTTCTATATATGCCCCCATTGGGGAAACCATAATTTTCCACCCGCTTCCCTAGATATATCCTATCAATTATGGTACAAGAAAGGCATACAATTTCTGTTTAATCTGTTTTCAGATGGACAGTTCTTCTCATTTATTGAATTATGTGAGGCATTTAATCTTCCAAGGTCAGATTTCTTCAGATATTTGCAAATTAAGAATTTTATCCAAAAAAGCTTTCTTTCCTTCCCAAATTTACCAGATCATAATACCTTAGATAATATTCTTTCATTGTCACCTGTCAAGAAAAGATTAATCTCTACTCTATACAGATTAATAAATGATGCAAGTCCCACCTCACTTGAATAAATCAGAAGGGTGGGAAACAGATCTGGGCTTGACAGTTAAAGATAAAACATGGCAAGCCACTCTTAGGCGTATACTCGGATCCTCAATCTGTGCGCATCATGGTCTGATACAGTTAAAAGTGGTTTTAAGAGCTCATCTCACCAATGCAAAGTTAGCAGACATGTATCTTGACACAGACCCCTCCTGCCCTCGTTGTAAAGGACAACCAGCGGATCACATACTCATGTTTTGGTTGTGCCCTGCACTTTCTGTTTTTTGGACAGATCTCTTCGCTGCATATAGAGAAATCTTTGGGAAAAAAATCTCCCCTAACCCCATGAGTGCTTTATTTGGAATTACTCCCTCAACTTGCTCTTTATCATGTAACGCACGTGATGTTATCGCTTTCACTACTCTCATTGAAAGGAGGGGCATCTTGCTTACGTGGAAACAGCAATCTCCGCCAAGCTTTTCTAAATGGATTAGAGAGACAATGTATTTTCTGAAGTTGGAAAAAATCAGATTTACTTTAAGAATTGTTGTATAGATTTTTTTTAGAGGCCTGGACCCCTTTTTTGAACTATTTTAGGGATTTACAAATATCTCTTGACGAGAGGAATGCTGAAAATGAGTAGTTTTGTATTTATTTTTATGTATTTACTTAATTTTATTAATATATTTAATGTTTATTTTATGATTTTCATTCTATTTATTTATCTAGTTTGTTTTAGCTCTTTTTTTGTGATTTTTATATATATATACACTATATTACCAAAAGTATTCGCTCACCTGCCTTTACTCATACTATGAACTGAAATGCCATCCCATTCCTAACCCATAGAGTTCAATATGATGTTGGTCCACCTTTTGCAGCTATTTCAGCTTCAACTCTTCTGGGAAGGCTGTCCACACGGTTGAGGAGAGTGTTTATAGGGATCTTTGACCATTCTTCCAAAAGTGCATTGGTGAGGTCACACACTGATGTTGGTCGAGAAGGCCTGGCTCTCAGTCTCCGCTCCAATTCATCCCAAAAGTGTTCTATCGGGTTCAGGTCAGGACTCTGTGCAGGCCAGTCAAGTTCATCCACACCAGACTCTGTCATCCATGTCTTTATGGACCTTGCTTTGTGCACTGGTGCACAGTCATGTTGGAAGAGGAATGGGCCCGCTCCAAACTGTTCCCACAAGGTTGGGAGCATGGAATTGTCCAAAATGCTTTGGTATCCTAAAGCATTCAAAGTTCCTTTCACTGGAACTAAGGGGCCAAGCCCAGCTCCTGAAAAACAACCCCACACCATAATTTCTCCTCCACCAACTTTCACAGTCGGCGCAATGCAGTCTGAAATGTACCGTTCTCCTGGCAACCTCCAAACCCAGACTCGTCCATCAGATTGCCAAATGGAAAAGCGTGATTCATCACTCCAGAGAACGCATCTCCACTGCTCTAGAGGCCAGTGGCGGCGTGCTTTACACCATTGCATCCGACGCTTTGCATTGCACTTGGTGATGTGTGGCTTGGCTGCAAACCCATTCCATGAAGCTCTCTGCGTACTGTACTTGGGCTAATCTGAAGGTCACATGAAGTTTGTAGCTCTGTAGCAATTGACTGTGCAGAAAGTCGGCAACCTCTTTGCACTATGCGCTTCAGCATCTGCTGACCCCTCTCCGTCACTTTACGTGGCCTACCACTTCGTGGCTGAGTTGCTGTTGTTCCCAAATGCTTCCATTTTGTTATAATAGAGCTGACAGTTGACTGTGGAATATTTAGGAGCGAGGAAATTTCACGACTGGATTTGTTGCACAGGTGGCATCCTATGACAGTTCCACGCTGGAATTCACTGAGCTCCTGAGAGCGGCCCATTCTTTCACAAATGTCTTGCTTCACAGTCTGCATGCCTGAGTGCTTGACTTTATACACCTGTGGCCAGGCCAAGTGATTAGGACACCTGATTCTGATCATTTGAATGGGTGAGCGAATACTTTTGGTAATATAGTGTATATATATATATATGTATTTTTTACTTTATAATTATTTTGATATTTTATTCTCATATGTTTATTTTTTTTGTCCGTATTTCGTTAACATACAATCTGTCAACTGAGTGCATATGTAAACTACAAAAAAGAAAATGTTTTTGTAAATTAACCCATGTTATGTTGACGGACAATAAATACATAAATTAAAAAAAATTAAAAAATAAATGTCAGTTCGGGTTGCCAGTTATTGATTTTTTGGGCCATCGCATTTCTGCCTAAGGGGCTGTACCGTTGCCCACGAAAGTTCAGGAGGTGACCGATTTCCCGCATCAGCAGACAGTGAAAAGCCCTGCAGGAGTTTCTGGGGATGGTTAATTTTTCCAACCGTTTTATCCCAAGGCAGCCCAGCTTCTGCAGCCGCTTTACTGCGCACTTAAAAAGAAAAAGGCAGCCAAAACTGTTGACTGGACCGCAGACTGCCTGCGAGCATTTGATGATGCTAAGTCCGCCCTGGCTGATGCAGCTTTTCTGGCCCACCCCTCTTCATCAGCGCAGGTGGCTCTGACAACGGACGCCTCTGACATAGCAGTGTTAGAGCAGCGCGTGGGGGGGGTTGGCAGCCACTTGCCTTTTTTAGCCGTATGCTGCACGGATACTTACGTAAATACAGTGTTTTTGACAGGGAGTTGCTGGCTCTCTACCTGGAAACACATCACTTCTGTTTTTTCCTCAAAAGCCGCTCTTTCACAGCCTATGTTGACCACAAGCCGTTGGTGTTTGTTATGTCAAAGGTTTCTGACCCCTGGTCTGCACGGCAACAGCACCACCTTGCTGCTGTGTCTGAATTCACAACAGACATTCGGCATGTGGCTGGCAAATCCAACATGGTCGCTGACTGCCTGTCCTGTGCTCAGGTCTCACCAGTTTATGTGGGCATTGATTTCTCTGCCCTAGCTGCTGATCAGCACGGTGATGAAGACATCCTCAGGCTGCAGTGTGAGCCCACTGGCCTTAAGCTGAAGGAGAGGCAAGTGCAAGAAGGTGGTCCTTCCCTCCTCTGTGACGTTTCAACGGGCTGTCCCCGCCCCCTTGTTCCTGCTTTGTGGCGCCGCTGTGTTTTTGACATTTTATATTCCCTCTCACATCCAGTTGTTCGGGCCTCAGTCAAACTGGTCAGTTCTAAGTTTGTCTGGCCCAAATTGAGGAAGGCTGTGAGGGAATGGGCTGCGATGTGTATCTCCTGCCAGTGTGCCAAGGTCCACAAGCACACTAAAGCCCTCTCGGAACCGTTCCCCATTCCCAGTTGATGGTTCGATCATGTTCATGTGGACCTGGTGGGCCCTCTGCCTCCGTCGCAGGGTTACACTCACCTGCTGAACATGATCGACTGCACCACCAGGTGGCCAGAAGTGGTTCCGCTGGCATCCACTACATCTGCAGTGGTGGCTCGGGCATTTTAACGACCTGGGTTGCACGTTTCGGCCTCCCTTCAGACATCACCTCTGACAGAGGACCACAGTTTGTGTTTGAGCTGTGGTCCAGTATGGCTGACAGCCTGGGGGTCAGGATCCACTGCACCACTGCCTACAATCCACAAGCTAATGGGTTGTGTGAGCGGTTTCACAGGTCACTGAAAGCTGCGCTCCGCGCTGTTCTGACCAATGGAAACTGGATCGATCGTCTTCCGTGGGTTCTGCTTGGGTTGCGTTCCGCGGCTAAAGAGGACCTCCGTGTTTCCCCGACTGAACTGGTTAAAGGCCAGCCGGTACGTGTTCCGGGTGCGTTTTTTCCAGAGGCCCCTTCACCCCAGTTTGCCCCACCTACCCAACGGTTTTTACCTCACAGGGACCCTTCTTACATTCCTGGCCCCGTGTGTGATTGTCTGCCTCAGTCATTTGTTCCAAAGAGTTTAAAGTCTTCAAAGTTTGTTTTTATTAGACATGATGCACACAGGACACCGTTACGGCCACTTTATGATGGACTGTTCCGGGTCCTTGAACCTAGCCCTAAGCTCTTTCTGTTGGATGTAGGGGGGACGTCAAGAGACTGTGTGTATTAATAGACTTAAACCTGCCCAAGCTCCTCGTAGAGGACGACCTCCCTCCACAGTACTCACAGACTGCTGTCCTCCTTCCAGAGTCTCTCATCAGCCATCAAAGCCCAGCTCATCCCCAGCCCCCCCTCGTCGACCTCGACCCCGCCTTCAGGCATTCCGGGATGGTTCTGCAGGTTCCAGGTTCAGCCGTTCTGGCCGTTTGCTCAAGCCCAGGATGCTGGACTAGCTGTGAACCCTACTGGGTATTCGGGGGGGTGCATGTGGTGGACCACCAGGGGGTTTCCACTCACACCCAGACAATGGGATGTTTATATTCAAAATTGTGTACGTTGGTTTTGGCGCAAATCTGTTAAGTGTTTTGACTTGCGATTGCTCTGTTGTCCAGTTGGTGTTGGGTAAACATTCTGATCACATCTAGCTCTGTGTTGTCCTTTTTACTCCTCCACACCAGTTGCATTTTTGGAAAAACTTTTTGCATGGCCCATGTTCGTTGGGGGTCGTAGGACCTAATTAAAGAGCTATACAAGTGCACGCCATTTACCATTTACTATGAGACTCCCAAACATATCGCTCACCCACTGATACAATTAGTCAGTCTTTCACATGTATAGCATATAGTGCTAACTACTGGCTTCTTGTTTTTCTTCTCTCTTTTTGTCTCTTTGGATCTTTTTCCCTTCAGTCACATGACAGGCTTTTTGTCTTCTTGTCACTTTTTAAAATATCCCCTTCTTCTGTCACCTTCTCAGAAAAATACATGGAAAAACATTATAGCATTATTTTCTCTGATCTTTCCTTGTCTTCTTTCTCCTTGCTTGTACTTTTGAAGCCTTAAAAAAGAGAAAATTATCAAAAAGCTGGCACAAGGTTGTTAATTAGAAACTAGTTTTGCCTGGGAATTGGGGAAATGCAAGCTGCTGATTTCGTCATCACCACATTGCATCCTTTCATAAAAATTTACACCACTACCCCGAGTAAATAAGATTATTCCATCCTTATCGCAGCACACTGTAGTTTCAACCTTCCATTTACTTAAACTGACAACTTTTTTATCTTTATGGCAAATGTTCATGTGAGTGTGTGTTTCGATAAGCTTAAAACTGGGAATTGAACAAGATGCTGTAGAAAAAAGAATTGCATGATCTTAGTTTAAAACAATGTTATTTAAACTTGTGAGATTTCTGGGTTGAGGCAAACCTACAAAACTGCTGTGTTTGACACCTTTCTCCTATAACTCTTATGAATTTTCTGAAATCCTTTCATTCACTGCTTAAATTTCATGCTGGTAAATTACTCGATAACTTTGCAATATTATAATTTTTTGTAGTCACAGAAAGCAAACTCTGATAAGAAGCAAGTCACAACCAGAAGACATTAAATAATGTAAACACTCCCATGTCATGAAGAAAAAGAAAAATAATTTCCTTAAACAGGTGTTAGGGTTGTGTAAGTGTTAAATATTAATTTTAAATTTAGTTGTTCTCTTTGATCAAAAATGGAAAAATAGTAATACAAATATTAAAAAAACGCGACATAATATTAGGCTTGTGTTTCGATACTACTTCTGAATTTTTTGTAAGTGAGATTTTCAGCTTAATTTTCACCACCAGTTTTTCTACATCTATTGCATTCAGGTTTACAAATTTTCTCTTAAGACAATAGGGGAGACATTGTCAAGACAATGAAATCGTGCTTCTGCACATTACAAAGTGAGCTGGGCATGGTGTTGTGTTAGTATTCAGTGCATGCTAATGTTCTTTCTAGATAACAAGGTTATCAAGAAAATTATGCATTTAATTGACTCACTTCAAAACCTAGTACATTAAGCAGGTCTATGTGGAAAAAAGTATAAAAAATGAATGAACATTAAAAAATGTTATGCTATGGAAATAAAAACAATACCAAAATCAGATGAATTAGAAGAAAGGAAGAGAAAAACATTTACCTGATGTATGTTTTTCATATTTAAGCAGTTCTTTGTTCAGTTCAAGAAACAGTCAATACATGACAAGATACAGTTTACAGTAAACTCCAGGGGTCTCATTTATAAACGGTGCGTACGCACAAAATGGGGGCCTGAAAGTAGCATACACCACTTTCAAGGCAAAAGTTGTGATTTATAAAAAACGAACTTGACTTGAAAATGTGCGCACCTGTAAGCCAACTCTGAACCATGCGTACAGACATTTTGGAGACGAGGGGAATCAAGACGCAGTTGGTGAGGTGGTGAACTGCAGTCAGACAGCATATTACTCCTCTCATACACGTCATTTCACCTCACACCAAACATTAATTATGGATTATTGTTATTATAAATATTCAGAACAGAAATTATATCTATATTGCAGCTTGCAGTGAGCTGTAGCTCTCCTAAAAACATTTTTCAATACTAAGAGAAATACATAAAATGAATGGCCTCCTCTTTGACAGGAAGACTTCACTCGGGGAACTGAGGGTGTAAAGCGGCGTTCGAGATGAATACAACAAGGTTCATTTAATGTTTTTTAATGTATCATTTAAGGCACCAACGGCTGACACAATGTTACACGACACAAATCTTATTTCTTTTAATTCATTGGTCTCGGATAGGCCACTGGAGTCTCTTTGTGTCTGCAACACAGACTGAATTCAGTCTGAACCCGACCACTGCTGGATGCACCACCGGCACCCCTGGCAGCACTGTTGCTGGGGACAGTCGACCTCATCCTCATCCTCACCTTCTGTCAAGTGTGGAAGTGCTGAAAAGACACAACATATTAGTCTGTCTCCTTAAAACATGCTAAAATTTATTAACGTAGCCACGTATTACAAAAGGTTCTTTACCGGGTTCATATGTTGTTTCTGCCAGGTCGGTGTCACCCTCCTTCTCTGACACAAGACAGCGCTTCTTTTTTTTAATTTGGGGATAGTCCTGTCAGCTGCACTGACAGTCTGCACTGCAGACGCTGCCACTCGTAGTTTTTTCTTTTATTTGTGACACCGCTGCTGTTTCCACCAAATAAAATGTCTCTCCTCGCCTCCACTTCACCCACTAACACTTTAATTTTCGACTCTGTTAAGTTTATCTTCTTGTTTTTTTGTTTAGTTGCGATATTTCCCATCTTCCTCATATGCATCAAGATTCATGTCCTGCTTTGCATTGACCTTATATGGCCCGGTTTGGGTGTGCTCAGGGTGGGACATGAGCCAAATTCACGTACGCAAACTTCCAGGAAGAGTTTGATTTATAAAGGGGAAGTTGCTTACAACTGTGCGTACGCAAGGTTTTATAAATCGGAAATTTTTTTGGAGTACGCAAACTTTTTGTTTTGGTCGTACATACACTTTTGGTAGGGTTTCTACGCAATGTTTTATAAATGAGACCCCAGATTATTTTCATCAACTTTGTGCTGCACCTGCATCTTGTGTCAGACAACTATATTGCAGTCAGAGAGAAAATCCTAACTAGAAAGGTGTCCATTCCCAGCGTGCACAATTTATAATTAAACTAAATCAACCGGACAGCAGCTTCTCTACAGGTACAATGACAGTGCTGAGCCTTTGCTGATACAATTGTGGTTATACTGGATTTGAAATCTGTGAATGTGGCATAACTGACCCCTGAGCAGCATTGTAGGTAACAGTCAAAATTCCAGACAATGGCAGTTAAAAATGGGAATAAATTGTTTAGCCCATAACATGGGATGTCTCTGCTAAAGCTGCACAGTTACATTTTATCCGAAACCTGTTGCCATTAAACTATATACCATTATGTGTTGAAAAGGTCAGTGAACAAGCTTAAGTTGTTTTGGGGAAATCTACAACCAATGCTCTTTTTCTATCATTTGAATTGTTATCAGTGTAGACAGTCTTACCATCAAGAGCTGTGGCATGAGTGCTTTTATTGGATTTTTTTTTGGGTGTAAACTGAGAAAAAATGTACCAGTTATAATAAGTTCCTTAGTTGTGTACACAGAAATGAAGATAAATCACACACGTGTCTAGAGAAAAAGAAAACCACTCAGTCTGCCACCTGCTGCCACATCAAGAAACATTAGAGTCCCCTGTTTCTTCACAATGTTGTTGAATCCAGCCACAACAACTGCACTTGAATGTTTCACACAGAGCTCAATATCTCACACAAGGGGACACACTTTGCACACATCAACAGATGCAATATAGTACCTGGTCTGTCTCTAGTTTCGGAGGTGGCACCTGTTGAAACAAGTGAGTGTAAGTGAAAAGAAAACAGAGAGGAATGGAAAGACAAGTCACGCTTTTCCACAATAAACCCCCTCCATAGATGTTCAGCTATATTTGTGCAAAAGGAGTTGTATGACTTAGATGAGGACTAGTGCATTTCACATAAACTGTGATAGAAAATACTAAAGGAAAAAAGTAGGAAATAAACTGGTGGGAGGGGGGGGGGATACATGCTTAACTGAGCTCAGTCAAAGCAGTGATTAAACACTCTGGGGGCTGAGAATGTAGAGAGCTCAAATAGCTGCACTTAAGTACTTGAAACACTGAATGTGCTGTAATAACGTTTGCATAAAAAATAACACACAAGCAGCATCGACAATCATCGTGCCCAATTACCACGCTTAGCTAAGTGCAGCTGAGAGTTTATTACCTAAACTTTTATCAACTGCAACATGATACTGTAAGATCAATATCAGATTTAAAAGGATCTGTACGTGGAGTGTTGCCGGGTTGATCACCACTCCTTGGGTAGTCCATGGATCATTAGAACCATCACTGTGGTAACAGCCCGTCAAGCCATGATGTTCCAAAAGGATGGAGAAAAAGCAAACAGCTCTGTTACACGTCATTAAACCAACAGATGTCAGTGTGCTGTGCTTCTTTTTCTTTTACTGTATAACTACACACGCCTGCATCAGTGTGCATGAATGTGCCTTGGGAGAGAGTAATGAGGACCACTGGGGCAACTTTAAACAACCAGGGTTCACTAGCGGAGAAGGGAGCTGGAGTTTCAACACTTCCCAAAGCACGGGAAAGGCAGAGCAGCTTCAATGCTTTCCCTGTCCTGTGATCTCTCGCCTATCTTGCATTGGGACTCAGCTGCATGGCTCAAAAACAGTACAATGACCCATCTTCCCCCACACTTGAGGCCCACTACTTTTAAACATCTAAGCAATGGAGTTTAGCGTTGTGGGTGTAAGAGACGATGGTTCCATCACCTTCTCACTTTGCATCATTAACCCTTTATGCGCCAAAGTCACAAAATTGCAACAGATAACTCACAAAATTAAGTGACACTAAATAGGTCTTAAAACAAACTATCAGTGTTTCTACCTGCCACCACTGGATAGTGGACATATAAATATGTTTTCATAGGAAAAAAATAAGTAAAACAGCCATGAAGTAAATAAATAAATCCCCGACTAGTAGGCAAAATTTAACTTGTTGAAGGGTGTTTCAGATCATCAAAGGAAGTTTGAGAGAAGATGAGAAAACAGCTTTTTAACAGGAGAAAAAGTTCTAACATTAGGTATGTTCTGATAAGGATTCAGAGTCTCTTGGGAGACGATTTATGATCAGAGGTAAACCGAGAGCTGCATCATGATGGGGGGGTAAGCTTCAGCTGCTCGCACGATAAAACTGCATTAATATCAGTTTATAATTGAGTGTAGGGTTTAAAAATGAGTCAGTGTATCCTGTTTACCTCGGGCTGCAGTGTGGAAAAAGTAAAAACATAAGCTGGAAGTGTTACCATACAGGTGATAAAGAGCAGGTGGGCAAAGGTGATCTACAGCAGTTCACAGTGCAAGATAAAAGACCACTGACACATCATTGTTTTTACTTCATCATCTAGTGGAAGGGAGACTATCATGCAGCTTCTATCCTCCACAATATGAGAGCAGCAGCTGCAAGGAGCAGAAGGATGGACTCTGTCTCTGATCACACTTCTTAGAGCTTAAACATATTAAAACATAATCTTTATCACATAATGAAGCATTTAGGTTGAAGAATTTTTGTTCAGAATTTGCGTTTCATTGTGAAATACCTATATGGAAATTTTTCAAACTCTGAATTTCTCTCATTTACTTAATCCCTTTATCCCTTACCATATTTAAGTTATATCTTTTTTAAAAGGTCCCCTAAAAAGAGGAATTTCTTCAGAAAATCTGGTGTCAAAATGGTTAAAATACCTGAAACAAGTTCTGATAATTCGACATCCAAGTAAAATAGTAAAGACTTGTATTGTATATTATTAAACTACAACCGCTAAATATTCATCTCACCTCAATATTGAATTACCCCAACCCCAAATTTCTTGCATTCTCTTTTCAAAAGGCATAAAATGACAGGCATCCACCTCATATGCACACATACAGTAGCTTCATCACCCAATATTGATTTCCCACAGGCCAACCAACTGCTAACCATCGTTGTGGTGTCAGTTTGACCCATGGGGCCAGTTAGATACAACATACTCACACATACACATACAGGGCTTTTTCCTGCAGCCTTTAAGGAACTCCCTTAAGCATTTATTGACAACTGAGAGAAAGTGGCTATTAATCTGACAAAGGCTCAAAGCCTGCCACCATCTGTTTTGTGTGCTGGCTAGGATGACATATCTACATGCAAGATAGGGTTCATATTTTAAAGTGTTTATCTTACTGGGTGCAACTGTAGCTGTGGTGCCGCTACAATTTTGAACAAAATTTTGCAAAATTAATTTTCTCTGAAAATAGTCAAAGTCTGACAGGTGCTTCAAAGCCATCTGAAGCCTTCCTTATGTGAATTTTGTATTTGCAGTTTTGGGAAAAATGCAAATATGATATAAATACCAAATATGTGTGATTTCCAAAAAATGTGTTGTTTTTTTTTTTTGCAATTTTATGTCTCCAGATTGCCACTAACAGTCTCTGCCCAGTGAAGCTTTAAACTTTACAAGTTTACAGACAGATGCCTTTGCTGGATGCGGACCCGGCGGCATGGGCGGGCATTAGGGGGCAGTGCCCCAGTCAGCTGGGCCTGCCCTGGCCAGGACTAAAAGCAAAGTTTTTCGGTTTTGTGGGCCTTTTTTTATGGTTTTCTTTTTTTATGTCAGAGTAGCCATATTCTCTTAAACCTAGCTATGTATCGTGATATGTCAATTCTACAATCCAAACAATGAACGAAAGCAGCGCATCATAACCAATTATAGATAGAAGAGGGCAGGCTGTGAGTTGCTTAGAGACAAACTGTTGTGGTGGATACTGGGGGAGTCCGAGTGAGAAATTACCGCATGTTACTGCGGGAAAATGAGTATATTAAAGTATTTCCATAAAAATATAAGTACAAGCGACAGTGCGGCAGACGGAAGAGAGCAGGACACAGCACTATGCAGCTACACTTCACCTGGAAACCGAATGACCAAAGTCAACAGTCATGCTAGGACGGTTAGCTACAGCAGCTAGGGAGCACGAGGAGCAGCGCCAAGCAGCGTGACAAATCTACAGCAAATAAATGATGATGCCAACAACAACACAAGCACCGAGATCCATCATGGTAACATTACTGCAGCGAAGAACAGCAACAGGCCACTGCAGCCCAGTGCTTTCTGTATGCCCTAGCCCCTGTTTTTGACTGAGTTTAATAAATGGACACAGCACCACTGTATTATGTTTTGTTTGTTTTTTATGTTTTAAGATGAGCTGCGCCTTTTTATTGAGAGAAATTTGTCAATACAGTCAGAGTAGCAACAGAGCCAATGTTTAGCTTGAGGCAGATAATATGTAATTTGAAAATGTGTGCCCCCCTGAAAAAATGCAATGCCCACCCTCTAATTTTTTTCTGCAGCCGGGTCTGGCTGGATGTGACAAATGTGTTTATTCCTGTGTTTGCATGCATTATTGCATTATTGCAAGTTAGCTTGCTTTGTAAGCATCTAAAGACAAAAACAATCTAATTGGGAAAAAAAGACAAACGCCTCGACATTTGTTACATAGCTAGCTGAGGTGTCAAAGGTGCAACTTGTAGCCCATATGTCACTTTTTACAACAGACAAAGAGCCTTTCTAATCCTAATTTTGAGCAAATTACTTGTCATTCTGTTACTTCTGCCAGCTCTGACTCTCATGAGGTAAACCTACATGCTTGACAGAGCAATGGCATATTGAGCAAACCAAGACTTAAAGTCTTACATTCGTCTCACAATTCATTTTTGCAACAAGGAGACAATTTAATTCTTGAGCATTAAACAAATAGGACCCACCTGCAAGGTCAGAAATGGCAACAAAGAAAAGAGCCCTGTCTTCTGTGAACATGTTTCTTTCCCAAGAACATTAACTTAAAGTGCTTTGTCTCTCAAGCCTTGTTACTGTTGACTCTGAGTTTGAAGCCATTGTGCTCTGAAATGCCAGAGAAAAACACACAAACTCACATGCACAGATTCAGTTGGCTAAAACAAGCAGTCAAAATGCCTTTAGGATTTTTTTCCCCATTGGACCATAAAAGAAAAGAAAAGTAGGAGTGAAGCTGTTGTTGGTATGTTCAAGTTTCTGTACAGTCCTTTTTTTCTCTATGTGCAAATATGTGAGTGCCTTTGGCATGTCCTTTGTGAATGATGGCTTTGCTAAAGTGCTGTGAAAAGAAACATTGGTTGCTATGTCGTTGATTCATTGCTGATGTGAGAAAAATTTGCATAGCAGGCAGACTCTAGGCAGATCTGGGCTCTTGTTAGCCAGGTGGCTAGATACTTCATCATTATCATCAAGCTTGTGCTCTAGTTCCAGCCATCCTGCCCTTACTCATAATCTTCAAGTGTTCTTTGCAAAAGGTACAGGAATAAAAAAAAAAATCAAATAAATACATTTCTAAAAGTCTGATATTAAAAATCCCATACTTTGGGGGGATGTAATTGCGTAAAAACAGCAACCCATTTTTTTTTATTCTCAGTGGTCACTCTGTAGAGAAGGAATCACCTGTCTCCTATAATTTCTTCCTGACAAGTTTGCTGCAGTCCTTTTGGGGACAGCGCTTGTTATAGAGCACATGCTGACGAGTGGCGATCAATACTAACTCTCCAAACTGCACCATCACTTTGGAAGCTGCAGCTGTGCGTGTGTATATGTGTGTATACATGTTTGCCCATGCTTGCATATCTGTTGGTTTCTGAGCAAGATGTTTGGACCTAGCACAAACACCTGCAGGTGCTGCTGTCATTCATTTCCAAGTGCCCTTGAGGGTGTCGACTCTCATTGAGCAGGTTTACGTGCAAGTGGGCACACATGCATATGATGGATTTAGATATCAGTTTATGGGGGATTATATGGACAGCAATATTTCTCTTCCAATATTTTGACATCACATAAACAAAACATGATTTCAAGGCAACTGTGCATAAGTGACAACTAGAGAAAAGAGCTGTGACTCTGTACCAGATGTATGTGTGAGTGCAATAAACAAAAATGATAGTTTAGTTATTATAAATTAGAAGTCTTTTATTGAAAAACTTTCACAAAAATGTGTTTTCTAAAATGCCTATGCTCCACTTGACCAAGGCCGGGAGAGAATTGGCTCAAGTGACACAAAAGTACAAGGGCATAAAGAAAAGGAAAAATCTGAAAAAGATGGAGACTGAGTCTTTCTTCTTCCTTGAGTCTTAAATCCGCCATGGGTAACTGCTGGACTGTGACAGTAGGCTTATAAGCGGCAGTGTGTCGATAAATCCCAGGCGCATTTATTTCCTGCAAGACCAGGAAAGCATACCTCGCTTTATGTCCCTTGCAGAACAAAAAGGCAAGGTGATTTTTTTATCCCCTTATTTCACCAGTTATTTATATAGGTTCATGCATCGTAAAGTTTTCATACAAGCCAGTGCCTGGGAACTGTGAGCAGAATCGTTTGCAAGCTGCCTCAACTTTTCCCTCCTCCACTAAAATCTGTCTTTGTCGAGCAGTTGTTGCATAAAAATCCTCTTAATTTGCATATAAGCTCCACGTCAAGTTAATAAAACATAAGATAGAAATGTTGGTGATTAAGTTCACTTCTCCAAACATCACATTAGATATGCAGATTACTGTATTACACACACTTGTGCACACACATACACCATTTCTATTCTCTTTCTCAACCTGCAAAAGCCAATAAAACACTAATGGTCCACCAACAATTATTTATTTTAAAAGGCTAATGGGATCATTATTCAAAGTTGCTCAGACAATTAGACATTTATGTATTTATCTGAAGTGCAAAAAATATTCAAAGAAACTTTGGAAACAATGTAACCTCGCCAATGAAAAAGTCTAATTAGTGGCAAACCTGTAACTATGCAGACTACTTATCACTTTTTTGTTCCTTATTCTATTATTTCCAACTACCTTGTGACTGTCACACTAATAATGTCATATATTGTGGGCAGCTGTGGCTCAGGCAGTAGAGCGGGTCGCCCAATATGTAGTTTATCACCAACAAACGTGAGTGAATGGGTGAATAATAAACTGTAGTGTGAAGTGCTTTGGGAGTTGTAGGACTTGAGTAAAGTGCTATAAATGCCATTTACCATACACTCACCGGCCACTTTATTAGGTACACCATGCTAGTAACGGGTTGGACCCCCTTTTGCCTTCAGAACTGCCTCAATTCTTCGTGGCATAGATTCAACAAGGTGCTGGAAGCATTCCTCAGAGAGTTTGGTCCATATTGACATGATGGCATCACACAGTTGGTGCAGATTTGTTGGCTGCACATCCATGATGCGAATCTCCCGTTCCACCACATCCCAAAGATGCTCTATTGGATTGAGATCTAGTGACTGTGGAGGCCATTTGAGTACAGTGAACTCATTGTCATGTTCAAGAAACCAGTCCGAGATGATTCCAGCTTTATGACATGGCGCATTATCCTGCTGAAAGTAGCCATCAGAAGTTGGGTACATTGTGGTCATAAAGGGATGGACATGGTCAGCAACAATACTCAGGTAGGCTGTGGCGTTGTAACGATGCTCAGTTGGTACCAAGGGGCCCAAAGAGTGCCAAGAAAATATTCCCCACACCATTACACCACCACCACCAGCCTGAGCCGTTGATACAAGGCAGGATGGATCCATGCTTTCATGTTGTTGACGCCAAATTCTGACCCTACCATCCGAATGTCGCAGCAGAAATCGAGACTCATCAGACCAGGCAACGTTTTTCCAATCTTCTATTGTCCAATTTCGATGAGCTTGTGCAAATTGTAGCCTCAGTTTCCTGTTCTTAGCTGAAAGGAGTGGCACCTGGCGTGGTCTTCTGCTGCTGTAGCCCATCTGCCTCAAAGTTCGACGTACTGTGCGTTCAGAGATGCTCTTCTGCCTACCTTGGTTGTGACGAGTGGTTATTTGAGTCACTGTTGCCTCTCTATCAGCTCGAACCAGTCTGGCCATTCTCCTCTGACCTCAGGCATCAACAAGGCATTTCCGCCCACAGAACTGCCGCTCACTGGATATTTTTTCTTTTTCGGATCATTCTCTGTAAACCCTAGAGATGGTTGTGCGTGAAAATCCCAGTAGATCAGCAGTTTCTGAAATACTCAGACCAGCCATTCTGGCACCAACAACCATGCCACGTTCAAAGTCACTCAAATCACCTTTCTTCCCCATACTGATGCTCGGTTTGAACTGCAGGAGATTGTCTTGACCATGTGTACATGCCTAAATGCACTGAGTTGCCGCCATGTGATTGTACCTAATAAAGTGGCCGGTGAGTGTATAGCACAAATTATAAAGTGCCAACAAAATGTTTTCATTCCCTTTCAACATTTTCACATTTACTTGTGTTTAGAATTGATTGTTTTTGTCTTATCAGCCTACGCATGGTGTTTTAAGTATCTTTTAAGTAAAAAAAAAAAAAACAGAGAAAGGTTACATTAAGAATACAACTCTTCAATTATCGATGCATTTATATTTTGTAAAAGCACCTGAAGCAACAATGAGAGCCTGAAGTTTTTGTGGAGATTATCACTTTTACTGAGTTGGACGGGAAATGTCAGAGCTTGGAAATTTTCAGTTTTCTCCTGAGACTTTCAGGCTCTGGCAGAGACATTTCAATGAACAGATGCATAAACAAAGGCTGGACACAAAGACATGCAAATATCTTTCCCTACACATGAGGGATAAAAGGCCAAGAATGTTCCAAACAGTGGGAAAAAAACTGGAACATGTATTTAACCCTTTTACAGCCAATGTTGCAGAACGATAACAGCTCCATTGGATTAAAAATATAGTTAAAAGGCCTTAAAAGGTATCACTAGTACTTTTGCTTGCCACCAACAGTTGGCATAAAGGTATATCTTTGGCCTTAATACAACATTTATGTTAATCTGAGTAAAAGTGTTACGCCTTGTTCACACTGCCTGCGAAGCGGAGCAGAGTGGTGAGCTCAGTTGCTTCCCTGTTCACAACAAATGCATAATTATCTGTCCACAAGTGCTTCTGCTCACATATTCATTCAGGGCATTTTTTTTTCATCATGGATGAGTAAATAACATCATAAAATAATTGAAGAGAGCTTGTTTTAATTTGACATTGTCCATCTTGGCTTATCTCCAACTCCTCTCTCTCTTACTCTTTCCCCGTTTGTGTTTAGACACCCAAAAACCCCAACCCCCTCACTGTAGTCAGCCTACTCCATTGCGCTGTGTGTTTGTGTATGTGTGTGTTGTGTTTATTTTCATTTCTATAGTCAGTTTAGAAACACAAATATGATTGTGTTTAAAATTATTATTTTATTATTATTATTTTATTTTGAAGAATTGCATTTATTTTCAAAATTGACCAGATTTTCTTGTGTGTTTTCGTGTGACTTTCTGCCAGAATTAATGCAGACCGCTTGCGGCTTGCGCAAAAAATAGACCAGGCACCGAAATGATTGCTTCACAGTGCAAGCAGGCCACAACACTTTGTGGTGCTTTACGGTGCTTTGTGGAGCTTTGCAGCGCTCCACGTCTGTTGTGAACTACACTATAGGTGAATCAGGTTTTAGACATTGGAATTCCTCGCTCATTCAGTCAGGATTGCAGACAGGGACTCTGTTTACCCACTGCTAGACTGGCTTATCAAACCATTTTGTGACACAGGGAGACTGATGGAGCAACTTCAACCAAAGTTCAGCCGAGCCCGTATCGTGGTTGAAAGTGCTTTTGGCAGGCTGAAGGGACGGTAGCGCTGCCTTCTTAAAAGGAACGACTGTGACATAAATCTGTTGCGATCCATAGTTCTGACCTGCTGTGCCCTAAATAATCTCTGTGAGAACCATGAAGAGACTTCTGAAAATACATTGACTGGAGGTTGCTCCATGTTACTGCACCGGCACATTATGTAGCAGATGAAGGTGGGAAAGCTCACTAATGAAGCTCTGACCATTCAGTCTAAAAATAAAGTTTTGATGTTTCTGATATTGTTCTGTCTTGTCCTCTTCATTAGCAAAACTGTTTAACTGTTTGCTAGTTAATACCAGAGCATGTTCATTCTGAAAACACGCATGTAAATTCTTATGAGTTATCTTCTCAGACATCTATACTAAACAGGAAGTGGTCTAGAACCTTTACTGGCTTCATAATAAAAGCATTCATATTTGTTTTAAAATAAAGGTGACCACATAACTAAAGATTATCAAAATATGGCATCAGTTACAAGTTGAGTGATATAACCAGTTTTTAAAGAGAAGAAAAAACTGATACAATTGCTTTAGCGCTGCACACTATATTGCACAATTTTTATCTTATTTATGCACACAAGAAAGCATTGAAGGAGCGTAATTCGGTCAGCTCCTCTCTTCTCAGCTGCCGGTCATGTTTCCCTTCCTCTCTGCAGAGCAGCTCACTTTCCTTTCTGCGGAGCCTGGTGTCTGTTTCCCTGTGAGGTGCATCTCCTCCATCAAACATCCGATCCCAGCCTCGGATATAGAGATAAAGCGGTCGATAGTCTCCCGCCATTCAACAGATGGCTAATGGTGCATTCACACCGGCCACTTTGTGAACGTCAAGCAACGCTGATAACGCTCCAAATTTGACGTTTGAAGTTGAGGCTCATAACGCCTGCCAGTCAAAGCGCATAGGCGTTAAAGCTCGTAAAGCCTGACCGAAAAAGAGCGCGAAGGCGGGGCTTCCTTTGTTATCGGATGTTCGGAGCTATGGCGGATCATATTGAGACAGTGGCTTGGATTTATTTACTTCATAGATCTAGACAACATCGACATCGGGTGCATCAGCACCGTTTGTGGATACACCCCATTCTTTAGATGAGTTCTGAGTTTGGTGAGTTTAATCATTTGCTCCAGGAGCTACGTTTGGATGAGGTTAATTTATCTTCCATTTTGGCTGATCCCACTTCTTTCCGGCTACGAGCTGTGAAGTCTTATGTCACTACGATGAGATGCTCTGATTGGTTGACATACCGCTTCAATAGTGTTATCAACGTCAAAAGTTCAGCTAGCTGAACTTTGAGCTTTTCTAGCTTTTCAAGCGTCAACGCCTGTGTAGGACGCATCAACAGCCTCATTTCTGATTAATTAAATTGGAGGAGAGTGTGTGTGTATCAGTGACTTCCTCTGTGATGTGAGGACCTTAGCTTCACATTCCTTAGAATCACAAAAGGGCCCAGGATCTCCACTCTCTGTGAATGGATTGTGTCATTCTCGACACTCACTCAAAAGTCTGTCAACCCCCCCCACTGTGAAAACAGTTTTTAACAGAACCTGGTCTGGAAAAGCCTTTTGAAGCCACACACCCTGCCGAGATAATTTACAGCAAAATGCTGATGTGTTTGGAAAACCTCCTTTTTGTGTTTGTATAAAGCATCCTGTGTTGCTTCAAACGTCAGACGAAATGGCTCCGGGTGTCACCAAACACCCCCTTTTCTAACAACAGATGTTAAAGACAAAGGCTCAGCTAAATAAGCTACGATGATTGAGCCAAGAAGCATCTCAGACGGCTTCAATACACATATGAACTATTTAATGTGATCACAGCTAATTCAATCACTCCTTTCTTTACAGGTATCAAACCAGCATGTTTGCTCTGAAGTAATGTTCACCCAGTTTAACTAAAGTGACAAAATGATTTGATGTATATCTGAAAACTATATTCAGTGAAACTCTGATAATAAGCATGAAAAATTCCAGATGTATGCAACTGCTGATCTGATCAATGACTGCTAACCAAAGGTCCTCTCCACAGGAAATGTCTAAGCAACATTCTTCTTTTGAGAAGAGTATTTCTACATGAATTAGTGATACATTGTTCAGTGCATAAAACGAAATGTGTTTAAATCACTCTCTTCAGTAAGTCGCTATAAAGAGCAATGTAATCTAAATTGATTTAAAATAATGCTTTGATTAAACATGTTACAGATCTGGATATATTGAATTAACCTGCAAATCCCTTCTTTACTACTCAGGAATGAATACTGATATGTGTAAAAGTAATATGTCATTAGAATAAGGAAACACTGTTCATTAATTCTTGTTAAAAGATAAAATTGATGATAATGTTAGTCTTACAAAGAGTGGATGAGCAAGCGTTTTTATTTGATGTAATAAAAAAGGAATCTGTGACCAAGACCAAGGGGCCGTCCTAAAATTCAAATTCCCCAAAACAGATTTTTCATTGGCTAAGAGCCAGTGATAGTCACGCCTAGAGGCGGGGAGAAGAGTCTATAATTGACACTTCGCAAGGAGTCATGTCTCACTTCTTTTTAACTTTTACTCACTTTTTTTTCTGACTCTTCTCATTTTTTTTCTTCTTCCTCATTTTTTTCGCCTGTTTCAAAAGAAAACCTCTGTGTCATTTTTACCTCGTTTTGCGAGTTTAAAACCTTTTTCTTGATTTTATTTTAACAAACTCCTCGTTTATTTGACACTTAAGCTTTCGTTTAATGCACGATTTTCTTTATCTTCAAAGCTCATTTTCCTTTAAATTCGACGCACGTTCAAACATGCAAAGTATTTTGTTTGAATAGTCTAATTCCACAAAATCCAGACTTCACGTCGCCAGCTGGAAGAAGAAACTACAGATCCCAGAATTCCTTCCGTGGGCCTTCGACACATGACGATCACTTCCAGTGACCTGACCCTTACGAAGCAGACGGCATCTAACCAGGAAAAGTTCCGACACTCGGAGGTAGAACAACTTCAAGTAGACGGACCTCTCTAGAAATAAAGGAGCAAAAACTCTCCACCGTGCTGCAAAGAAGTAAGAGATCGATTTCATTTAATCCATGACAAAGGATTGAAAACATCTGTGTCGGTGTCTCAGTGGCCCGGAAGTGAAATCTAGGCCTCCGTTTTTTCTTCTTTTCTCTCACTCCAAATCTACAATTTACCTTAAATTCAAAATTATCTTCCGTGTTAAAAGAGCATTTTCCGTTTCCTCACCCACTCTTACTAGTGTTTAAGATTCTTGAACGTTAGAAAGTCCACTTATTCTAGAAACATACTAAGTCTGACATAATTTCCTGTTCGTAGCATCATTAATTCCATTAAGTGTTTAACTGTTTATTTGTTTGTCTGTTTATTGGTCTGTCTTCCTTGTTGTTCAATAAATATTCACCTTAATTTTAATTGGCCGATTCAGTGAGTATTTATGTGTGATTTGAGTCACTATCTGGACGAACATGCGACTTCATATTATGAGACTGAAATAATCTGATTAAATATTCTAATATTTAATTCCTTCGAAAGAAGGTGGTGCCCCGAATAACACGTATTTAAGAGGCAAACTTTCATAATACGTGTTCCCCTACACCTGAAACGCTAGAAAAGCTTGAAAAGTTGCCGCTCATAATGCTCACAAAGCGCCGCAGAGCCGTTGACGTCTGTCTGACGCCCGTCCACCATAGACTTTACATATAAACTTGCTGCTTATGAAGTTGATGGTTGGGCCGGTGTGAATGCACCATGAGAGCTAGCCAACAGAGCTAGGTCCTCTGCACAGTAAACAACTGCCAGCTCACTACAAGAGTTTTTCATGAGCTGCATCAAAGTGTTTACATTAAAATGAATCATAACTCACCCTTAGAGCTGCCGTGTTCACTCCAAACACCCTTTCCGTCCAATTCACGCTAAACTCTGTCCTCAGCAAACAAGGAACACATAGCCTTCTTTGTTGCTCAGTATATAAATCCAGTGAAATAACAAATTTCGTGCCTTGCTTGCTGGCAGCTGTTGTTTTGAATCCCACTGGCATGATTCTGTGTTGTTACATCAGTGCACACTGCCAGGCCAATCAGTGGCTACCACTACGTAGGTAGGAGTGTGACTAGCATCAGTTTACTGCACTAATCAGTTCATAGGTGGTTGTGGTAGATAGGCTCAGAACACATCTGACCATGGCAGGAGTGGTTCGAAAAAAGAGGTCGATGGATGTAGGATTTGGTGGGGTCGGCCAAGTATGAAAACACCCGAACGGGTCTACACCACCTTACCCAGGTGTGAGAGAGGCATACGTGCTCCCACCCTCAAGCTTGTCTTTACATGAATTACAGGTGCAACTCATGTGGTGTTGCACTGTGTGGTGTACCCTTCCTCCAGAGGTACTCTAAAAAATTACAAACTGTGTCAAAAATGACTGGAAATGTAGGGACAAATGTAAATTGGATTGTGTAAGATTGTGTAAATATTTTGTTGAGGAATGTAATTCACTCACATAACTTTTGCTTTTACACAAATAAAATGACAAAAGGCCAAAATAAGGATCAAATAACGTATTTATTTAGTCAGTGTTGTGAGAATGAATTTAGACACTTTCTAGCATTTTCTGGCAAAAAGATGCCATGATGCATCTTTAACCTATGTTTGTAAATTCCACAGCAAACTGTGTTTACAGGCAACAATGTCTAAATATGTTCTTGATCTCATGCAGTGATGTGTAGTAATAAAAACATGCCTGTTTTAATGCAGTACAGCCTCAGGGGTCACAAATAATGCATATCTAGGTCTGATATTTGATATAGTCTCTTTCACACAGAGGTTTCTCCTTCTTTCTCAGATTGTTCTACCCTTTTTTGGAGGCAGTTTATCACAGGTTATTGAACCTCAGCCCATCTGAGGGGCTCTGCCTCTCTTAATGTTCCTTTTATAGTGAGCCATGTTACTGAGCTGTTGCCAATTAAAGCAGTACAAAATAACTTTTAAAACTTTAAGCTACAAGCATTTGCCTGTCGCTCTGACAATGCAAACAAAGTAAAAATAACATCATGTTTAGTGTTCCTGTCCTGGGAGAATTTATTTGATAGGTAAAATGTATTTAAAGTGCAACTAACCCCCAAATCAACTTTTTTTTGCTGATAAACTGTCTAAACGGGTGTCTAGTAGTCTTAACTACATGTCCCAGTCATTATTTTGATATTTTAGTGCATATTTGTTAAAATCTTAACTTTAAGCCAAAAAACGTCTGTGGGGCTCCCTCCTAAGGTTAAACAGTGTACTGCATTCGAATTTCGCGTCCAATTTGCTGATTGGCTCTGAGGTTCTTAAGATTTTGTGATGTGACAGCTCTGCCGCTGCCGAGTATAAAAACGGCTCAGCCGTAGACACGCCTCGTATCGAGCTG
The DNA here is from genome assembly GCA_006937955.1 of Pachypanchax playfairii. Taxonomy (NCBI): domain Eukaryota; kingdom Metazoa; phylum Chordata; class Actinopteri; order Cyprinodontiformes; family Aplocheilidae; genus Pachypanchax; species Pachypanchax playfairii. The sequence continues at coordinate 57,851 of SSNP01000332.1, forward strand.
GAGTTGGAATAGAGAGCACTGCGAACGTCTTCGATTTTCAGGTTAGCGATTTGATAGCACAGCATTTAGTTAGCGTTATTAACTTAGATTTTAGTTCCAATATTTAGTGTAGAAAATTATATGCCGGAGTTTGCAGACAACATTTTACCCACGATTCTTCACCAACTTGCTGGAGCATGAACGTGGCTTTGTGAAGAAGCTGGTTTTGAAGAGGGAGGCAGTCCCCGTTGCTCTTCCATGGCTGAGCCAAAGGACACCGACACTGCTGCCCCGCCAACAAGAGGATTTAGGGCACCAGTCTGAGGTGAGTGAGCAAAAAAAGGAGCTAAAAACTGCTAAGAATTACGTTTTACCAAGGTTGATTACAGCAGTGATAATAGCAGTGTTTGTGGTTTATACCTGCAGTGTGAGACACTCGTATATTACCTTGTTCTGTCAGCTTTGAATAGTATCTAGTATTTCAGTCATGCAAATGCTAAATTACAATATGAACGAGTCTGGGCGTTATGACACTGAGCTGCAAAGGTACAGACATGGTATCTCCACTATCCACTTTGTGTTGATATTTTATACTGGGGTGCTGGTTTCAGGCCCGGAGTGGCTAATCGGGAGGACCGGGACAATTCCTGGTGGTCTGGTGATCGCTCCCTCCCTCCCTTTTTCCCTTTTTTTCTTTTTTGCGGGCCGGTGTTTAGTCATGTTTCTGTGTTGATCACGTAACCTACGCTGCTACCTGGTCCTGGGCCGTCTCCACTGCCGGCTCTGTTTTTTTTTTTTTCTTTCAGTCGCACCTGACGTAACACGTCAGTGCGCTCGGCCAGCTGTGTTTACAGACGTAGAGTAGAAAGGTGGTGTGGAGAAGGCTGGATTTATAGAGAAAAGTTCTGGAAATGCAGCTAAATGTGCAAAAAATTGGCAGCTTTTCAATTAAAAAAGCTGCTGTTACAAACAGCAGACTTGAGTCAGACGCAAGATCCACCAAGCACCAGCCGTGAACCCACAATTGGGCAGATAGTATTACCCACTGACTGAATATTAATATAATAAAGTCTGGAGGCCTGCTAAGTATCCTCAGATGCTGGACAATTCAGCACTACATTTGTGAAACTGAATTGATCAGAATTGTTTGTAAAAAGGGAGCTTGTACTGAGTTATGACCTAAAAATATGATTGAGTGCCAGAAGCAGAGCCAGGAAGTGATGAGGAGATGCTCCTGTCAGTAGGCTGGTAGGAGCAGGTGAGCTGTTGTAACAGAGTATGTGAACTAGCCATCATTGGATAACCACTTTCTATGAGTCTGTTGATAGTTTCAATCACACTCAGTCACAGAATATACATTTTTTCTTATCCTCATCAAATATTGCTAAATCAATTACAGTGAATTAAGGCTTTGTGTAACAGTGCACCATTGTAGATTTAACATGTAAGGTTAAGATTTTATGGTTTTAATAATAATAGGTTGTGATCTAAAATGGGCCGGTCTGAAACATGGAACTCCGGGGCTGAAGATGAGTCCCACTCCGGCCCTGGCTGGTTCTGTGTTGTACTGTGTGCGTGGTAACATCATATTACACATGATTTATATTGCCAAACCCATAAAACTAATTAGACATGTATGGTTGTGCTGGTTGTTCAACCTTGTGCTAATATAAATGTGTGTTTTTTATTTATTTATATATATATATATATATATATATATATATATATATATATATAGCCACCCAAGCCAGAGCCCCAAACCGGAGCGTGTCCTGTGCTACAGAGGGCTTGATTGCAATCCCTGAAATTCCTCAGGCCAGCTCCACACCTCTTAAAAGACAGAGGTTTGATGTGTCAGACCACAACTTCCTTCTGGAAGGAAGTACAAGCTATGTGGACTGTTCAAGGTAAACAACAAATTATCTATAAAACAATTATGTAATTTTATGTATGGTGTTCTGTTATTAAACTATCATACTATTATTCTGTGTTTAGAATGGCTACATTTTGTCTTTTATTTTATTTTTTGCAATCTAGCACTCCTGTACAAGTCCCTCCTCACCTGCAGAAAAAATATATCCTTTATGAGGACCAACTGTTGGGGTTTTTTCGCTCATGTCCTGTCTGCACTCGTCACTGCATTGTTGAAACAGTGACAGTAGGCACAATCCTCCAAGTGAAGCAGCAATGCCCACACTGAGAGTTTTTTAACCAGTGGTCCAGCCAGCCCATGGTGAACAGCATCCCAGCTGGAAATCTTCAGCTGTGTGCAGCTGTTCTTTTCACCGGGTCATCTTTTAGTCAGATTTCAAAGGTAGAAGCAATAAAAATGTTTGTTTTGTTTTTTGAATATCTGACACATGACAGCATCTTATCAATTTTTTTTTTTGCAGTTTCAGGACTAAATATCATGCATTCAGTAAGCTGATGTGCAACTGGAACAACTGGGAGGAAGTGAAACAGCCAAATTCAAGATTTTTCTGAGAGAAGCCAGTCCTGACTGCAGACTTTACCTGTCCAGGGGAAGATAGAAGGCAATATATGTTCTATCATATGTAAACCTCTGCTTGATATGTCAATACAGGATGTTATGACCATGGACTGACCAAGGTTTCTCCAGTACTAGCTGATTATATTGTCATAAAAAATGTTTAGTGTGGGGCTGCATGTGTGTACTGTTGAATCTGACATGTTAAATGTTGCCTCACGCATAAAAACCTCACACAGTTTTCAGAATTATTAAGAATTACATACATTTTTTGGGACTGTCCAAGCTGCCCCTAGAGAACAGTGTGAGGAAACGTTGCATTCTCGCATTATGTATAACCAGAGTCAAATTTCCTCTTTTTTTTTTTTTTACTGTCACAGCTTACCATGATAATTATACGGTGGGTTCAAAATCTGCATGATGTAATGACCACTGGTATAGACAACACAAGGTTTCAGAGCTACTGCTACTTGGCTAATAGAAGACATCCTGTGGGTCATATGGGACTTGAATGTCATTAGCTCAGTGTGTTTTTTGTTGTATTTATTAATAAACTAATGATTGTAATCTTCACACTCCCAAAACATTTATGTACTATTTTGATCAATGAGCTTAGTAGAACAGAAATATTTTGTTGTGGGATCAATATGTATTGATGAATCGTGGAACCAGTGCCTGATGACATCTCTAATACTTTTTGCAGTTGCTGACAAAACCTGAAGAAACCGATCTGACAAATGAAATAATATTTTTCTGAAATATACAATTTATATAATATACCTTCAGTAAATGGCAGTAAATTCATTTTTGTATCGAAAAATTTTGGGATGAAAACATAATTCCAGTCTGCTAAGATGCAGGAGCCCCCCCCAACCTGCTCACACCTGTGCCAGACCTGTAACATTGGGGACAGTTTCATGTCACAGTCTCACTACATTGGAAGATGGAAAATGGCCAGCACATAATTGATGATTGTGCGAAACTGATGTGTTATGAATATAAATGCTTATACTGTTTTATCAATACATCCTGTGTTTATTTTTGTAAATACATATGTGTACCTTGGAGGTCTCTCGACAGCACACGTTTTCCAGAGGGGACAATGAGACACAATGCCCACATGTACACTTGTTCATACAGAGTTTTACAAAATTATACATATGATACAATTTGGTCAGTAGAGGGCAATATACACTCACCGGCCACTTTATTAGGTACACCTGTCCAACTGCTCGTTAACACTTAATTTCTAATCAGCCAATCACATGGCGGCAACTCAGTGCCTTTAGGCATGTACACATGGTCAAGACAATCTCCTGTCCTCCTATGGGGAAGAAAGGTGATTTGAGTGACTTTGAACGTGGCATGGTTGTTGGTGCTAGAATGGCTGGTCTGAGTATTTCAGAAACTGCTGATCTACTGGGATTTTCACGCACAACCATCTCTAGGGTTTACAGAGAATGGTCCGAAAAAGAAAAAATATCCAGTGAGCGGCAGTTCTGTGGGCGGAAATGCCTTGTTGATGCCAGAGGTCAGAGGAGAATGGCCAGACTGGTTCGAGCTGATAGAAAGGCAACAGTGACTCAAATAACCACTCGTTACAACCAAGGTAGGCAGAAGAGCATCTCTGAACGCACAGTACGTCGAACTTTGAGGCAGATGGGCTACAGCAGCAGAAGACCACGCCGGGTGCCACTCCTTTCAGCTAAGAACAGGAAACTGAGGCTACAATTTGCACAAGCTCATCGAAATTGGACAATAGAAGATTGGAAAAACGTTGCCTGGTCTGATGAGTCTCGATTTCTGCTGCGACATTCGGATGGTAGGGTCAGAATTTGGCGTCAACAACATGAAAGCATGGATCCATCCTGCCTTGTATCAACGGTTCAGGCTGGTGGTGGTGGTGTAATGGTGTGGGGAATATTTTCTTGGCACTCTTTGGGCCCCTTGGTACCAATTGAGCATCGTTACAACGCCACAGCCTACCTGAGTATTGTTGCTGACCATGTCCATCCCTTTATGACCACAATGTACCCAACTTCTGATGGCTACTTTCAGCAGGATAATGCACCATGTCATAAAGCTGGAATCATCTCGGACTGGTTTCTTGAACATGACAATGAGTTCACTGTACTCAAATGGCCTCCACAGTCACCAGATCTCAATCCAATAGAGCATCTTTGGGGATGTGGTGGAACGGGAGATTCGCATCATGGATGTGCAGCCGACAAATCTGCACCAACTGTGTGATGCCATCATGTCAATATGGACCAAACTCTCTGAGGAATGCTTCCAGCACCTTGTTGAATCTATGCCACGAAGAATTGAGGCAGTTCTGAAGGCAAAAGGGGGTCCAACCCGTTACTAGCATGGTGTACCTAATAAAGTGGCCGGTGAGTGTATATGTCTGAGACACGGCTGCAGAAAAGTGAATATCGTCAATAAGATGGGATGGAATATCTCAGTTTTTTTTTCCTTCTTTTCTTTGGTTCATTCTTATTTCAGTTACATATTAGATATGTTTTCATGTTCGTAGTTTATTCAGGTCTCCTGATTTTTACTCTGGCATCCACACCTGTAAATAATCTGTAGTCCCCTTGTCTTCATTTAATAATGAAGCCCAGTTTATTTCTGATACTCTGATTTCTCAGTTGCTTGTTAGACCCTGTTGTTGCTCTCCCTGCCATCCTGTTGCTTCTTCAATTGCTGTTGTTCCTGCCTGCTATGTTGTTAGTGTTTATTTTGTAGTTTGTCTCTCTGTTTTTTTTTAAATTTTTTTATCTGTTAAAAACTTCTGATTTTTCACATTTCTATGAAAACCCTACAAACAGTGTTTGTCATTGTGATTTATCTTATACCACAAATCTAAATTCCTCATTGGTTGTTAAGTCTTGGGGTTTTTGTTTCAGTTTATTCAGTGGGTTATTTTTTTCTGTGGTTTTATTTTCCCTCCTGGTTCAGATTAAGGCTTTATCATTTCCTGGGGCCTATTCCACCAAGTGAGCTTAAATGGTAAATGGCGTGCACTTGTATAGCGCTTTGATTAGGTCCTACGACCCCCAAAGCGCTTCACACTGTCATTCACCCATTCACACGGGAGAGGGTAGGGGCTAACACTCACACAACCCGTTACGCAGATCGGGGGGCAACATAGGTTCAGTGTCTTGCCCAAGAACACTTCGACATGTGGCGGTGGAAGCCGGGATCGATCCACCAACCTTCAAGATGGAGGACAACCGCTCTAACCACTGAGCCACAGTCGCCCCCATGAGCCATAAGCCAGGCTTATCAAGCCAATCCTGGCCTAAAATTCTCAATTCCGGTTCCACGGAGGAGGCTGAAGTCAAGCCTCACCCATTCACCATGTTGGACTAGTCTGCTCCCTTGCAGGCTAATGGAGCTAGAATAAGCCTCAACATTAGCCTGCAAGGGAGCAGGCTAGTCAATGAAGGCAATGGCAACAATTTACTGTGCTCAGTATATCTGCGGTTGATGAAGAAATAACCATTGTAACGGGTACGGCAAGTGTGTTTCTGAACTGGAGCATTGCAGTCAAACAAGCAGTCCAATATATTGAAATACAATGGAAAACAACAAAATAAAAAATATTCTGTCCAGTTTGGATTTCCCCTTGTGTGCGCAGCGCTGATTTTCTGTGCGCAAAGACCGTTTCTGCAGTGTGCAATAGCGCACGGCCGCTGTATCTTTGTAAGTCTACTTTGTTGTAAGTTAATGTGTTTAGCATGCGTGAAGGAACCCCTGTGTAACTGACAATGTTCTCAACAAGTTTTGTTTACTTGTGTGTCGAGTTTCCACACAACTAAAAAAATTATCTTTTAGTTTATTTTATTATTTTGTTTTTGAAGGTTTTGTTTTGTATCAATGCTTGTATTTGAGTAAATAATACAACTGCACAATTTCAGTTTTTTTTTTTTTTTTTTACATAATTTTCATTTGTTAGTTTGGTGAAATTATGAAAAGTTTTTGTTACCTTACATAGTTGTAGTTAATTTTACTAAGCTTGTTTATAAGTTTACCAAAGCTAAATAGCTGTTTGTGCTTGAAACTTTTTTACTACAGTTTATTATTGTCCGTATTAGTCATCAATAAATATTGACATGTTTCACACTTTACAATAAGACTCCCATTGTCATTTATACATGTTAACTAATCATTAATAAACAGTGACATGTTTCACACTTTACAATAAGACTCCCATTGTCATTTATACATGTTAACTAATCATTAATAAACAGTGACATGTTTCACACTTTACAATAAGACTCCCATTGTCATTTATACATGTTAACTAATCATTAATAAACAGTGACATGTTTCACACTTTACAATAAGACTCCCGTCTGGCATTTATACATGTTTATTAGCTATTATTAATTAGTGAGATATTTTGAACTTTACAATAAGACCCTTTGATAGTTCTAGGTATTTATAACGCAATAATACAGTACAATATTCCAAGCTACAAATTATGTTCATGAATGCTTATAATGCTTAAATAGTAGTTACTTAGTCTGAAATGTGTAATATAGCAACTCTAGAGGAAATACATAGGTAAATAGATTTGGCTCACTATTTGGCAAGAAAAAATGTCAGTATTTTCCGCTTTCTCGTCCTTAATTAATGCCTAACAGATACATATTAATTATTTACAATGTGTTTACAGATTAATTAACTACATATCTATAAACCATTTATTAGCCATCTACAAGGGAGCCTTATTGTAAAGTGGTACCGTTTAGTTTTCTTTGTACCCCGCTCCTGTTCAGCTTCCTTGTGTCGTCGTAGTTTCATGTTCTGCTTTTATTTTCTCAGTGCTTGTATTTCCTGTTTTGCTTTCATTTTGGTATCATTTGTTCCTTCTGTTTCCCTCCATTAATGTTATGTTCCTTGACTGTTCTCACGTATCAACTTCCTTTTTTTTTCTCCCAGTGTTCTCCTTGTCACTCGTTTTCTCAGGTGTTTTGAGTTAGTAATTAGTTTGGTTTTGTATTTAAAATGCTTCTTCAGTATTCACCTTTGTTCTGGGATTATTATCTGTTTGGACATGCTTGCTTGGTCATCTCTCCTCATTCATCTCATCTCCTATGTAAGTTTAGCTGCTCCACCAGCGTCTACCTGTGTTTTCATTAAAAGACTCTTTATTTTGGAACATAGCCTTGTTGTTTGCTCCCTGCACTTGGGTCCTAAACCACGAAAACCCACAAGTCATGTCAGAATCCCAGAACCCTACCCATGACCCAGCAGGAGCAGCCGCTAGCACCTCACTGCTAGCAGCCTTCAAAGAACTGTTCCCGACCGAGTGTGCCGATCTGATAAACAGATCAATAGCGTATGTCGTTACCATGGCATACTCGGACGATATGTGGAAACAGTGGGGGGTCTCGCAGCGGTACCTCAAGCCGTTCGTTTGTTTTCCCTGGCTGTGTGACACCCCCAACCTTCAGGAGCTATACAAGGAAGCCAGGGCAGATTTCCAGGAGCGATGCACAAAGTTTTCAATCTCAAAAGAAGGTCACTGAATCATATTTAAAGTTCCTATTTGCTAATTTTCTCAAAGAGCATAATTCTTCAATGATGACTACTTAGTTTGACCTTAATACCAGATTGCAATCTTTTGTATTTTGGGAATCTGTCCTTTGTGATATTTCCATGAGTTCATTCTCAGATCCATTGATTGCATGTCTACATACAATTCTCTTTCATGGCCTTCTGTCAAACATATAGCCTCTAATGTGAAACCGTTTTTAATATATTGACATTTTGTAACCAAGCTGTTGAAGCTACATGAATACCAGAAATGTAGAATCTATTAGAGCTTGACTTTCGGTTTCATTACAAAAGGTTTGAAAATTAATTAAACTGGCCAGTTGAGCCCCTTTAATAAAGTACCAGACATTGGAACATTGGTTCTTTTTGCCTAGTCTTTTTTTTAATATATGATGTAAAAACTAGATTCAGTCTAAAACAAAACCTCTGGCAGTACTACTGAGCAGAGATTTATTTTTGTTACAAGCTTCAAATGTAGAATGCTTGATAACATCAATAAGAGCAAATATTGAAAACAGCTGGAAACGGATCCTGGAATTTCCACCTCAGGGAGGTCACTAATCCCTTCTAATCCTAAACATCCCATAGGCGGGCACCCTTGCACACACCCAGCATCCATTAAAGGACACTGGTAGACAGCATATAAAAGCACAACTGACCCCTCTTTTTTACAGCACTCACACACCACACACACACACACCACATAAGTTTTTTTACCACAGTGCCTCCCCACTACTCCATTACTCTCCCGTACAGATGATACCATCTCTACGTGGTATGTGTGAAGGATAGTGGGATTGAGGGAAGGAGGGGAAGAAGACTTATCCTAAAGCAAAGAACTGTGGATGAGTAGGACGGAATGATGGAGAAAGTCTGCAACACTCACAGGTACACTTAACCCAGCTGTTTTTCAATTTTTTTACTAACGTCATGTTGTGGGATTTCATTGTCTTGTAATAATTTCTAAATAAAGCCTCTTTGCCTTGGGATATTCTTAATTGCCACACATTTGCTGGTGATGCTAATGTTTCCTGACTAATGGGAACAAGACCAAGGGAGAGATAGCAGGATGAGATCGTCAAACTTGTTTTAAAATGTAACTTTGACTTTACAAGGGCATGATTGACTGACACTGAGTGGTTTGCAAGACATGGCCATTTGGGATTAGGATGAGAGTAAATATTGTGCAGTAAATATTGTGTTGTTCTCACTGCTACAACATTGTGGACAATTTTGTGTGAACTTAATTGTATGCAGTCATGTCCTTATTTGTTTTTTCTCATCTAATATTTTTCAGAGTGTCGTCAGTGAGGCTCAGCCTCAGGAGTAAGGCCAGTTATTTTACAGTTCTACCTCTATGTCACCCTATTCACTCGTGCACAGACAGAAATAACATAATCTGTACAGGCCCCTAACACACACATACACATGATTGTTATGGCAAAAAGCAGTAAAACAAAGCTCCATGCTCATACTCAGCTGTGGCTATTGTGTATGTGTTTTTGTGTCACAAACATCTGCCTTTTGGATAAACACGTGATGATTTTGTTGGTTAGATGCTAGCAGAGTAAACAACATTATATGACTGGGGGTGATTTTCTGATAAACATCTCTACATTTGATATGAACTTCACAAGGGCAAATGTTTAAACCTGTGATTACGATTACTGTTTGAACAAACGCATATCAAATATTAGATATTCCTTACTATACAAAAAGTCAACTGCTAGTAAAAGACATTGAAACTGTTGACAAACTATAACAGAATACAAAATTGTGTTTGTGTAACTGTGACAATAACTCCATTAACATGATCAATTTAAATGTTCGTGATCCATAATTAAAGACAATAATAAATAAATAAATCTGTAGGACACTTTTAATAAAGACACATGATTTACTTTTTTATCTTTAAATAAGAACAAAGGATGATATCCTTTTTTAATCGAGCCAGCCAATAGGGGTCTCAACATGACTAATGTCCCCTTTTAATATCATGGGGGAATGTTCACACATCGGTATGAATGTAATGAACAACAACAGTTATTTTATTTTTCAGCTTCACAGAGACAAAACTCAATCACTTTGATTTTCAGTTCAAGGAAAATATTTCAGGGTGATAATCAAAACTACTTTACATTAAAGTATGTGTGAGCTGTAATATTACTGATGTAATTCTTTGTTTATGTGACACCAAGTCTAAACAACAATTATATATGTGAGTCTGTTCATATTTACTGGTCTCCACTTGTAGCCTGATTTCCTGAGCTTTAGAAAATGTGATTAGAATACAGCAAAACACATGAGAGATTAAAGCTCGATAGAGGATAATCCTATATGCTCCCATTATGAGAATAAATACATTTTTTAACAAAACAGCTTCTGTCTCTTTATCCAAAAGGATTCTCTGCAGCCACTGCATGCTTGGCATATTTATTTTGTAAAAATACATTTATTATACACAGACATACAAACATGCACACATTATACACAATTTATATATAAATTGTGTATGTCCACGGCATGTAATATTCACAATTTGCATAAAGCCAAAGTATGTTTTGTGGGTGGAAACACGACTATCAAATTATTTGAGTTCATCTCATGATTAATTTTTTTGAGTGCAGATTACTAGCAATCTTACAATATTGCATAGGACTGTAAATAATTTTTTTGTTTTTTACATTGAAACTTACTGAATATGAAATGTTTTAACCATGGCCTCCATTTACTTGTGATATTTTCCTAAGTGTATAGCATTTTCTTTGAGAGAATTAAGGAGTATAAGTTGATGCATTTACATGAATCAAATCTAAGCTAAGTTATTTTTTTATACTATACCACTATACTTGCGGTGCCAAGACAACTAATTAGACTCAAAATCTAAAAGTAACTCTAATTTTATTGATGGATTGGGCTACTTTTGAAATATCTGTGCAAAATCTATACAATGATTTATTGCAAATTGTTTTTACACATACGTAGAAGTACATTGCAGACTATCAAGCAAGTAGAGCACAGTTTGCTGGGCCGTTTTTTGGCATTTTAGAAAAAATATTGAATTAAAAAATACAATTATATTGTGAAAAAGTAGAACAAAAGAGGCTGAATTCCAATTACGCTGTGGTTCTTTCTCTAAATTGGCCAGAATAACCACCAATCAATCAATCTTCTCTAGACCAGTGGCCAGTAATGTGCCACAGTTGGTAAAGTGGGTAAGAGTGCATATGTGAGTGTGCTTTTGGGAAGCTTCCCTCTGTGTATTAGAATAAATAGCCCTGTCTATCATACATGGCTGCCTGGCAAACAGATTCTCCTCACGTCAAGTCAGATGAACACAAATGAGGTCCCTAGAGAAGACATATCAGGGGAAAGTATGTCCCTGTGGCACTTATCATGAAGGACATCGTAACGGTTTGAAGGAGGTGTGGGTGACAGCCAGAAAGTAAAAGTACAGATCTATCAAGCATCAAGAAGTGCTACATACTGTAAATGCAGAGCACCACACCTTTGCTCATTTTAAATGCGCTGAGGCAACAGCATGGAAATGCATCTTGTCTTCATACTGCAATGTAAAAAAAGTAAATAAAATAATTTACATAATGACAGGTGATCCGTCATACCCCTTGCTGCTTGGTATTAATATCCTCTGTCTGTCTGTCTCAATATGTTTCTGCTCATGACAATATCATCAGTTTGCTTCTGAAAATGGATGGAAGCTACACCGATGGTACATTTGGACCCCTGTATTTTATAATTATTGATTGTCAGCCAGGATGACACTTCAGTATCATTCCACCTCTGAGTTGACAGATTCCACATGTATCGGGTCACAACAATGTACCAAGAGGTAATTATGAGTCTTTTAGTTGGCTCGGGCAAGTTTGAGCCAGGCGGGGTACTAAGTATCTAGAATGAGCATGCAGCCCATGCAGAAATGAATATACACAGAGACTGACTACAATGGGGCTCAGGTGGCTAGTGGTTCAGCATATGGGTTACTGTATTGAGTTTTGCATGACCGAATTTTTGAGAACAACGCACACACTCAAAACCTTCTTTGCTTTAGAAGCAAGCACACCATTTACTCATTCACACAGCCAGCAGCAAATGGAGTGTGGAAAGATAAAATCTAAATCAAAAGTAACTTAACTTAAAATCATAGTCTGCTGCAGAGTCAGAAAAGCATGGATTTTTATAAATGACACCTAAAGCTGCTAAGAAGCAATCCAATGATTCATGGCTGACTTTTATTTTTGTATTTTGTACAGCTAGCAACATAGAAAAAACAGCATGTGCACTCAAAAAACACAAATGCAACAAACCACTTTCTGACTGTTATAGTTATCAGTACAGCTTTGCACCACTGAATGTCAGACATCTGAATCTGAATCTTTTGTTTGCTCACAGAAATAACAATAATAATAGTACTTCTTTATTAATCCCTCTTGGGGAAATTCTGACTCTGCATTTGACCTATCCTCATTTCTGAGGAGAAGAGGGCTGCCATTTTTTAAGGCAACCGAGGGGCAGTTGCAGGGTTCAGTATCTTGCCCAAGGACACTTCGACACGTGGCCTTCACCAGGACTTGGGATCAAGCTCCGGTCTTCCAATTGGAGGACAACCTCTTTCCCAATTAGACTACTGCTGCCTCAGGGCAGTTGTGGGTTCAGTATCTTGCCCAAAGATACTTTGACATGTAGTACCCAGTCTTCTGAATGAGGGGTGATCTCCCTCCCCGCTAGGCTAGAAAGATATGGCTAGCAACAGCAAACATTTTGTCAAAAGGTTGTATTTTTTCAGTTATATTTTGAATCGGTAAAGCAAGTTATGCCATTGACTTACGAAGCCTCTTTGAGACTAGTTTGATGCCTCAAATGGTCATCAGCAGAAACACAGATGAATCTATTTCAGTTAAATAATCCAAAAGCACAGAGTCCATAGATTCAGCCTGCTGTTGGCAGGAGATTTACAGCCTTTTTCCATTTAGGATACAGAATTACACAATAACTCACAGCTGTCTACTTGTACAAAGCAATGACATAAATGTTTTATTTTATTTTATTCCACTCAGGTGAACCATCACTCAGTCAGCCACACATAGCTGCTTGGATCAAACACGTGCTCCAAACTTGAATGTCACCACTTTGTTCACACTAAATTTCCTCCATGCCAAAACACTGAAACACTGATGTTAGGGTTTGAAATCAGTGAATACTGTCTCTCAAGCTGTTTTTTTTATTTGTTTTGTTTTCAAATCATGTGAGACCAAGGTTCACACAAAATGTCAAACTTGTCACAGAGATTTACATGGTCTAATGCTGACAGTTGAACTCAAATACACAATAAAAATGCAGGCCCCCAGCAAATGTGTCGCAACATCATGAGTACAGGTGAACTGTGGGGTTCCTGTCTATTTTCTGCAGTTAATCAATCACATGAAGTTGGTGAAGCTTGACTTGGAATCAGTGGGCCAAAGAATGATATAGACATTGCTATATGCAAATGTGTGTGTGGGTGCGTTCGTTAATACAAGTCAGTATTTCATTCATATCGTTATCGCAAATGCTTTAGGACTGTAAGAGCCTTGGGAGACCCATTGTAACTTTGAGGATTTGCTTTTTGTCACCCACTCATTCACACACGTCATGTGCTTACAATTGCACACGCTCCCTACGTATGAACACACAGTCTCCAAAGGTGGGAGTGCTCAGGGAATCCTCCATGGCATCATGGCTGTGAACTCGTTTGCTTCTGTGCTAAATGCTGCTGAGAAGTGTCCATTCTGTGAACACAGCAAAACAGTTTTTCACTGTTTGTCTGAATGTTCTTGTCTCACAGTACTGTTTAGGATTCTGACCACCATTTTTTACACGTTCAAGGAAAGACATTTACAAAAAAAATACATCTCAATCTGTCTCTCTCACTCCCTCTCTTTCTCTCTCTCTTGCACTGAATGCTGGGAGTTTGTTGGCTGAGCGTGTGGTGAGTGGACTGGGAGATTGAAAGTGGTTTTTAAAAATGTTTTGCACATTTCTAGACTTTTCTTCTATTGTTTAGTTTGTGTATCAGGTAATTAACAGGTCTGTGTGTGGTTTTTGTTTTATTATTAGTTTAGTTGTTTATTGCTGACCTTGTGTTCTCTGTAGGGATGGCGTCTTTAGGGAAGCTGTCCCTGTCATTGAGACACGGAGTGAGAGTTGTGCCATGGCCTAACACATCTGTGGAACAGGTGCTGCTGACAGGTGGTGAGAAAGTGGGGCATGAAAAGATATCTTATCTTATCCTAACCCTAACCCTCCTGGATGAATAGGGGAGAAGTTGTTTTTTATCAAATAAGATAGCTGTCAAAAAGGTGTGCGCATGATTTTAACATTCGTATTCGTATAATTATATGTCAATAAAAGTCTTGTACACAAAACTCTGCTGTCATATACGTGAGTCTGAGAACATGTGTGGATTAGGATTGTTTTCTTGTGAGTATGAATCTAAAAGCTGTGAGTGCAAATTCTTGTGAATACAACACTAATTTTCTAGACTAAAACGTTTTCTCTTCTATGTGGATACGAATTTCAGTTTGTGGGTACGAGTTGAAAAAGTGTTGAAATGACGTCACACGGTGTTTTGCGGAAAACCATGGACATGATAATCAATTGAGGAACCTTTGTTTTACAGTGATTTTGTTGCAAGAGAGTGTTTGGTGTCCACGTCTACTATAAGTACTACATTTGTCCAAGCGGGCATTGTAAAGCTTGGTCATCTTACAAGACTTTTGATGGACAAGATTTGTGATGTTACTTATATCAAGTCCTTAAGAGGATTATTGATGAAATCTGGAAGTCCTTACCTGTGCCACTGAAAACTGTGCTCTGGCTGACCAGTGGAATAATGGTAAATAGTAAATGTCTTGTATATGTATAGCTCTTTTCTAGTCATTGTAGGGGAACACGTATTATGAAAGTTTGCCTCTTCAATACGTGTTATTCGGGGCACCACCTTCTTTCGAAGGAATTAAATATTAGAATATTTAATCAAATTATTTCAGTCTCATAATATGAAGTCCCATGTCCGTCCAGATAGTGACTCAAATCACACATAAAAACTCACTGAATCGGCCAATTAAAATTACGGTGAATATTTATTGAACAACAAGGAAGACAGACCAATAACAAACAAACAAATAAACAACTAAAACATTTAATGAAATTAACGTTGCTACGAACAGGAAATGGCGTCAGACTTAGTATGTTTCTAGAATAAGTAGACTTTCTAACGTTCAAGAATCTTAAACACTAATAAGAGTGGGTGAGGAAATGGAAATTGCTCTTTTAACACGGAAGAGAATTTTAAATTTAAGTAAAATTGTAATTTTGGGGTGAGAGAAAAGAGGGACAAATCGAGACATAGATTTCACTTCCGGGCCACTGAGACGAACCAACACAAAGTTATAATCCGTTGTCATGGATTAAATGAAATCGATCTCTTACTTCTTTTGCAGCAACGGCGGAGAGTTTTGCTCCTTGGTTCCCAGAGAGGTCCGTCGACTCGAAGTAACTCTTCTCCGAGTATCGGAACTTTGCCCAGGTAGAATAACAGTTGCTTCTTAAGGATCAGGTCACTGGTGGTTCTCGTCACGTGTCGGAAGGCCCACGGAAGGAATTCTGGGATCTGTAGTCTCTTCTTTCAGCTTGCGAAATGAAGGCCTGAGTTTTGTGGAATTAAACTATTCAAATAAAATACTTTGCGTGTTTGAACGTGCGTCGAATTTAAAGAAAAATGAACTTTGAAGATAAAGAAAATCGTGCGTTAAAACGAAAGCTTAAGTTTCAAAAAAAAGAGGAGTTTGTTAAAATAAAATCAGAAAGGTTTTAAACTCGCAAAACGAGGTAAAAATGATAAAAACGAGAGCCGAGTAGGCTTAAAGAAAAATTAAGTAAAACTAAGATGAAGATGACGAATGTCTTGAAAAAAAAGGAAAAAAAGAAAAAGAAGCAGGGCCCAAAAGGGACCATGAGAGAGAGCGAGCGAGTTATGACGCCTCGGGAGGTGTCAATTATAGACTTATTATTATTTCGCCCACCTCTGGGCGTGGCTATCACTGGCTCTTAGCCAATGATAAATCCGTTTTTGGGAATTTAAATTTTAGGACTGCCCTCTGATATTGGTTACAGATTCTTTTATTATATCAGATAAAAACGCTTGCTCATCCACTCTTTGTGAGACTAACATTACCATCAATTTTATCTTTTAACAAGAATTAACGAACAGTGTTTCCTTATTCTAATGACATATTACTTTTACACATATCAGTATTTATTCCTGAGTAGTAAAGAAGGGATTTGCAGGTTAATTCAATATATCCTAATGAGATCTGTAACATGTTTAACCAAAGCATTATTTAAATCAATTTAGATTACATTGCTCTTTATAGTGACTTACTGAAGAGAGTGATTCAAACACATTTTGTTTTGTTCACTGAACAATGTATCACTAATTCATGTAGAAATACTTCTCTCAAAAACAAAAATGTTTCCTAGATATTTCCTGTGGAGAGAACTTTTGGGTTAGCAGTCATTGATCAGATTAACAGTTGCATACATCTGGAATTTACACGCTTATTATCAGAGTTTCACTGAATATAGTTTTCAGATATACATCAAATCATTTTATCACTTAGTTAAACTGGGTGAACATTACTTCAGAGCAAAGATGATGGTTTGATACCTGTAAAGAAAGGTTTGATTGAATTAACTGTGATCACATTAAATACTTCATATGTGTATTGGAGTCTCTCAGTTGCTCAAAAGGGCTTCTTGATTCAATCACTGTGACCATTTGGGTTTGGCCTTTGAAGTGACATCTCGTCGTAAAAAGGGGGGTGTTGTGGTGACATCAGGAGACATCCCATCTCTGCTCAAGCAACACAGAATGCTTTGGCATGAGTTATCCAAACACAAAAAGATTTATCTTTTGATAGAGAGGCAAGAAAATGGTGGACTCCGAGCTCTGGTGTCCTGACCTTTTAGTGGTTTAAAGGGGTTATGACATCAAAATTCACTTTTTTGAGGTTTTTGGGGTATATCATGATGCGTTGTGCACTGAACGTCCAAAGCGAGTATCAAAGTTCCCGTTTGTGGTCCGCTTTGTTTCATATTTAAAAAACGGTTGAATCGGAAAGCACCATTTTTTCCTACGTGGCATTTCATCCTACGTATTTTATAGCGTCCAATAAAAGTGCACAGTGAAGTAAACAGTCCAACCCCCCCACCCCCAGCCCATACACCGGTAGGGATGCTCAACCCATGCTGGAAGTTTACACTCACTCCCGAAGGATGAAAAAACTCGAGAAGAGTGGCTGAAGTTCATTTATGGAGAAGTGCCACGCAATTATAACCTCAATTAGAAAGTATGTTCAGCTCACTTCACGGAGGACTGCTTCCATAACTTGGGTCAATTCAAGTTGGGATTGTCAAAGAAACTGATTTTAATTAAAAATTCTTTACCAACCCTGAAGGAGGCGACCACATCGTCAATACCCATAAGTTTATTTATTTAATAAAATGCTGCCTTGCCTGATAAACGTTTGTTCGTGGTCTGAAGAGTTCATGATGCTAGCATGTGATAGCCGCTCTAGCAACAATGTCCGTGAGCAACAGGTTTATCATACCATATTGTGAATCTATTTTCATTGATAACATCTGACAGCACTGTTTATTCGCTCATGTGATTAGTTGAGTTTTTTGTGTTCACCCCTCCGTCTTCCTCAGAAGACGTTTCAGGCTCGAACATATACGGTTGTAAACGTCCACTCGCCATGTTACTGGACTGTTGACGGAGCCGAGAAGAAAGGCTTGCTGCGGGCAATGGTTGTAGCCAATCAGAGCGAAGTCAGCCAGGGAGACCCACATATCATTAATGAAAGGAACCGTGTTGCTGAGAAGAGGATTCTGACCTGCCCGTACACCCCCGCCCTGTTAGTTTTTTAATCAAATTCTTTTGTGAGTTGACATATGCTGGCATATCTACTACATGAAATAGCTTTATGCCAGTTTAAACAGTGATGTTATCATACCTTTAACAGAGGAAGGCTTATTCCTCCTCATCAGATGATGTCCAGGAGAGGCAGAATTCTAAGCACATCAGCATTTGCTCTAAATTATCTCAGCAGGGTGTGTGAGCTTCAAAGGGCTCTCAGACCAGATTCGGACTAGAGAATGCTTTCACAGTGGGGGGTTTTGACTGAGTTTTGGGGAATAGTCATAAAGGTGTCGAAAATAACAGTCCATTCACAAAAAGTGGAGATCCTGGGTCCTTTTGTTGTTCTCAGGAATGTGAAGCTAAGGTTCTCACATCACAGAGAGAGTCACTGATACACACGATCTTCTCCAATTTAATTAATCAGAAATGAAGCTGTTGATGCGTCCTACATCATTCACACCACTCAAAGCACTTTAACACTACACTTTTACATTTACCCATTCATACAACCTAATATACAAATCCGGGGGTAACATGAAGTTCAGTATCTTGCCCAAGGATACTTCGACTCTAACCAATGAGCCACAGCTGCCCCGGATGATATATTTGAATATGTGTTTTCATCTCATTCAGTTGGTCTAGCAGTCGAAGGTTGGCATGAGGAGAGTGTACTGCTTTTGTCCCCGAGAACACCTGTATTGGGTGATCTTAGCTTCTGTGGGAACAGCAGCCTTATCAAAGCTGTCAAGGTGCTGAACATACACTCTATGGCTGGTGTGAGAGAGTCGAGGTGGACACAGGTCTTTGGGTCAGGTTTTACCCATAAAAGTTGAAGGATCCTGTAAGTATACTTACTGTATAAGACACCAGTTGAAAAACGGGTGGGCAACCTCCAGTGGAGGAGTATACATGGATCGATAGCTACAAGAAGACACATGGCTCACTTTGATAAAACCACTTTTTGTAATCAGCATGAGTCCGTAGTACATTTGTTTGTTTTTGTTCAAGGTTAAAAGGAATTCATTAGGTTTTAAATTATTGGCCTGTGGAAGATTTTTTCTATATCTCTCTCAGTATTTGGCCCCAGGTATACTATATTAAATAGGAAAATGAAATGAAATGAAAAATACTTTATTTATCCCAGAAGGGAAATTCAACTGGAGATACAGAGAACAGCTTGGCCTTCACTCTCCAGGCTGCCGAGGGTCACAGTGTGCTTGGCGCACGTCGATCAGGGCAGCAAGATCACACAGGAGAATACATACAAATACATACATACATATACATAAGCACGCATCAGCCTGTGTGTTTGGAAAAAAAAGATGAATAAGACCACGTAAGGTCAGAGGGAGGAGAAAAAAGGTTCCCTACACCCAGTGCCCCATCAAGAGGGGGGGTGCTCGATATAAGCAATAAAAACCTCCAGCGGGGGAGGGGATTCACGAGACATGTTGAGAACTTTCTTGAGGATGTGAATGTAATCAGTGTATGTGGTTGTGTGCAGAGAGTTATCAAGGACACCGTCTCTGGGACAACGCAGATGTTATGTCTTCCACAGTCTTTGGCGCCCGGTGGACACGGGTAAGGAGGGGGCTGTGTGTCTCAGTGCTCACTGCTCCAGGAGGAATTTAGTGTTTTGGCCTTGAGGCCAGCCGAAATGAGATAACAGAGATTAAGTCGAAGCTGAAGAATTGCAACAGCTTCTCATTATCCATATGGTGCACTAAAATGCTAGTCTTAATTATTTTTTTTGGAATGGCAAAGCTGGCAATCTGGATAACAAGGAAAAATAAAAATGTCTAGACAGAGATGGGTGGATGCTGTGCTTAGTTTGAAATGATAAATGGCATGTACTTATATAGCACTTTTCTTAACTCATATGACTCCCAAAGCGCTTCACACTACAGTATGTCATTCACCCATTTACAAACACGTTTGGTGGTTACGTATTTTTTCTTTCTCTGATGTGTTGTTTGCATTTGCAGTGAATTCTTTGATATGTAATTTATCATTTCTGTGGATAATTGGACCATGAATAAATGTACTTGTTAAAGGTCTCTCTCTTCTGTAATGGCTTTCCTCTCTGTCTACTCTACCATCCACCACTTGTCATACAACTTTCATTGAGTGAGGACATGCCAATGTACCTTTTTTCTTGTTCCTCATCACATCGCCTCAACCAGATCATCTAGAATCTGAAAGTCATGTGGAACATGAACACTAAAATGTTTTATGAGAATACTTTATCAACTACACAATAAAATATTTTTTCTCCCTTAAACTTGTTTTTTCCTTAGGTAAGATAAAGACATACTTGGTACATACTCAGCAGAGTTCACCCTTTTCAAGAATTAGATTTAGTTCAGTTCACACAGTAGAGTGAGCTCATTCTTGTTTATAATTCATGCACAATTGCAAATTATGTTCACACACCCGAAATAAATTAGTTCATGCTTATTTTCCCTTAGACCCATAGTCACCATTGGTTTCTGTAACTGAGGGGGAAGACCATGCAACATACACACGTTGACAGTCTTTTTAGTTGTTTTTCTTGCACACAATCAGAAATATCTAAAGCTATAAAAGAACATAAGGATTGTTCAAAGCAGCACCTACATACTCACATGTGACAAAAGTGTCACTTGGCCAAAGAAGCTGATATGATAGACAAAGTTAAAAAAACTAAATAAGGATTTCATGATCCTATGAATTTGAATCTGATGCATTGTGCTGCATGAGGTCAGTACGTTAGAGGGGTAAAAAGTTGCATTCCCTCCAAGGAAAAGCAAATCACCCAGTATGGTCAGAGAAAACCTTGGTTAGCCTGTATGAAAATGCAGTTTAACACTGGGATCCCTAAACGCTATGAAGATTTTGGTAAAATTGCTCCCTGGGTTCACTGAGTGCCAATGAAGATTCCTATGGACTTTGTTTGTTATTCTGTTTTTTTATGCAAATAACCCAATTGGACTGTCTAGTTCCAAATAACAGGTTTAACGTCTCTTTTCTTGCTCTCTGTTCATTTAGTTTCATTTATTTTCAGTCTTTTTGATGGTTTGTTTCACTTTTGCTGTTCACATAAACTGTTGAAATAATTTTTTGACATGTTTACCTTAATTTTTTTCCCCTTCCAGCCTAAACCACAGATGTAACATCAGGCAGATCACCTGTTAGTCTGTTTATTGCTGGAAAATGTTCCCTGCTGTTTTTTTTATTTTTTGCTGGTGATAAATCATGGATCTACTGTAGTGACCCTGCTTTGATGTTCTGTTCACTGTTGCACATTATGCTTGTAGCTGATGGTATCAGTACAGATGTGTGAGGGTGACTGAGAGTGTTCAGGTAAATGCAGTGGACGTGTGTGTGTGAGAGAGAAGTAAAGAGAGTGGTGGTGATAGTTGTGGCTTGGTTTCAGCCTACAGGAACCATTTTTGTTTTATCAGAAAATTTGTCAAAATTGTGCAAAAGCATATTTTTTCCATAAAATCAGTCTTGTCAACAGATGGCTACTTATATGTGAAGTACATATTTTATATTTATTTTGTATCATGCCCCAAGTTTGTTATAAAATGAGAAAAGCAGAGAACCACTTTATCCAAAGCTTCAGTTGGTGAACTGTTGCAAGACAACCCCCCCTTTCCCCTTGGAAAGATACTACTGTCTTGTGTAAACGGGTTCTTAGCAAAGTTACATCTTACTCAAGTTGGCAGGGGATGAGTGAGGAGAAAATAAAATTTTAGGGAACTTAGCATTAACAAAAATAAAAAGGGGGGAAAAGCAACTCATGTCTTGTATGTCTTTAGGGCTGCATTTGATGCTTGAAGGAATATTTGCTGACTTTTGAAACCATGCTCACATGCTCAGACGTCACTTTAGTTGTAACCTGGTGCTTTTGAAATTTCTGCTGAACCTAACTCTTCTAACACTTCTAACAGAAGCTGCTCTTAATTTATTTTTTGACTTTTTTCATCTGGTTTAACAATTCAGTGATATTTGACAAAATCCAGTTGTTGTCCTATTTTTCTATATATCAAGTAAGCAAGCATGCCAACTGTACAAATGCATTGCAGTACTTGAAAAAATAAATCATTTCCACCTGAGATTTTGGCAGTGAACAATGCAGCTGGACTAAAACATACATTTATTGGAAGATCCACTCTATTTTCAGTTTACTCTGATTTATGATGTTTTTAATGCCATCAGCAAGAAGTTGGCTCATCCATTGTGATACAAAGCGATCTGTGGAGAAACCAATGATAAGTTTGTTTATGTGTGGGAATGTGTGTGTGTTTGGAAGGACCTCTTCAGGGGCATAAAGGGGCTCAGTGCTGAATGAGAGCTATAGCCGAGGAGCACAGAATACTAATTCTGTTACCACAGTTAAACCTGAGTTGTCTTTAACACACAAACACACACAGTCTCGCTTCATTCTTTTTAGGAAAAATATTCACAGCAGCTGTATTTCAAAGCATGCAATTATTCTTGTCAAAGACAATGGTGCGTGTGTGTGTGTGGGCTTGTTTTTCTAACCTCCTGAAGACCAGTTTCCAGACATCTCCTATCTTTCTGAGGTCCAAGGGTTTTTGTAGGGACCGAAGCCTGGTCCCCATGAGGGGGACTCCCCTTTTTAGGGTTAGGTTTATAGATATGGTGTGAATAGAGTTTTATTTAGTCTTAGGGTTATGTATAGATCAATATTGGTTAAGGTTAGGAAAATGATTTGGGTTAGGCATAAATCCATTTACGAAAATCAATGGAAGTCCATGGACGGTCCCCATCAGGATAAGAAAACAAACGTGTGTGTGTGGCATTTTCATTGTGTCTGCACGTGATTCAGTGGAGTTGGGAGCTATCAAACACCTGTATGTACCAAGAGCTACTTCAGTGTGAAAATAAACACTTACCCGTGCTGCTAAAGGTACACACTCAACAAAAATTTCCACAATTTTCTCTGCTCTAATTAACAGAGAGGCTGATAGTATTCCACAAGAAGGAGATGTGCTGATTGTTTGTGCATGTTTACAAGAGAAGGAGCTGCTCCTGCTCAGTGCTGGTGCAATCTGGCCCCAAGAGTCCGAACAAAATCCCAGTCCACTCTGGTTTTTCTCTACCTCTTCAAAGTCTCCAGTTTGCTGTGTCTATTGTGCTCCTAAACAGTTGCGGCTGGCCAATAGAGGGCGCTAGGGTGCTGCCTTCCCTATCAAAAACATGATGTGGCAATAAATAAGAAATATATATATATTTTTATTACATGTATTTCTTTTTTTTTATTACATGTGTTTAGAGTTAAAAACACTGTATATTAATGTATATTCATATACTGAGATGATTGTATAAAGGATTTCTGAAAAACATAAATTGCTTTGTAAAACATGATTTCCTCCTGCTTCTCCACTTCCCATATATCTACTTCAGCTCTGGGGTGCTGGAGAAAGTGCCCTCAGAAGGTGGGCTTTTAGATCAAATTAGCCAGTAACAGATCTGCATTGCCAAATGGAAGAACTTTAGACAATAAACGCTCAGAAAACGACTTCACGAAGGGCGATTTTTGAAGCGCCCCAAACCACATTAAGTACTGCTATCAAACAGCCGTTAAATGAGAAAAGAAAGCAGTCGAGTCTTCACTCGGAGGTAGCTGGATGTAGCTATGCTAACTCGGTTTGTTTAAAACAAGCGGCACTGATCCTGGATGGTGACAGGAGTGAGGAGGGATATGAAACATCTGTCTGAAAATGTAAAGAAGAGAAAACACCAGGAGACACATGGATGATTGATGATGGTGATTATTTGTTTGTTTGAGTCTTTGTTAAATATTTAACTGAAGTTGAAAATGTATTTTTAATATAAGGTTTACATTAACTCATCTTTACAAATTTTTGATTGACCGTCACTTAATTGGATTTATGCAGCCCCACCCAAAAAAAATTTCACCAGCCGCCACTGCTCCCACATAAATATGAGATGAACACACTCTTGCTTGTACAGTTCTGCTCATGTAGTCAGTGTAGCACGGATGTCTATATATTAAAGGCTGAATATGGAACACGGACACGATAGCAACATCTAGTGTGGATGTCATAGTTGCAACAACAGAACATGGTTTCCAGCCCTGGGGATTGAATTGAATTTAATTGAATTGAAAATAATTTATTGTCCCACGGGGGGGAATTACATAGAGATACAGAGAACAGCTTGACCTTCACTCTCCAGGCTGCCAAGGGTCACAGTGTACGTGGCGCACGTTGCTCAGGCCAACCAAGATTACACAGGAGAATACATACATACATATACAAAAGCAAGCATCAACCTATGTGTTAGAATGTTAGAAAAAAACATGAATAAGACCACATGAGGTCAGAGAAAGGAAAAAAAAGGTTCCCTACACCCAGTGTCCCAACACGAGGGGCGCTCGATGTAAGCAATAAAAACCTCCAGCAGGGGGGATTCACGAGACATGTTGAGAACTTTTCTTGAGAATGTGAATGTAATCAATGTATGTGGGTGTGTGCAGAAAGTTATCAAGGACACCGTCTCTGGGACAACGCAGATGTTACGTCTTTAGATAGTCTTTTGGCGCCCGGTGGACACGGATAAGGAGGGGGCTGTGTGTCTCGGTGCTCACTGCTCCAGGAAGAATTTAGTGTTTTGGCCTTGAGGCCAGCCGAAACGAGATAACAGAGATTAAGTCGAAACTGAAGAATTCAGCAGCTTCTCATTGTCCATATGGTGCACTGTTACAGAAAAAAAGTCTGAATCATCCGAATTAGGCCAAATTGCATAGTACCACAGCCAATAATCAATCACTTCTCCACTCTGAGCTGGTGGCACCAATCCTTCCAGTGAGATCCAGCAGCACACCCAGTTTACTGTTCAGCTCTACAACCCCATCAGCCAGCTTACAATCCCGCTCCCGGACGTCCCGACACCGCATCCAGATCTCCAAATCTTTTAGTCCAAGTGTTGCCAGATGAAGCCCATCCAATCCATAACTTTAGAATTTGTAGATACATCAGGTAAATACCAACGCCGATCAGCAGGTACCCCACGATCAATAATCCAAAAATGTACACATCCTCCAGGTCCTCGACCGTCAGAACAGACAGGCATACCATCTTCCACTCTACCTAGAAATCCATGGTAAACCCGGCCGGGAGGGTCTACTCAGGGCATGACAGCTCCCCCTTTTTCAGCCTTAAGTTTGAAAAGACTTTGTCCAATGTGTTGAGTGACCACGAAACCAGATCTATTTTCTAATTCTCAATTCACAGCAGCCAGTACATAGAAACACAGAAAACGAAAAAGAAAAGCAGGAGCAGTGGGGGAGGACAACAGACAGGAGCAACTAGAAGAGCAGACCGTTCCCAACGAGAGGCGGAAGAAGAATGTCAGGTTTGACATCTCTGTGTGCGTGTTGATGCCATGAAAATGTTTTATCTGGGTCCATCTATTGTAGCTTCACCTAAACTCTGGTTTTTGATCTTCTATGGTCACTCCTCTTCTGAAAAGGATAACAAAATCTCCAGGGCTCTGAAGCAGCCGCTTGACTCGCTGACGCCGCCATTTTCATTGTGCCAAATGAACTGTTTACTGCATTAGGCAACCTGCAATGGTGCCCACTATTGGCTGGTAGATGTAAACATAATGCCAACGTCATGCCACCAAAAACAATATTTTATGATATTTTACTTCAAATTATTTTGAAAGAAAATACTGTACTTTTATTCTGCACCTCTCTAAATGACTCTTTGGACTATTTTAAAGTGAATCTTTCAAAGGGGAAAACTAAAAATCTGTCATAAATGCATTTGATACATGGATTCTACCAAAAACAAGAAGGGAGCTGCTTCAAGCACCAGCAACACTCCAGCCCATTTCCCAACCAAGAAAAAGTTTATAAACAAGAAAGTTTATTACAGTGCAACAAAAAGGGCGAAACTCGAGTCAGATCGACGTAGAACAAAAGTAAACATCGGTTCTGCATTTGAGAAGTGGAAAATGCTGAGAGAATATCTCAGTATGAGAAAAGACCCACAGTTGGCGTCATTGCATCTGTACAGAGTGAGTCATCTTCTTATGGAGAAGATCTTTGGCTGGGAGCTGATTGGCAACACCTGTTCCTTGTTTAGCTGCTGCAGAAGAGTTTCTTCAGGGCGTTCATTCAATGCCTCGTTTTTCTCCTGACTGGTAACGATCTAGCCAGATCCTGTTCTCTCTCGTGCTTAGATTAAAGAGGCCATTTCACACAAATTTCATGCCTTTGTGGTTATTTCTTAAGTATTATAAACTCACTGGAGTAAGAACTATATGATTATTCAACAAGAATCTGCATTTAGTGAAGGCAGAAGAATACCTGTGGTGCTATAATATACAACAGAAACCTTAGAAAAACTGTTTTTAATGGAATTCATACATATTTCAGGACTTTGTGATTATTTCTTAAGTATTAACCTGTAATATGAAACGTTTTATTTAAAAAAAAATGTTAGGAAACACTGATTAACAGACCTTTCAATCTCTCTGCATCAAAATTCGACTGGTTCCATCAAAGTTGGATTCATGCTTACGCAAAGCCAAATGTGCTCCCACACGGCGCCATACTGACGAAGCCAGTTTCTGCTCATACTACCCTGACCCCATTGCAAAGAAATTCTCCGCCAGGACAGCAGGAGGCACGTTCCTTACTTAGAGGTCTCCCAGTGCTTTATGTGCGGTTCCAACCATGAGAGTTACAAATGAAAAGCAGGGAGTTTACAGCCACTGGCATCGCCACTGCTGCCCTTCAGACCTCTTTTAACGCGAACAAATTTGTCTTCAAGACTGTCAACACTCACACTATTTACAAAAAGGAAGCTATGTCGTGCCGGAAATTATGTTATGTTTCTTGGCTGACAAATCACAGATGTGCGTCAGACGTCATATCATGGTGGTGTGTGCCTCCGTCACGTCGGAGCCGCGTTAGTATGAATCCAGCTTCAGGCAGCAGCTCATTCATATTCATTATTCAAACTTGCTGGACTCAGACTGTCTAACAAACTACCTTATGAGAGCAAGGTAGCCATGGCAACAGTAGACGTTCTCTCTTCCTGTTTGCTACGTCTTATGCTACAGCTTTTAGCCAGCAGCATGCTAGGCGTGGTTTCAACTGCGGGAGCTGCCGAATACTAATGAGCAAAGGAGTTGTGACGAAACAGATACAGGCCGTTCAAACTCGGGAAAACTTGGGTTTTACCACCACCTGCGTAGTTTGAGAGATAAAAACTGAAAGAGAAGTTGTTGACCTGTTTTCACATCCACTAGGAAGGTAAGAACACCTGTGGAGCTAAAATATTCAACAGAAACCGTTTTTAATGGGAGGGCCTCTTTAAAGTGCAGGTTACAGGTTAAACCTCCCTTTTAACCAGTGTTTAGAGAAATATATCTGGAACTGGGTTCTAAATAAAAAAAATATATTGGCAAATATATTATTTAGAATTCTGGAGTTGTTATTGTAAGAAAATTTAATTTCCGCCCTACCAGACGTGATATAGGCAATAAAATAAAAATAGCAATAAAATAAAAATAACAAATTAATAAGTTAAAAGTTTGAAATCAAACTCAAACCACAGTATTCTCCAGTGTGGCTGTAATAAGCAACTTGAAAACCAACCCTGGTCTCACCTACTCAAACAAAAAATGAACTTTGTCTGATGTTTTTCAATAAATTTTGCTAAGCGAAGCTAGCATGGGCTACTTTGTGCTAACATCTTTCCGGTGTTGCAAGCTAGAAACACTCTTCCCCGGCGCAGAGCATCAGGGGAAGGAGGGAGGAGGAAAAGGGATCCTGACGGGCGGCAGAGGTGCAGTTCCGTGCTGGGTCCGACCTGCGTGTGTGACAGGTGTCCTGGTACAGTCTGGGCTTAGGGGGACAAAGGCGGCATGCGCCACAAGGAGCACCCACCTGCGGCAAACCCCAACCGCAGCGGGGATACCCAGGGGCATCTATGTCGATTTAGACTAGCATAGCCCTGGGAGGAATCCATCTGAAATATCCGTTCGTGTTGATGAACAATTTGTCCTGCAATTCATATTATTCTCACAGCTAGCTGCGTTCTTCATCAATTCACAAATATAACAAATGTTAAATTATTCTTCAGTGTTTTGGGTTAAAGTGTTTAAAAATAATGACAAAAAAACACCCTCAGACCATGTTATATGCATGATAAACCTCAAATATATGTTATACATACCAAATTTCAGTACCAGGTCGTTAATGTTGGGTCTTATTCAACCTAAAATTTATTGTGTTTGATAAAATCTATTTTTATTAAGTCATTTATATAGCCTTATATATTTTGAGAATGCTGCAGACTTTTTCAAGAGTACCCATCTGCAGCTAAAATGGCGGATGGAGTTTCATCCATACCGGAAGCGGAGGTTGTGCGTACCGGAAGCGGAATTTGTTTACCTTCAGAATAAAAGTTTCTACTTGGTCAGGCTTTGTTGTTTGCATTCAGAATAAAAGTTTTTATCATATATATTTTGGTTTTTTTGTATTTTTGTTCTTTAACGCTTTTTATTTTAGAAATCGAGTATTTTATTTGGATTTACAATATTACAAGGCACCGATTACAATTAAATACTTATTTGAACACTTTAAAAGTACAAATAAGAAAAAGAATACATTGTGTCTGAATTTACATAAATACACTTGAGGTAAAAACTGTAAAAAAAAAATGCAGCTCAGAGGTTAATGGTTGCTGTGATTAAACTGGATCAAATATGAATAGATTTTCATGTGACTATCTCACTGTCACAAACATTTGTTTATATATATACACACACACACACACACACAAATTGGTCTTTGTGTTTTTATGCCCTAACCCCTTTGCTGCTGTTACAACTGAATTTTGCCTAGTGTGTGACAAAGGATTGTCCACTCCACTCACAGCTAAGAAGAGAACAGAACAGAGTTCTACAGCTACCTGGAAGTTCAGCTGGTTTCCACACTGGACTGGAGATGCAACAGAAACATGTAGTAGTAGAACAAAGAACAGAGCAGACTCTTATGGAAGGAGATCATTCCATTCCAAGTCTGTTGTAAATCTGCAATCATCTTTGGAACAGCATCATCAGAACTAGATAAGTCGGAGCAACAAGTATGAATTCATGAACCATGAAGCCTGATTCTCTAAGCAATCTTGCAGTTGGAAATAATAGAAAGTTGTTCACATTCTGGGCAGAACACAGTGAGGTTCAGATCTGCTGTAAAAAAACAGATTTGGGAGGTCTTTCCATTTGCCATCTCACTCAGGAACATTTCATAAGCTGCTCATGAATTATATTCTTTAAATCAATTACAAAACTTGAAAAGAGTACAAATTTTTCTAAAAACTTTTAATTTTTTATGTACAAATCAACAGCATACAAAAACCAAGTGAAATGTCCACCAAATGTAAAAGAGGGAAACAAAACATGAACAGCTTAAACAAAGAATAAATAAACAAACTGAAGGGGAGCACTTAAAAAAAACTGCCCCAGGTCATTCTTATTTCTGCCTGCAGTCTGGTGATGCCCTGGTTTTGGAGGATGCTTAGTAGGATCTGAAAAATAGAAACAATCCAGCCATACCTTGTGACACACTAAAGAATGCACTGCTTTGTTTTCAACTTTTCAAAGGAATGAAGTTTTGACCCCAATCACCAAAAAAATTCCAACATTATCACAAACCAGACTGATAGACAATCTTACCTCTGGTAGCATGACATCAAGAACAAAATCAATGAGGTGAATCTCCCCTTACTTTATCAGAGCTCAAATCCCTGTTGCCTCAGTAGCTGAAAGATTTGATGAAGGAAACAACAATCAGAAAGACTTATGTGTAAACACACACACACGACTGGTAATCTTTTCATGTTCCTGCTGGTCACTTAAATTCAGTGCCCTCATCTTTAAATACTGCTTTAGAGCTAAGGATGATCCAGGGTTCTGCCACAGGTACATCCTGCTTGAACGCATGTTTCCCGCTCTGAGGTCATCCTACCGTGCCTGAAAGAATAAAAAGTTAACATGTAATCTCTGACTAATTGTTATTTCTTATATATTCTGTTTAGTTACCTTTATCGAATCGCTATAAAACAAAGACAGAATCCCTCCTTTCTCCACAGCATTCCCAATCCTGTAGATAAAAGACAAATTTCATTCTGAGCCTTACGTGGAAGAAATTGACTGTATACCACCAATACAGGATTGTCTCAAAGCACAAATCTGGGGAGGGTTACAGAAAAAAGGCAGCAGCTTTGAAGGTCATAATGAGGACAGTGGGCTGAGTGGACAGAGGACTCCTCCTATAGCTGGACGGCTTTCTAACCAGGGGAGGAATTTTTTAATAATGCAGTAACATTACATGTGGAAATAATGATGCCCTGTAACTTTTATGTTTTGGGATTAATGTCTTTATACTCGAGCTTATACTTTATACTTTTGTAACTATATATGATATACCAATATTGTATTTATGTGTATATTTTAGGCACAAAATCACATGCAACTTTTCGACTTTTTTGGTAAATCTAAATTAACTTTGCCTCTGTAATTGTTACATTTTACCATTGTGGGACACTAGAGGATGTTTTGTTATCTTTTACTGTAATTAAACATAGGAAACTCAGAAGGATGCGGCAATGAAAATAAAACATATTTAGAAGAGAAGCAATGACATGGTTTTAACAACGCTAACGTAGCACGGCCTTCAACATCATTCATACACAAGAACCTAGTGCAAAAACAAGAAAACATAAACTCATTATGTCTCTACGGTAATCATTACATATACTATCTTTATAGAATGCAACTACAAGAAAATACTTAATATTGTAAGAACTCTTACGGTCCGCCATCTCTTGTTGTTGTCGCTAAACACTCAGTCACAGCTACTCCACGAAGGTCAACTTCCCCTTGAGGAAAAAACACTTCCGCTTCCGGGATGAATGGAGCTCCCTGGAACTCCAATCCGCCATTTTGCTGCATCTGGGTGCCTCTCGATTTTTTGGGAAAGTTTATATTAAGTTTATATTAGGTGCTAGACATACATACATATAAAATTAGGCGTGCTGTTGTGATTTTACTGAACTTGCCAAGTGCCATTTTTAATGGTTTTCTGCCTTTTCCAACATGGTGGCCATCTTTTTTTTTTTTATTACAACTTTTTTGAGTCAGCTGACATGGCAAAAGAGAGGAAATTAGAGGGGGAAAAAAAGAAAGAAGAGAAAAAAAAGATAAGAAGAGAAGTTGGGAGGGAAAGAAATCTGCTTCAATACCTGCTAAGAGACAAAAACAAGAGCAGAGACACTGATAATATCATTGTGGACACAAACAAGTAATGACACTGCTTAACACACAATATCCCCAGTGGCAGCTGCAGCCCATGTCAGTGAGTGTCTGTGAATATCTGTGTGCATGGACTCGCCTGTGAGGGGGTGTGGAAAACCCCGGCCCCCAGACCTCAAAGCAGACCACAGGGCTGACCCAAGCCCAAGAGATCCAGGCCCTATCCCTGGAGTGGCAGAGCCTAGGCAGGCCACTGCAGGAGAAACCAAAGCCCTAACTCAAACTTGGTGGGGGGGGGGGGTAGGCCTTATTAAAGGGTATAAGATATTGCTAGTGGCCATCTTTACACACACTAGTCAAAGGTAAAAGGCTGGCATGTCCTCTTTATAAATATAACTCATTGTCTCCTGTGGGCCGCCCAATGCCTTTTCTACAACACAAACCCAGTCTTTTTTAGACAGCATTTTTGTGTCTGCTACTGATTCATAGTAATTTGAATGCAGAAATACTCAGAAATGCAATTTTTAACCTTAATTTTCTTAAGATATGACCTCTGGCATCAGAAAAATGCCATAAGAACATGCTAACAAAACGAAAAATATGATTTTCATCAGAGTATGTCTTTAAAGGGGTGAGATGCAGCAAAAACTATCACATAGTAGTTTTTCTTTCTTTCTACCTCCATCAAGGAGGTAATGTTTTGTTTGTTTGTCTGTCTGTCTGTTAACAGGATAACTCAGAAACTTAGGGATGGATTTTGATTAAATTTTCAGGAAAGGTCAGAAAAGGATGATCCGGATTACCGTCTGGATCCAGGAATTTTAAGGATATGGACATAATACTATCTACAATATGTCTATTTGGTCGGAGGCCTGCGCTCTCCAAATGCTTTTCTAGTTCTTTTTAAATGTGAGTTTTAATATCAGTGTATGCTGTTGTGTGTGTGTGTGTGTGTGTGTGTGTGTGTGTGTGTGTGTGTGTGTGTGTTTGTGGGTGTTAGCAGGAAGGAGGATTTGGACCAGTGGATTTGAATGATCTGAACATTTTCTTCTTCCTTTCCTGTGTTATGAACAGACCTGACACTGAGCCACACAGCATCTTGAGAGCTCAAAATGAAGAGTGTCTGTCACTCTGCATATTGTGGAGGTGTCATGGTTTCTACGTCTTGCATCATAGACAGAGAAGTTCCAAAAAAAAGAAGAAAAAAAAATGTCAAGAACTTTATAATAATGTTGGATCTGATTGTAATATATTTTGATGAAATGAAAAACAATGCGTTGAACAGTAAAAATTCAGAATTACATGTGCAACACATTTGCAACACATTTAAAATGACAATAAAGGGTTAAACTGAACTCTAACCTAAAAGCTAGGTGCATGCATAGAATAAACATAGTGTAAATAAAAACAGGAAGTGATGCCTTCATGACCCTGACATTATCTATTAGTAAGACAAAAATGGCAAAGTTGATTTGCATGAAATTTCCAGGGAGCATTTCCCCTTAATATGTAATTTATATGGAAATGAGAAAGTATTTTTTTATCTAGATTTTAAAGGGATGCGTGATTCTGTGTCAAAGTAATGCCTTCACCAATTTGATGGACACAAACTTCTGACCTCTTCTGTTGGAATAAGAAAATATATACTGTGCATTGTGAAATGTATTGTCACATCAGTGACGACATTAAACAATTATTTATCATTATTTGCATTATCATTCCCTGCATGGGTCTGTGGATGAATCCTTTCTTTTTCATTTAAACATATTCTGCTGGTGGGCAGATGACGTGAAGCCTGTTTTTTCTGTAATTAAGTGTAAATGTTTACTGAACTGCATTCAACTAAAACAACACATGCCAGTGGGGCACATGAATGCAATTTTATGTCAACATGATGATTATGGGATGTGAACTGTATTTGGTGGTATTCATATGTCAACATATGTCACCTTCCTTGTCTTGCTCTTGTCGAGGACAGTCGCATTTCGCAGCTTCTCCCTTATCTTCTTCAACCCTCCCCCCCTTTCCTGCTTCTGTCTCGTGTCTGCATGTCTCTGTGCCTTCTGTACTGGCTGCTACGAACTGGAAATTTATATGGATCTGGTATCGTGGTCACTTACTCATTGGAAAACTTTTTTTACTACAATTGAGGCTTGAGAAGGGGGAGCCACCATGCTCGGACTCGACCCACGCTTTGTCGGTGGAGGACGTATTTATTTGGATTACTGACGTGGGAACCTGCTGATTGGAGCTGGCAGTCACCTGACGTATTGACAAATTTGGAAAATAAGGAAAGTATGCAACCTTATCTGGCTGCACTCGGACTAGAAAGCTTGGGGGTCTGGATCACAGACTGATGTGTTGGATCTCACTGGAAGAATGGGTGTCATCTTGGAGAAGCTGCAGGTTCGGTTTTATGTGGAGGAGTGATTGATTGGCTATTTCATGTAATTTGGTTTTACTTGGCTGTTTGGGATTCTCCACAAAAGTGTACCATATGGATAACAGGAGCTGCTGAAATTCTTCGGCTTCGATCTAATTACTCTTATCTTTGTTTCGGCTGGCCTCAAGGCCAATGCACTAAAGTCTCCTGGAGCAGCGAGTACGGAGGACCACAGCCCCTCCCTTCCCCTGTCCACTGGACGCCAACAGACTGAGGACAGACATAACAATCGGTTCTGGCCCAGAGATGGTGTCCTTGACTCTTCTCTGCATGCATACACACACTGATCGCACTTCACATCCCTACAAAAGTTCTCGACATGTCTCGTTTATTGTCCCCCGCTAAGGCTTTTTTTCAATCTCAAACAGCGCCACCCAGTGGGTGCTGCGTGGGAGGAATTTTTTTACCTATCTCCCCTCATGTGTTCTTTTCTGGTTTATTCTTTTCCTAACACACAGGCTGATGCGTGCTTATGTATATGTATGTATGTATTTGTATGTATTCTCCTGTGTGATCTTGGCTGGTCTGATCGACGTGCGCCGGGCACACTGTGACCCTTGGCTGCCTGGAGAGTGAAGGCCAAGCTGTTCTCTGTATCTCCAGTTGAATTTCCCTTCTGGGATAAAATAAAGTATTTTTCATTTTCATTTCATTTTTCATTTTCATATGTCAAGGTGAAATGCAAAATGTCCTGCCGTGTGACCATAACATTGATGACTCATCAAAAGTAAATATTAGTAAAATAATGTAGATTTGTTTGGAGCAGCTAATATATACCTTGGCATTATTTTGTATGTATTTGCTTAATTACCTTAAGTTTTAAAAATCCTAAAAAGTACTAAAATAATATTTACAGTAAATTTAGTTTTGTAACACAAATGCATTCCTGCAGTGTGACATAGGATATTAGATTTTTGTACTGGCATTTACATGGGCAGCGATAGGGATCCTTTAGTCAACCCCCCCACCAGGAAGCCCCCCAGATGTTTGCATGTCCTAAGGCGGTTAAAAGGTAAGTGTTAATCTCTTATTAATTTGATTGAAATTGAATTAAATTTCATAATTTCTGTCAGATCATGAACGTGTCCATTTTTGGTAGTCCTGTGGTGTAACTGATCTAGTTTGAGGGAAAAAAAAAATTAAAAAAAGGATCATATTCAGGGTTAAAACAATAAACTTATTTAGTTACTGTAATGCCCAAGATCAGTCTGATATAGCATTAATTAAAAATGGCCTCAAAGGTGTAGGAGTCCTGTGGTGTGACAGCCCATCTTGTAGGTGACAGAATTAAGGCAGATGTCTAGCTAGATTCTCGTCCGTTATGTTTGCAATATCAAACATAAATATAAACATATCTCTGTCTCTCTATATATATTAAACAAATATTGTAAATATTATATATAGCTATATTATACATATATTAAACACAAATGTATGTCTGTCTTGATTATACATATAATACCTATATTATACATGAATATATACAGTATCTGTCTTCATTTGTTTGTTGTATGTGTATGTTAACAGTCACTGATCATTGTTTTCAAAGTGATTTTTGTCCATTTTTTGGCACGAGCAAAGAAAGGACATGGAGGTACCAGGAAAGGTGTTGTTGTGTTGGTGTTGGAAAGACGTTGAAAGTGACCAACACCAAGTGTTTGAGGTGGGGAAGTTCATCAAAGTAAAATATGATAAGAAGTGATATGTGGGCCAAGTGCTGAATATTCAGGGAGAAGAAATACAGGTGAACTGTATGGTTCAACATGGAAACAAGTAGGGATGCACAGATACTGATATTTGGTATCGGCCCTGATATCGTCTAATGTACTCGTATCGGTATGAACCGATATTTAAAATGTGGAAACTGCAATAATTTCACAGAAAATGTTCATTTTTAACTTGTATATTTTACTTTTTATCTAATTCACCAACATTTGTTGTAAGAAGCAGAGAAGAAAAAAAAAACTTGTCTTCCAATTTTTTTGTGTGGTAAAAGTATCGGCATTGTTACTCAGTAAGTACTCTGATCCAAATATTGGTTATCATATCCGTTTGAAAAAAGTGGTATTGTTGCATCCCTAGAAACAGGAATACCTTCCACTGGCCTGACAAAGAACATACCATTTTCTACTCGCAGAGTGGCATAATTGGTAAGATTTCAGAGCCTGAGCCCCATGGTCGAGTTGCGGGGTTAACAAACATGGACTGGCTCATGTTTGACACACAAGTTTGCCATTTCTCCTATGAAATCTTTTTTTAAATACTGGCTCTAACTGTCCCAGAATGTCAGATTTCTCTTGTTCACTAGAATCTATGTTCAAAGAGCTGAATTGATTTTTAACATAATTTTAATAATTTTAGCATGATTTTAAAGATTTTCTCCTGAGAAACAAGATATTTGTTTAGTCTTTTAAAGGTGGTAAAGAGGATTTTGTAGCAAATTTAGATGTCAAATTTACTTTAAAATCATTTTATCAAGTTGTAGTGGTCTTGTACTTATGGTGTCCAAAAGAAATGTTATAATATTCATAAATCATAGACCTGGTGGGGCTTGAAATAAAGTAGCCAATAGATAATGAACCCGTTTCGTTATCTATTGACAATTGTCAATCATATTTCTGTTCGTACTACGTAGTTTGCTTAGGTCTCACTACTACTTCACGGGGAAGCAGCGCGAAACCGAGACCGCTTCCATTCAGTGCTCCTTGTTAACCTATATGATGTAGTTCATGCCAGACATGGAGCTGTTAAAGGGACTTAAGGCAACTTTACAAAATCTGACTCAGTGCTGCCGCGACAGGCGCTGTGGCTAACTGCAGCCACCAGCCAAGCCGGCACGGGAGCGCGCACAGACACTTTACAGACTGTTCGTCTTCACAGCACTGCACCGGGGAGGCTAATCCTGTTTACTACGTCACGGTTTACTGCAAGACCACAGTGCATATTATATAAAAACAAGCACCATGTCAAGCGACGAAGTGAGTAACTGTTTCTTCGTGGTGCCACTTTTTTGGGGGGTGAGAGTGGATGCAGGTCGTTTGCTGGCTGCAGAAACATCCATAAGTATACCTTCAGTGTTTGAAGCCAAGTCCACGGCGGCCATGTTCTTCCTGTTCAAGAGCTGTCGGCAACGCGCATGCAGCGTCAATTTACGTCACATCACTACAACTGCGCGGGAAAGTCGGACGTCGAACTGTAGCGCATTATGTAGCGCACAGCGTGTCCAAGGCAACAGACATATATGCGGATGGCCTCGTTATTTTGGGTTTTTAATGCTTCATGACCCATTAGCATTGAATAAACAGGAAATGCATGTGTAGTTTTTCACAAATCTTGCCTTAAGTCCCTTTAAGTTATCATTTTGGCATCTAGTCTATTTTTTTGAGTGTTCCGCTTCAATTCTGGCAGGAAATAACACCAGGACACACGAGACAATCCAGTCAAAAATAATAGCAATTCTTCAAAATAAAATACAGACAAAATTTAAATGATCATTCTTTAAGAGTACTTGTTAAACTTAAAACATACCTGATTTTGTCAGGATCTCTGCAGCTGGTGTGTGGTGTGTGGTTCTCTGTGTGCTCTGCACTAATTGTCTCCACAGTGCGTGGCAGCGCTCATCAGTGGCTGCAGGTGTGGGTTGTTACCCAGCTCAGGAGAGCTGGGTATTTATACAGAGGAGGAACCACAGACAGACGCCAGTTTGTCATAAATATCTCTGGCCACTCTGTACCACAAGATGAAGTGGAACAGTGTATGAGTTAGTTGTTTATCTAACCCGCCTTCTCTCTTTATCAGTCCCGTGTCCAGGAGCGTTCCTCCCGGTCTT
Organism: Pachypanchax playfairii; assembly: GCA_006937955.1. NCBI lineage: Eukaryota > Metazoa > Chordata > Actinopteri > Cyprinodontiformes > Aplocheilidae > Pachypanchax > Pachypanchax playfairii. Next base: position 95,445 of record SSNP01000332.1, read on the forward strand.
GAGTACCTCTCAGGCGTGGTCATCAACCAGCTGAAGACAGAGGACTCATTTCTCCACGGACTGTCTCTAAGTCGTGCGTTCCACGACGCTACCTCTCCCCCTGGCTTCCTGTCTGTCTCTGGTCTCCTCTGGATCCACACCATCCGGACCCGCGCACCGCTGTCACCCCTGTCACAGAACACGGAGGATTCAGCACACGCCCCGGATCTCTCACCAGGTCTCATCTCCCGGATCACCACCACCACCGCTGCAGTCCTGCCGGATTCCCTCCTCACACTCCACCAGCCTTTGCTGCACAGTGAGTTCAGTGAGCACAATCCCCACACACTGCAGCTTGTGTTGTTCCACACTAAGAGACCTCGCACTAACCCTGTTCTTCTCTGCTGCCAGGATCAAGCCTGTGCCTTCCTCAGTTCCAGTCCTGTGTGTTCATCGTCTGCACTATTCGTCACCTGTATTATGATTATCGTGCTCTACAGAATTAAACCACTGTTTACTATACTTTGTTTCCCGTGTGTGTGTTTGGAGTTTGGGTCGCTCTTGGAGCTCAATACAAACCCCCCCGAAAAACATGACAGATTTGTATTTGAAATTCTATAGTCATGTCACGCCGCAGGACATATTTTGCCTGGAGCTGTGAGAAAAGCTTTATAAATTACATAATGAAAAAATCTACTAACCTCTAACAGTTTCAAAAACAACAGAATTTGAACTTTACAAATTTATACAATTCTCAAGAAATTTAGAACTTTATTTTAAAAAATGCAGTTTCACCCTTATTTGTCATCTAC